>CM061139.1:105266080-105807305 GCA_030789695.1 Scilla litardierei | reverse complement strand
GAGCTAGTTGTTCCTCGATATCATCTCCTGACCCCGTCTTAGATGTTGCTTTTAGGGCAATGTTCTTCTTGTTCTTTTTCTCCTATTTATCGTTCTTTTGTTTGGAGCTTGTTCTCGTAGGCAATGAGGTTTGCAACCAACTCTTCTAAGGTGAGTTTGGAAGTATCAGTTCCTTCTTCAATGGAAGTAACCTTCGTCTCCTTTTTCGGTGTGAGACAATCTAGTTCTTGGGTGTACTTCTTGCCTAGGCTTGCAAAGTGTTGATTATTTCGGAGAAGCGAGCAAACATTTCGGTGATGGATTTTCCGGTCTTCATTTCAAAGTCTTGATACCTACTAACATAAAGAGCAACTTTAGAAGATTTAACTTTGAGTTCCTTCGTATATTACCTCTAAGATTTTCCAAATCTCATGAGAGAGGTGGCTCTTGCTACTTGATTTGTCTCCGTGTTGTTGAGGGCACAAAGAAGAGTGTTAGTTGTCTTGTAGCTAAACATGTCTTTTTCATTTTCAGCCTTGGTCCATTCACTCTCTGGCTTTGATGATGGCACATACTCCTTCTCTATCAAGTTCCACATATCAATGGACATGGATTTGCAATATATGCGGATGTGATTCTTCCATGTCCCGTAGTTGTTTCCGATGAGCATGGGAGGACAGTTGGTAGAATGGCCTTCGGAGCACTTGTCATTGTTGTCAAAACTTGTTGACGCCATCCAATCACCTTGGCTCTGATACCACTTGTTGTATCCTACGTAGGATGTCAAGTAGACACTAAAGGGGGGTTATTAAAAGTTTCCTCTAAAAGACTACCTAAGTTAGAAAATGGTGTTACCCAAATCTAACTTAATCAACACAATTATGCTTGTAAAAGGAGTTGCAGTGGAATTAAAATCACAAGCATAATACAAGTGCAACACAGAAAATTTAATCAACCACAAACACGAGTATACCCTAGTTCGGATACCCAAGTCCCACTTGGCCGTTGTATCCTATTCTAGCCACCCGAGTCCCACTCGGCTCAATTCATTATTTCCCAAATAATTACAAATGCCTCTTCCCAAGAGGTACCACCAATTTCTTCTTAAGAAATTACAACTTACCACCTCAACTCTTTAAAAGGTTTCTACTTACTCTTATGAAGAAAACTTACACTTTTCCTATAGCATTGATTTGAAGCTTGTAGAGTAAGTGATGGCTATAGAGTGGTCTCCAAAGATGAAGAAATTAAAGTATTGGGAGGTCAAGAAACTTTGACTAAAGAGAAATCAAAAACTTTAGAACATAAGCCAGAGAAGAGAGCTTTATGGCTTTGAAAATAGCTTAGAAAATGATCTTAAAAACTTGATTTTTTATCATTAATTCTTAGAATAAAAGCCCCAGCAACTCCTCTTAAATAGGGGTGAAAACCTGTTCAAATTTTTTTTCCCAAAATACCATTCAAACGGTCAAAAAAACAAAATCCCGTAAAATTTGGAAATTTGTCGTCAAGTCAAAGTAGTCGATCATTGTGTTAAAGGTAGTCGACTATTCTCATAACAGTAGTCGACTACTTCTATAATGGAGGTCGACTACTTTGGGGTCCAGATGGCAACGCTCTTCTCCCTTTCAATATCTTCGACTATTATCAAAAATAGTCGACTACTTTTTTGATATCTGGGTTTTTAGGCTTTAACAACTTGTCAAAATTATTTTAAAATATTTTTGAATCATTTTGTATGTGATGATAAGTGTGTATGTGTGATTCTAATAAGGCTTTAACATGCTAGAAAAAATAAATAAAAATACATCTCCAATATTATTACACTGAAGTCCAAAGTAATGTCCTTTCATTCTTCTAGCTCCATTTGATCCATTTGCCTTATTTGCTCATCAATTAGCCCCTTGAGTGCTATGATATGATTTCTTTAAGCTCCTACACTCAAAAGATGCTAGATGCATAAAGTGTTGCTTATCATCAAAACCACATGGGATGCGACTCAATATCTCAACACCATCTCCACCGACCCAGCAAAGGAGACCACATCGGCACCGGGGAGAAATAGAAGAAGCAATGGGAGGAGGAAGGATGGGTGGGGATGAGGAAGAGAAGTTAAAGGCAGGATGATGAAGGGGAGAGGTTGGCGATGTAAGGGGACCGTGGGGATGCTGCAGCTAGCGGTGACGACAATGACTGAAGTGTGGGAGGAGGAGGAAGAGGAGAGTGGTAATTTGGGGATATAAGGATTGTGTAAAGTAAAACGTGAATTTTTAAAAATTTAGGTGTGTATGTATAGTGGTTTGTGTGTATAGCAATTAGGTCTGTGTGTATAGAATCACCTAAAGGATAGAGAGCATATGTTGGGAATGATAATGAGGCTGTGGAGGAGATAGAGTGTGTGCGGAGGTGCGTGTTTGAGTGAATTTATGACATAATGATATGGAACTAATATGAGCACATGAATTTATGATGAAGGTTTATCTATGAAATGTGTGAATTTATGTTTATGTGAGGATGGACATACCATAGAAGGGCATACTAATCTACTACAAATATATGCCGGGTTTTAGCTCAAGAGACAAAAATACGACATTTCTGTTTAAGATGTCATATATTCGAGTCTTCCGTTCTCATTTATTGTTGTCGAAGTATTAGATGAAACATGCCTTTTACTTTTTCTCAATTGTTCATTATTATAATTAATCATGTAATATTTTTATTTGTTTCAATTTTGAAATATGTTAATTAATTATAATCATCAAATTGAATATAATAATATATTACCTTCATCAAATTATTATATTTTATAATCAGCAAATTGAATATAATTTTCTTTTAACTTTGTCAAATCTCTTTCAACTTAATAACTAATTTATTTTTTTTGCTTAATTGTTATGAAGAAATGAATGAAGTATACTAGTGTTCAATAAAGATAGATCATTGATGGAAGTAAATGCAAATCAAAAGATGAATGCTGCTTATGGGTGTTTTTCACCACTGAATATCGTTAGATGATGGATAGTTGCAGTAGCTGATGTGGGATGACGTTGGCAGCAGACTTGGTCCTAGGCAAACTAACCTTGGGCTAAATATACCTTGAACCGATCTGTCAGAATCACATCCGAGCTATATCGGTCAGGTTCGAGCTATCTCTGGGTTATCTTCAGCTTCCTGCAACATGAAAAGCTCATTAGGGAGGGTCAGATATATGGTCTGACATAATCTCCTCCTATGCTTAAGTCAAATAGTGACTCAACGTGGCTTGTGGTAACTATGCCGATGTGTTAAGGAGACCAACCGATAGTTATCGTGCCAAGCTATGGAAGAAATATAGAATTTAGGTGGAACAGATACCGATGTAGGAGTACCGGGTTGTCAAACAGTATTCTCCCAGATTGTGTGGAATTATCCAGAAAATGTCCCCTAATTCTTCCATTGTCCGTGAGAATATTTATAGACAATTGCTTTGGAAGAACGTTAGAGGGTAACATCCGAGTCTTTAAGATGCTTTATTCTTCTGGTGTGAGCTGTCTCCATTGATGCCTAGTTAATGTCTCGTCATTGAAAATCCTGATGCTTTAAATGAAGAAGCCCAACGGTCAGCTCGGTTATTGCCTTAAATGAAGAAACGGTTGGCCTGGCGTGGGTGTCTCTGGGCTGTTAGGCCGAAGCTGTGGATTTACTAGGCCTTTGGTTTGTCTACTCAAATGAGTAATTGAGCCGGCCTAGTGATGTATCAATGGCCTCAATCTTCGGAGGTCAACCGTCATGACATTTGAGGTCAGGTGATATGGAACTCATTTAATTTAAATGACTCCAGTCGTATAGTTAGGTCGGCTCAAGAGGTCTACAGAGAGTGATCCCTGATCATATAGCTAGATTGGCTCACCAGTGAGTGGCCCCCGATCGTATAGCTAGATCAACCCGTGATTTCTTTTGACAGTTATCCCCGATTGTATAGTCGATCAGCCCGCAAGGTCTTCTGACATCCCTGATCGTATAGCTAGATCAGCCTGTAAAGGAGCGGCCCATGATCCTATAGCTGATCAGCCTACGAGGGCTTCTGACATTCTCGATCGTATAATCAATTAGCCCTCGAGGTCTTTTGACATCCTTGATCGTATAACTAGATTAACCTGCGAAGGAAAGGCCCTTGATCATATATCCGATCAGCCCGCGAGGTCTTCTGACATCCCTGATCGTATAGCTAAATCATCCTGCGAGGAAGTGTCCCCCGATTGTATAACTGATCAGCCTACGAGGTCTTCTTATATCCTTAATTGTATAGCTAGATTAGCTTGCAAGGGAGTTGTCCCCCATCGTATAGCTGATCAGCCAGTGAGGTCTGCTGATGTATCCATGTTGATCAGCAGACTTGCATACTTGAGAGAAAGTAAAATGAGAAAAGCCATTTATGGTCTTCCGTTAATGCTCCCTTAAAGTTATTAGCTCGGCAGGATATAATCTTCCTTGGAATGAAAAACAAAGAAACCAAAAATAAATATCACTAGGGTTTGCTCGGTTTACTTGTTCTTTTATTGATAACACCTTCGCATATTCTTTGCATTTCAAGGATGGACGAGAGTATCTATATGAGCTCTTCTGCCTAGAGTATCACTGGTAGCTCTTATAGGTCGCCTTGTCCGGCCAGAGTGTCCTTGATAGTTCTTCTAGCCAACGCCTCTTCGGCCATCATATACCACTTTGCTCTGGCTAGGAGCTAACCTAAGTTGCAGGGTAGTTTATGATGTAAATTCCAGTCTTCACACCGAACCCCCATCTTGAGTGCAACAATGGTCACCTCGTCAATGCAGCTCTTGACATTCAGTCTCTCTAAATTTAGGCACTTCAAGAAGCTTCTTACCATCTCACCCTCTTTCTGCACCAAGGTGAATAAGTGGTCTGAGCTCCACTTTCTCCTTCTGCCTGCCATGAAATGTTGACAGAAGACTTGGGCAAAGCTTTTGAACGACCCAATAGACCAATTGGGAAGTCCATTGTACCACTCCTTCATGGCCTTCCGTAGAGATGTTTGGAAAGCCCGACAGAGGATGGAATCATTGGCTCCTTGTATCTCCATCACTCCTTTATAGTTTTGGACATGTTCACGCAGATCGCCCAAACCATCATCATTGTCAAGGGAGAGCATCTTGAATCTAAAGGGTTTTGGGCGGTCCTTAGAGCTCAAAATCAACGTCAGGTCATAGTCGGGCAGACGACGAAAACATATAAGCAGCGGAAAATTAAAATTAAAATCATTTAAGAACACCCTAATTAAAACTTTAGCCAGAATATCTACTTTCTCGGGGTGGGTTTGACCAACCCCTAAAGATAGAGCTATAAAAATAAATGCAATTATAAACACATGAATAATAAAGGACATACCGTTGTTCTACACATTAGCAGAACGTCGATCCTCACGAACCAATGCCATACGTTGGGGCTGAATCGATTTCCTTGATCCACACCACGTCTCGAGGCAAATAATCCCCTTGTCGCCAAGCCAAACACACTCCCAAAAAGTTTCATCTTGAGTGGATCATCCGTCAAAACTTCGGATCGAATCCGAACTCCTTCGTAGCCTTGCTAGGGCCCGAACAGGAGTAGAGAAGAAAGAGGGAGAATGATGGAGTTATATTTTAGCCCATTCGATATAGTTTTCCCTTTAACTTTTGAGAGCTCCCTTGATCCAAGGCTTGGTGCGAGTTTCAAGGAGGAGAATTAGCCCGTATTTATATAGGGTGCTGACCCCTCTTACTCTCAAAATATCCGATGTGGAACTAATTCAATTAGAGGAAAAATTTAATGCCAAAATTTCTCTTCATGAAGTCCAATATTTGGCCAATTGTTCCTCTCTCACCATCGACCCCCAAAGGCAATGTCATACATCATTTCGAAAAGCATTGAATGATGATCACACAGAAACAAACGATGCACGATTTCGACTCCGTTTGACCCTTCAAACGTACGCACAAAGTTGGCCCAAAACTGTAGAAAACTGAATCTGGACAGATTTGAGTCCAGATTCATTCTTTCTTTGAGCAATGTTTCTCCCTCATCAGTGATTGATGTGTCCATATTTTCCATCTTTTTACTACATGTTTTCATCCCATTTTGATTTCCCAAAGATCACTTTTCTATACTTTATCGCGTATTTTACGATATATTTGATTCTCGTAGTGTTTTGTGGATTTTCAGGAACTTTGGCGCAATTTGGAGCAAAACTAGATGATGGACATGAGTAGCGATGCCGAAGTATTGATGGCGTCGTATTTTGACGAGCTGAGGTTGCGGAGAGAAAGAAATGAAGGAAGGAAAGAAAGAAAGGAAAGAACGAAGGAAAGAAGAGAAGGCCAAGAAGTTGATCTGGGCTAAATTTCCAGGTTACTCAGCCGAATGGCCAACATGCTCAGCCGAACTGATGTCACGAAAGAGCAGGATAAAAGGAAATGAAAAGGAGCTTACAGGCAGGAGGCTGCTCGGCCGAGCAACCCATGCGCTCGGCCGAGCGACCCCCTCTGAATTTTCCCTGAAGATCTCTGTTAACTTAGCTCGATTGAGCGGCCATCCTGCTCGACTGAGTGATCCTCTCCTGACAGGCTGAAGGATGAGCAGATTTCTCTGCCAACTTAGCTCGACCGAGCGACCCAAGCGCTCGGTCGAGCTGCTCCCTTCACCAGACTCGAGAGATGAAGCACTCATATGGCGCTCGGCCGAGCGCTAGGCACACTCGACCGAGCACTAGGCCGCCAGACTCTCTATTATTGGGTTTTATTGGGTTTTGGGTTGTTTTTCTTGGGATCCACAAATTTTAGGGTTTTGTATATAAGTGAACAACGAATTAGGTTTTAATTACGCTTTATTTTGTTGAAAACTTTTGTGAGCCGTCGCTTTGGAGAGCGGAGAACCTTTGTCTTTTGCTACGTTTCGATCCATTGTGAACGGTTAGAAACTCGTTATTATCATATATTTCTGATATTTTTTTGTTCCCTTCTTTTGGGATATCTATTTTGCTATTTTGTGATGTCTGTGATTTTTTATATTGTTTTGATCATTGTTTCTATTGCCATGTCTGAGTAGTGCGTTTCTAGGGTTTAGGGATGAACCCTAGGATCCTAGGGATTGAGTGCTAGGTTATCCTTAGTTGAATTAACCTAGGGTTACACTATGGTCGTTTGAACCCAGCTTTTGGGTATTAGCTTTAGAATTGGAATAGCGTGAGAATGATCCAGATCTGGGGAAAATCCCCACGAATCTGATTAGGGTTTAGTAGTTGCTTTCTAGGGTTTGTGATCACGAGAGTGACACGTGCATTAGGGGTCATTACTAACCCCTAATTCACTATCCGGTCCCTCTGAGAGTTGTCCGACTACTAGAATCAATCATAGTACAGTATCCCAACCTTAGTCCATGAGAATGGATGCGGGTTGTGATACAGGAATCGTGTCAAGCGTAATGCATGTATCCTTATGTGAGACCTATCACGAGAGTGGGACCGATCATAAAGATACGTTAGACGAATAGGAAAATGAGAGTTGACTACCTGATTTTGAATGAAAAGTGTCATTTTCATCCCCTATTTCCTTGGGTTTTAGCGTATATATTTCACATATAGGCTCTATCTAGCTCGTAATTGTGCAAAGTCCGTATATTAGATCTTATCCCTTTTTATGCTTAAAACCCACTTCTTGTCACTAATTATTTCATTTCCTATTTTTCAGGATTTTTATGAAATTTATGGAGATTTATCGGAAGCAAGAAGAAGAGAAGAAGAATTCTGCAATGCCTTCTCTTGTGCAGAAATCTGTTTTTATTCCAATGCATATTCTGGCCTCATGATATTTTTCAGTTGAAGTTCGTGAAGTACCGATTCCAACGCATATTTTTCCAGAAATTTTTGGAGGACGGAGAAATTTACTGCATTTTTGGAAGACAGGGTGGCGGTGCTGAAAATTTCGGGTCTGGAAATTCAGCTTTTCACCTCTTATGTAGAATTCTGCTATTATGTCATTGTATATTACAGCCTACCGATATTTTTTAGTCGAATTACACTTTGTTACGATTCCATCGCCGCTTGGAACGCGTCATTCCAAGGTCGGATGATTTTTCTAGAATTTTCGCAAGACAGCGTAACGGTGCTGAAATTTCTGCAGATTTGGGCATTAGTTGCGGGGTTTGGACGCGGATCCGACCCGTTAATGCAGTTTCCAGACCCGAACTGCTTGGTTTATTTGTAGGGCTTTTCCCCCTCTATTTCCCTCTTCCACTCTCCTTCTTCTTCCTTTTTCATTTTTAAGGGATTGGGGGAGAGGTTGATGAAGCTTGGAGCTTGGAAGGTCATTTGAGAGTGGAAGAACTCATCTTGGAGTGACACTTGGATGAAATCTCTCTATTCTCTTGTGTATTCTGATTTAGATTTTTGTGTTGTAATTGGATGATAGTTTCGAGTAAAAACTTCTCCTTTCTCATTATGAATTTCTGAATCTTCCTTGTGTGGTTGTGTTGTGCTTGTTGTTGTTGATTGGGTTGTGAGTTCACCTCGAGCATGATCTTAATATCTCATTTGAGGATGAAATTTGAGTTTGGTTTGTTTATTGGAACCCTAACGAGAAATCAAAAGAGAGGCTCATCCTAGTGGACCCTCTCTATTGTGCTCATTGTTTATTACTCGCATGAGTTTCATTCATTACTTATTGCATCCCACATGTTCGATGAAATGTCGCATCCTCCGATTGATCATCCCTTAGCCGGAAGATCAATTGAGTTATATTTGGAATGAATCCACACACCCATGACCTCACTCACATACACACCACATGAGTCCTCCTCGTTGCTTGTCGATTCGGCTCTCCACCCTTAGTGCGTAGGCTAGGAAGATAGATTCATCCCACATTTTTTCACACTTTTCCACCATTAGCGAGGCGATTGTCTCACGCTTTAACTTTCTTTTTAATCAATTTTGCGAGTGTAGAACGACTTGTCCCTGTAACCGACCCGGTACTCACCTGTTATATTTTATTGCATTGACGCTCCTACGCTTGGGAGTGGAAGGCGTGCACGTTTTCCAGTTCAATCAATTGGCGTCGTTGCCAGGGCCAACGGTTTTTGCATTTACATTTTTGGTTGATTTAGGAAATTTTTGTGTGATGCATCCTACTATTTAGTGTGAGTCTTCTTGATTCTTTATCTTCCATTTATTATCTTTCACCTTTATTTGTTTTTCACTTTTTGAGTACTTTGCTATCTTTATTTTCATTTTCATTTATAAAAACTCAAAAAAGCTATGGACTTTAACGGCATAAATTCTTTTATGATGCACTTTCATTTTCATTGCACAGGACCACTTCTTTGAAGCTCAAAATTGCCGGTTTTGCTCAAATTGACGATGAATCCTTCTATCAAGCTTGGAGGAGGTTCATGGATTTATTAAGCGGTTGTCCACATCATGGATTCACGATGGCCCATCTTTTCCAGTTTTTCTACGAGAGACTACGGGAGGAGATGCAGGACTACATGACGATGATGGACGATGGAGCTTTATTTCACATGTCACCTGAGGATGCTTGGGAGTACCTGGAGTCCATGGAGGATATGGACCGGCCATTGGATCGGACTTCAGGGAGTGAGCCGTTAGCGCTTCATTATGGTGCCGTTGGAGCGTACATTGACTAAGGAGAACCAAGCGTGGAAGCACCTTTGCAACCCTTGGGTGAGGAGCTTCAATTGCTTATTCAGACACATGATGCTCAATCCTTATATTTTCTCCAGAGCATGGAGACTCGGAGCCAGTATATTCAGGAGATCATTTCGAGTCTTGCATTTCTTGCCTTTTGCTTGGGAAAAGGCAATCCAACCACTCAAAAAAATTTGTTATCTGATTTGGACTCTTCTTCCCTTGCAGGTGTTGTGTGCAAAGATGGAGAAGACGAGCATGACATTTTGGATGGATAGGAGGAGGAGCCAAGTAGGGCCACGAGCTCATCGATCATTTTGGTAGAGCCTGAAATGTTCCTTCCCCTGGTCTTGTCCCAAGATCATTCAATCCTTTTCCCCGTGGTGGAGCATCGTACCGAGATGGAAGCAACCATTTTAGGGAGTTTTCGTCAGCATATTTCAAATTCTTTATTTTACTTTGACGATTTAGGGAGTTTTCGTCAACATATTTCAAATTCTTTATTTTACTTTGACGATTATATCTGGCTCACTTTCGTCGAAAGGCAACGGTGCCCACTTTGGATTGATACAGCTCATCTCTTGCAGGACATGGTTGCATATTTTAGAGAGATGCTTGGAGTTGTGTTGATTGGGTCCAAAGTGATTCGTGGAGGGGAGACGCTCGCAAAGGAGCGTAAGGATCTAATTAAGCTACTTCCTCCACCGTTGGACATACGTGATCCTCCTTTTGACCCCGATGACTGTAATTTTAGCCTGTATGGATCAATACACTAGAGGGGGGGGGGGGGGAGGAATAGTGTATATAATAAAAATGTTGCAAATAAATCGTTACTGATATTTGCAAAGATGGCACAGAAATAAAATGACAAGTACTGAAAATAAATCAATCACAAACACAGAGATTTATCCTGGTTCGGATCCTCTTGATCCTACTCCAGCCCTCTACCCAGTAGAGATTTTCAATCCACTATAATCACTTGCCCCGCAAGCACAAACTTACAAAAATGACGACACTCCCCGTGTCTTAAACTTTGTACAATCTCTAAACAGAGATTCAAACCTGTTAAATAATCGTAATCCTAAACCTAATCCATTAATTCTCTTTGACGAATTGGGAAGCTGTCTCCTGCGAACTCTTTTATTTAGGCAACTACGTTTCTTCCCTGCAAACCAAAAAAATCTGCAAACCCTCCTTCATTCACTGCAACTTCTTCCATCAGACTTCTCAAAACCAAGAACACATTTCCAAACCAAATTTCCCTCAAACCCATCATCTTCTCTACATCAAATTAGCACCAAATCCTCCACCAGTTCTTCCCAAAATCATTTCCCCAAACACAAATAAAACCAAAGATCCAACTGAAATTTAAAGAGGGAATCAAACACAAAATAGATCTGAAAATATTTCAAATTCTTGCAAATCAAATCTATACAAACCCTCTTCTTCCATCTCCTTCTTCCCCTTTCCTCCTCCCTCATCCCCTCACCACCGTCGCCCGCCGGAAGAGGCCGCCGCCCGTCGCGCCTGCACAGGAGCCGCCGCCGGCCATCAGCGCGCGCCGCCGGACCGAGCTGCCGCCGCCGCCGCCGGAGACCGTCGCGCCGCCGCCGTGAGCTCCTCCCCCTCGCGCAGCATGGTGAGTGTTTCTTCCCCTTTTGTTTGCATGACTCCCATGGCCGCCTGTGAACTTCAAATGAAAAAGAAAAAAAAACGAAAGAGGAGAGAAACATGTCAGAATGAGAGAGAGACTTGGAGATGTTTCATAGAATAAATAAACTGCGTAAGGGTAAGGACAGCCTTGATATTATATAAGAGAAAGTGTGTTAGAGAAATAAAAGAAAAGGAATGAGACTTTGACAGTATGAGTAAAGAAAGGGAGAATGGGTATTAAAAATATTATTGGTGTAGGTAAAAGTAGTTGGGATTATTAATTATAATGTTAACTATGCAATTAACTGATATTAGGTTAGTGTTAATAGGTTATTGATATTAACTGGTTAGTATTATAAATTTTTGCATGTTAATAGTTGTAAACACTGTTAGGTTGATAATAATGGTATAAAATGAGGCGTATCATGTTAGTGTAACACAATATAGACATCACCCTAGCCGGTGAACCCCATAAAATTAGACGAACCCAATTTAGGGGTTAACCTAATAGTTGCGTAACTCGCAATAGATGTAATTCGTTAATTCCCAATTCAGCACTTTTACTAATTATAATAAATGTTATTATTTAATGACGCAGATATGACGCGAACTTTCCTACCGTTACTCGGACAACCTAAACTGTCCCAGTCAGGCAAGCGTGCAGTTATTTTATGTTTTTGTGCTATCTGATATTGTACACTTAATTGCTGACACAAACACACTTTTTTTATAGAATTGCTAGACTTAAACTCGTGTGCATGTGTATGGACCCCTTAATAATCAAAATGAACACACTTTGTGAATGATAATGTTTCTGGACATGTATGGTTAATTTTAGAACTGTTGATAATTATAGAATGTTAAATGCCGTTGGCTCCCGTAGTTAAATGCCGTTGGCTCCTGTAGTTAAATGCCGTTGGCTCCTGTAGTTAAATGCCGTTGGCTCCCGTAGTTAAATGCCGTTGGCTCCCGTAGTTAAATGCCGTTGGCTCCCGATGTTACATGCCGTTGGCTACCAGTTGCCGTTGGCTACCAGATGTTACTGCCGTTGGCTATTAGTTAATCTCGTCGGTCACATGTGATTACGTCACATGCGACTAGTCTGGACTCGTGTTTCAGTATATGGCGGATTAGCATCCTGGCACGTGATTCAGGAAAATACACTTGGGTGGGGTTGGTTCCCGGGCACTAGCCGGTAGTAAACGAGTCGCCTTCGGGGGCACTTGAAGGTGTATTTATTTACTATTCGTCTAACGGCGGGATCCTTTGTCACGGACTTGCACACACTTGATATAATTGAAAAAGGAAGTTAATTACTGACTGTTGTTACATTATTTAACTGCCATGTTAATTTTCATAACTGAACTGCTATGCTAATGAAACTTACTGTTTTAACTACCATGCTAGTGTAACTTTAACTGCTTTAACTGCTGTAAATTCATAATTGTTTTAACTGTTTCAGTTCATTGAAATACATGCTAGTGTAAATTCCTTTAACTGCTGTAAAACTGCCATATATATAACTTGTTATATATATCTTGCCTTGGGTCATCTGACATCTACTTGCAGACCCTTGCTGACATACATTCATGTTGTTTGAATGTATGTCAGGTTACGAGACAGGTTACCAGGAGGACTAGCTGAGATAGCTGTACCAGTGGACCAAGACTTGTTGAACTAGCGCACTTTCATTGCACTTCTTTTCAATTGTTGTACGGTCATAAGACCCACTCTTCTTTTCTATAGTTGTTGTAATTCTGTGGAGAAATTTGAGATTGTAATAATGTTTTATTTATCTGCGTTGTTTTGGGTAATGCAAGCAAGAACCTGCGGTTTTCACACAGACGCTTATTGTGTAAAGTCAAGGAGGAAAGAAAAGCAAAAGTACATCCCCCTGACTTGCACAAGCGGGCCCGTTCACGTCCTCGCTCTCAAGCCTAATGGGAAGCGGGGCGTGACACTCCCCGTGTCTTAAACTTTGTACAATCTCTAAACAGAGATTCAAACCTGTTAAATAATGAAATAGAAAAACACCTATAGCCTTGTTATAAATTTCAGAGAATGAATTCAAGGATGGTGTTTAGAAGATGAACTTCAAGATGTAAAAGATATGTAATGAAGAGCAACACTTGAAGTTCTCTGGTTCATAAAAGAAGAGAGAGATCAATCGATTTCTTCTTGCAATTATGAACACAAACAACTTTCCAAAATGATGTTGAAAAATCTAAGTTCTTCCGTTCTTAAACGAAGAAAGAAATCTAATGATTTCTTCTTATAAATAAGAAAAGAACAACTAATGGCCTAAAGCTTTAGAAAATGAAAGACTTGATTTCAACAAATAAGAGAGTAAAGAAGAGGAAAGTGAGTGAAGAGAAAGAGAGGGTTTACCCCTCTATTTATAGTGTTTAGGGACGGTTGGGGACTGTAGTTAATGTTGGAAAACGGGCAAGAACCGTCCCTGAAAATTTGGGATCAAAATGGCTAGTTTTGAAATTGGTCGACCAAAAGGACAAATTGGTCGACCAAAATTTAGAAAGAGAATTTTGACCGTTGGACGGAAGTTCTAGAATCTACACGGTTATGGGAGTTAGCATATGTAATCCCATAGTCAAATTCGAAGGTTTAAAATTGGTCGACCAAAATGGGGTTATTGGTTGCCAATTTTCAAAGTTGCGAATTTTCGAAATTGGGAAGTGTAGATCTCTGAGTAATGGAACCTAAGTGACTAAGACATATTATCACAAGGCTTTGTGACTCTAATAAGTAAATTTTACACTGATTACATAAAGCCGTAGATAGGACTGTATCTGCAACTGAATCTGAGAAGCTTCTTTGCAGGGGATCCTTATCAAGTGATTATATATCCAAGTCGTGGATTAGGTGCCTTTGCCTTTCCAGCTTCATGAACTATGATATATCTGTTTGAATACGCATGAAGATATCTGATTATGTGAAACTCAGCATTGATTTGTATCTGCATACATAGAGTTAGTAGCACTGAATGTGTTTGTCATATCAAAACCATATGAGAATAGAAATATGGAATTATGAAATTCCAACATTCTCCCCCTTTTTGATGATGCAAACATGAAAAATATATATAGTTAAAATTGAACATATCAGATATACTTCCCCTGAGTATGTGGAGTTTGTGAATACTCCCCCCTGAGTAGATGAAATATATTCTCCCCCTTCGGAATCTTCAAAAAGAGGCAAAGAATAAATGAGTCAAAAAATAGGAGAGAAATTAGAGTTAGTTAATAAAAATAAGCGAAGAAATATAATTATCTTCAAAAGAAGGAGTATATAACCGTAAAAATAATGAACAAAAGTTGGTCATCGGTGGAAAAGAATTTGTAGGCCGAATAGAGTATATAGGCCGAAAAAGATTTGTAGGAGAATATAGGGTGGATGCCGAAAAATGTAGAAGGCCAATAAAAACAATGAATAAAACCATGAAAAAAATAATTAGTGGGAAGACCACTTAAAAATAAAGAATAGGTAGTCATGAAAAATACATAAAAGTCCAGGCCGAAAAAATGGAATATGCCCAATTTTGTAAGAGCAGGCCGAAATTGTCACATAGTAAGAGAAGGCCAAAATATGGACAGAGTAAGAGCAGGCCTGTGAGCCTGTTGTGAAGAAAACAGGCAGAATATGGGCATGAAAATGCTTGACAGTACATGTAAAAAATAACATAAAAAATGAGTCAGTCCTTCAGAAATTATATGCATGTGCAATGAGCCCAATTTATGGTAATGTGCTGGTGCAAAAATTGAAGAGTAAGACATGGTAAAAAAAATTAAAAAATACGACATGTCTGTTCCTATGTGTGCTGAATTCAGATATGCCGTACTGAAAACAATTGGATGTTGATGCGCTTGTGTACAAATTGAAATCTCTATACATAGTATGGCATAAAAGATCAAACGAATAAAATAATTGTGACAACACACCTAGAGGTAATAAATGCAGAATTATGTGCAATGTAAAAGAGCAACAGACAGAACTGATTGTAATCAGGTAAAAAAATGTGTGCAGACATGTATAATGAATCACCTTGATGTAGTAAGAAAGTGGAGTTTGTAACATAAGAAATAAATATTGGTATTTACAAACTTATAACCACAGAATCTAATTGGCATCATTAGAGTGGGGACATACAGTAACTAAGATAGAGTAAATGTCATTAGACTTTATAAAATTCATAGCCTAGAAAGTGGCAAAGGTGCTATTAATTTAATATAAAAGCCAAATTTAGCTTCAGAACATTAATACCATCATAGTAAGTGATATAATGCCATCAATATACAATTAATACCATCTGTTAAGAAGTGGACAAGAAAACACAATGGGATTTGAATAAGACAAATATGGGGGGAAGAAAGGACGGGCCTTTGGAAAATGAATTGAGGGGATGCCTTGGAAAATGAAACGAGGGGATTGTTTCCTCATGAAGTGAGAGGATTGAAATAAAGAAAAAAAATCAGTTATGGGAAGTTGTGATAGAGTTTTTGGTGGGAACGGATATTTTTGCAAACGACAGGACATTTGCAAACGGATAATTTTTTGCAGTTGGGAAAACTGAAAAAATGCAAATTTGAAATATGAACGGATGTGTTCAGTTTGGGAACGAAAAAGTGGAGGGAATGGGTAACGAGAATAAGCGGGAAGACGAAGTAGTTACCAGAAAATAACAAATAATAAAAAAATTCGACAATTGACGACCAATACTGGTGAATTGGTCGACCAATTTTAAAAAACAGCCAAAAATTTTGAAAAAATTTGAAAAAATTATAAAAATAAAAATAAGAATGTGTCATAAGTACGATTCACTAATAATCCCTAAATTCCTACGAAGCTTAATAAAAGTATCCTCTTTCAAAGGTTTAGGTAAAATATCAGCAGTCTGATGTTCAGTAGCTATAAATTTAAGAACAATATCTCCTTTCTGAACATGATCATCTAGAAAATGATGACGTACATCAATATGTTTTGTACGAGAATGATGCACATGATTTTTATAAAGATTAATAGCACTAGTATTATCACACATAATAGGGCAAGTAGAGCAATCAATACCATAGTCAGAAATAGTTTGTTTCATCCATAAGATTTGAGCACATGCTAAACCGGCGGCAATATATTCTGCCTCGGTTGTAGATAATGAAACAGAGTTTTGCTTTTTGCTAAACCAAGAAACTAAAGCATGACCTAAAAAGTGGCATGTACCACTGGTACTTTTACGATCTGATTTGCAACCAGCAAAATCTGCATCACTATATGATAATAAATCAAATGTGCTTGACTTGGGATAAAATAAACCAAAATCAGAAGTGTGCTTAACATATCTAATAATCCTTTTTATGACAGTTAAATGTGAAACTTTAGGATCTGCCTGAAAGCGTGCACATAAACATATTGAAAACATAATATCTGGTCTACTAGCAGTTAAATAGAGTAGAGAGCCAATCATACCTTTGTAAATACGTTGATCAACACTCTTACCATTTAAATCTTTGTCGAGAGAAGTAGAAGTACTCATTGGAGTATGTTTTTCTGCAGAAATTTCTAAACCAAAACGCTTGATGAGTTCCTTAAAATACTTGCTTTGATGAATGAAGATTCCTTCCTTCAATTGTTTGATTTGAAGACCGAGGAAGTAATTGAGTTCACCCATGTGACTCATCTCAAATTCTTTCTGCATAACCTTAGAGAAATCTTGACAAAGAGATTCATTAGTAGAACCAAAAATAATATCATCTACATCTATTTGAATAATGATTATGTCAGATTTAATGTTCTTAATAAATAAAGTAGAATCTATTTTACCAATTGAATAACTAGAATTTAAAAGATAACTTTTAAGTCTTTCATACCAAGCACGAGGTGCTTGTTTGAGACCATATAAAGCTTTCTTCAATTTGAAAACATGATTTTCTAAATTTTCATGAATAAAACCAGGAGGTTGTTCAACATAAACTTCCTACTTGAGAAAACCATTTAAAAAAGCACTTTTGACATCCATTTGAAATAATTTAAAATCTTTAAAACATGCAAATGATAACAACATTCTACTCAAGACGTGCAACTGGTGCATATGTTTCATCATAATCAATACCTTCTTCTTGATTATAACCTTGTGCAACCAATCATACCTTGTTCCTAATTACCTGATAAGATTCATCCAATTTATTTTTGAATACCCACTTGGTACCAATAATTGAATGATCTGTTGGTTTGGGAACTAATTCCTAAACATCATTTCGTTGAAATTGATTGAGTTCTTCCTGCATAGCGATAATCCATGAACTGTCTTCACATGCATCTTTGATGTTCTTTGGTTCAATGGTTGAAAGGAAAGCACAATGCGCCATTTGTTCTATTTGACGACGAGTTCTAACTTCATCTGTAATATCTCCAATGATTAACTCTGATGGCTGATTTGGAACTTGTGCAAATGCCTTAGGAAGATCTGTATTATCTGAAATAGACTCAACAGAAGGTTTAGAAGCATTAATTTCATCAAGTTTAATATTATCTAAAGAATTAGATAAAGGTAATATAGTCTCTTCATTATCAGTGATGGGAGAATTAGATGAGGGGTTCTCATCAAAAGTGACATGTAGTGATTCTTCAACTGGTGAAGTTTTTTTGTTATATACTCTGTAGGCTTTGCTACGTGTTGAGTATCCACCAAAAATACCTTCATCAGATTTCGAATCAAATTTATCAAGTGCATCTTTAGTATTAAGAATGAAACATTTACATCCAAATACTTTAAAATATGATACACGTGGAATGCGATTAAAGAATAATTTAAAACAAGTTTTATTAAGCAATGGCCTTATAAGAACTTTATTCATAATGTAACAAGCAGTTGCGACAGCTTCAGCCCAAAAATATTTCGGTAATTTACTATCACAAAGCATTGTTCTTGCACATTCTTGTAGAGTTCTATTTTTCCTTTCTACTACTCCATTCTGAGGAGGAGCACGAGGAAAAGAAAATTTGTGAGTAATGCCATTTTTATTACAAAAATTGGTAAAGATTCATTTTCAAATTCTCCTCCATGATCACTACAAATAGTGACAATGTTAGAGGATTTGATCTTTTGTATCTTTTTACAAAATATTGAAAATTCTTCAAACGCATCATTCTTGTTTTGTAAGAATATAACCCAAGTATATCTTGAATAATCATCAACAATGACAAATGCATATATACTTCTATTCAAAGAAGCTACTCTTGAAGGACCAAACAAATCTAAGTGTAAGAGTTCTAATGGTCTCTTTGTTGAGATAACGTCCTTTGATTTAAAAGAAGATTTGTGCATTTTTCCTTGTTGACAAGCATTACAAAAATGTTTGTGTTTGAAAGAAATATTTGGCATTCCATTTACTAACTTGTGTTTTGAAATATGTGCTAGGTTTTTGAAATTAGTGTGTCCAAAACGTTTATGCCATAAAAGAGTATCATCTAATGTAATCATTACACAATTATTATTAGTGGTAACAGACAAGCATAAAGTATAAATGTTATTCTTACGCTTACCACGGAACAAAACAGATGACATATCAAAATCATAAATAATGCAATCATTTTGTTCAAAAAATATTTTGTAATTTTTATCGCATAACTGACTAATGGAAAGTAAATTATGTTTCAAACCGTCAACCAGGAGAACATTATTAATGATAGGCTGATTTGTATTGCCAACAGTTCCAGTGCCTATGATTTTGCCTTTGTTGTTGTCACCATAGGTAACTATGCCTCCATCTTTATATTTAACGGTTAAAAGTAAGTTGACATTTCCTGTCATATGTTTTGAACATCCACTGTCCAAAATCCATCTTTCCTTTTTAGGTACCTGAAAGATAAAACATTAAGCATTGGTACCCTTTGTTTGAGGGTCCTTGGGATTAGATTTTTGGAAGCCAAACCCAAGTGAAATTTGTCTTTTTAATATAATCATTAGAATGAACAATAGAATGTATATAATGAGAGATGTAATCATTTCTATCTTTAAAACATGAATCCTTAGGAACTCATATACTAACTAAGTATGTTTCCTAGGAGATGATTTTGAAATGTTAGTAACATTTCTTTGTGAAGAAGAAGTAGGAATATTTACTTTCTTCGTGTAAATGAATGCGTGATTCTTCTTTTGTGGTTTAACAAAAATTGTTTTGCCACTAGAGGAAGAAGTGTTATAAGACTTGGGTGCATCATTATGAGAATATCCCAGTCCTTGTCTATGATTTGCTGGATATTGAATTTTTAGCAAATCATCGAGATTTGTCTTTCCTTTGTTAAATTTATTAACATTGGATGACATCTCATCGTATGTCATCTTTAGTGATGAGATACTTTTATCCATTTCGGATATTTGTGTGTGTAATTCTAGATTCTTAGTTTTGAGAATATCATTCTCTTTACTAAGATCTAAAATTTGAGAAGATGAATTCTCAGCATGTATAGAATTTGGTGTAGTGCTTTTAGAAGAAGATAATTCTTGATATTTAATAAGGAGATCGTCATTATAATGTTTCAAAGATTTATGTTGACTATTTAAATTTTTGAAACGAGAATAGAGATCTTTCAATGCATCTAATAATTCTTCATTACTAAAAGCACTTACCTCATCTTCATTATCTTGTGCCATAAAGCACATATTAGCACTTTCATCATGATCATCTTCATCATCTGAAGATTCATCCCAAGTTGCTGCAAATGCTTTCTTTATCTTTTCAAACTTCCTTTCTCTTCTGGATTGATCGTTGTTGTTGGAAGTTTTGAATTTGGCCTTGAGAAGTTGACAATCTTTCTTCATATGTCCTGGCCTATTACAATTGAAGCAAAGAGAAGAATCAGTATTTTTAGATTTAATATTATTATACTTACCTTTTTTGGAAGAATTTTCTGAAGTTCTTGGCAAAGAATGCCATATCATCATCTGAATCTTCATTATCCGATGTTACGTTGAAGGCGAGTTGTAACGGTCGGTACTCGTTATTTGTCATACGGCTGTGTGTTTAGCAATTTCGGGTACCTGATTGGTTTTGTGCTTGATATGTGAGTCGTGTCATTGAGTCGATTGGGCCGTAGCACCTTAGTTACATCCTTAGCAAGCCAACCCCGGTGTGTGCCCAACTTAGAATTACCGTCGCCTTTGGACCCCGTATCATTTATACGTTTTACGTGCACGTAGCCTTGTTCGTGCACGTATTTATTTTAGACTTTGTCCGTGACCGAACCCTTTAGTGTGATATGCCGTTGTGAACGTCTCTGAGGGTATTAAATTGTGGCACGATTTTGGAACGACATTTCTCGGGTCGTTCTCCCACGACTTGATCTTATTCGAAGAGACGTTGTGATTTTCACTTTTGACGTGAGACGTTTCTATTTTTAGTTTCGTCACTCGACGTCAAACTTGTGATCCGTCTTCTTAGTTTCGTTTCTCTCGTCCGTGCGGTCACCACAGTATTTATTTCATAATTTTTGGACTCCGTTTGACACGCTTTCACTTTTTGCCCAACCTAATATCGGTTTAACCCCAAGTTCACATGGCATCTTTCACCCAATACTTATTAATAATAATATAACACCCTAAATTAGGTTGACCCAGCCATTCTTGGCCTTTGTCGCATGTACCCATCTAGAGGAGAGAGAGAGATGTTCCCTTTTTATAATATATATCATAACAATTTACTTTTCTAAATCAAATAACCTAGCCTACACCCTATAACACGTTTTGCACCAGCCCATCTTTAATACCCTAAGCTCTAGCATCACGTGAGCACCTCCCCTTAAAAAAATTAAAACCCCTACTTCCCTTATAAAACCCTAGGGCTTGAGCACTTTCACGTGCTGTACACAACCCCAACCTAGAGGGGCCCCCACGTTCTCAACCCTACCCATTTAATAGCCTAGGTTTTCTAAATTTTCACAGCACGTTCAATCGCACCGCCGCCGTAACCTAATACTCACGCAAACACCCCGCTGCACCGCCGCATCTCTCGTTTCTCCGGCCAAACCCAACACCGACGAGCCCCTCAACCCTTCCCCGACGTCCCTTCGACCGCGCTGTCCGCCGTGGCATCGCCGGAAGCACTGACCGCCGCTGCTTCGCGCTGGATCCGCAGCAGCAGCTGCTGCAATCCGCAGCAGCGCAGCGCGGCGACGCCGCGACGCCGCACGCAGACCCCCTCCGGCGCAACGTCGACCTCCCCGACCACTCCTCCATCGTTAATTACTGGAGACCGCCGCCTCTGCTCCACCGGCGCGCGAACGACACACCCAGGCACCCTCGCAACTGCCCACGGCGCTGCTCCTTGCAGCAGCGTGCACGGCGGTGCTCGACCTCTCCAGGCGCCGGCGACCTACCCCATCGCCTCCCCGACGCGCTACAACGGCCTTCCTCCGGCCAACTTCCAACCGCCATCACCCGCGGGCATGGGCAGCGTGACACCGATTAATGGGTGAGTTTGATTGTTGACTATTTATTTAATACACACACAGTAAACATGGTACTACCTTGATGCAATGTTATATATTTACAAATGTTGTAAGTTTATAAGTTTGATTATTAAAAGGGGTTTCCTTATAAATAGAACTATTGTAAACAAAACCTTGCTTTTAGCTCCCAAGCAACCGAAGCCTACATACATATATAAGCTGACGAATGTCACGTTTAGGCCATTATGATGTCCATCACCTTAGTTTAATGTTTTAACAATATTATATTAGTTAGTCCTCAAATGCCTATACTAATTAGCATAGTTTTAGTTCCTATAAGTAATGACTTATATGAGGCCATATCGCAAATGAGTTATTCTTGATAATTCTATATGAAATGACAGCATGTCCTAGGTTAGATACTCATACGGTAATATTTGATGATGAATGGTAGGACATGAATCTCTCTAGGTTAGAGGACCTAAATAAAATGATTTACATTTAGATATATTGGAGTGTACTAATTCAGAGTTTTTAATCAAACAGTGAACCGGTCGTCCCATAACGTAACGCTCGGCGAGACGAACCCACGTCAACTGACATCACCGGAATCCAACCCCTGACGTCGCTACCCGATGTCAGATTAGCTCTTGCGTCGTGTTGAGGTTCCGTAGATCCGTTGGTTGACCCAGACCCTGCTGGACTACATCCTTGCCGAAATCTTTCAGGCAAGGAATGAGACTTTAGTTACTGCTTTTATGCTTTTCTAGAATTGATGTTAGAACTGCTAGATTTATTTCTGCAAAATACTTGAAAATGATCACATGTTACTTTCTGCTCGAACCCACTTTTAAAATGCAACTTGAACCTCACATGCTAATTAATAAGCCAGACATTATAATTATGTGGATCTTTGTAGAAGATCACAGGCGTGGGTCTCTCCTATACGGAGGTTGGCACTACTCTTGTGGAGCATCTGCTGGCTAGCCCAGAGACGGCTCGCTTACGGACTTGTGGAACGTTTGCTGGCTCGTCCAGGAATGTCTCACTTATGGATAATTAATCGATGACGGAGGTGACCATTGAGAACTGGTGCTCCCCAGCCTTGGCTCACTCGTGACTGGTACGTTCCGGTATGATACGTAGTATCATTCATGATTAATGATTTGTTTCGGATCGACGACGGGGGTGACCATTGAGGACTGGTGCTCCCCAGCTTTGGCTCACTCGTGACTGGTGCGCTCTGGTATGATACGCAGTATCATTCGTGATCCTTGTCTTGTCTCGTGTCTAGATGGAGCGTTTGTTGGCTCGTGTCCATAACACAAATGACTTGCGGGTGGGGTAGGACAAAAGAGTCTAGCTGGGCCTGGGGGGTAGCTCCCCTCCGCCTACGCAGCTTGAGTCCTTAGGCTTTATCTTTGTATCGCAGTTGGTGCACTCCTGTCTGCTTCGCATGGATGCATTTCGGTTGTTGACCTTTTCTGGACTTGGACAATCTGACCAGATGGACACCCCCTGGCAGATTGACAGAACTACATGAACAACTCTTAGACGATCTGACTAGATGGTCACCCCTAGCAGATCGATTAGAATAACCATTACTTATTTCCTGCTTTATAGGACTGCCTGTGTAGTTGTCTTTTAAATTCCATTTAGAACTGCTAGAATTGTATAACTGCATTAACTTATGGTCTCATTAGTTCGTTGCTGACATGTGTTTTACACATGTCACAGACTTGACAGAGCTACCACAACCTGAGGATCCCCCGCAGACTCTTACCTCTTTAGTTGCCTCCGGTACGTACAGTTTTAGCCTTTATGTTAAACTCTTTGTTGGTTACCTTCTGCGTTTGAATAATATCTTTGTACTGCTATTTCTATTGTTTCATGCTAAATCATTTGAGCGGACCTTCCCCTCCGTATCATAACTTGCCATGGACGCTTATTGGACCCCGAGCCTCAACAGCTCTAGTCCATGTGGGCTGGCCATGCCTCGCTGCTCAATCTTTTGGGGAAGCGGGGCGTGACAGTTTTTGTGGTGGCCTATGCAGGTCTTGATCGAATGATTTATCGAAACAATAGTGTTGCAGTAACTATTCAGACAACCAACAATATTCGAGTCTAACATGAGTTAGTTAGGTTTAGACTAGTTCCTTGACCCCCCACTAGATGGGATTGAGTGAGAATACAGGAATACGATGAAGTTTAAAGTGATGTATTTCTAACACATTGGATAGTTATAAGGTTGGATTCTCGACTTGACAAGGAACCATGGAAGTGAGAACATTGAATCGAGGGAATGAGAACGACTCTTAGTATGCTGCCCGTGATGGAAGTGTGGTGATTAGAAGTCTTGTCTTAACGACTAAAGGCGTAGACCTACATCGATCAAGTGAAATGTTATGCATCGGATATTATGAGCATATATATATATATCTTCTTTATCTTTATATATATATATATATATATATATATATATATATATATATATATATATATATATATATATATATATAGGGCAATCTTCGGGTGCGAAAAATCCCGTGCGAAAGCCGTGCGAAAACTTGTTTTTTATTTTTTTGAAATTTTTTTTTCAAAATTTTTTTTTTGATGTTTAATCCATACAATTATATACCCCAGGGAAAATAATGGGTGAACCCGTTGGGCATTAGAGCACCCATCCACCCGTTACAAATTTAACGGTCTCAAAACGTGCGAATTTGATGAAATGGCTTGATCGAAGGCCAAATGACATTATTTCTCAACCATTATTTTTTGAGGGAGGTATAACAACATATAATGAGGGTGGAAAAAAGAATTTTTGAAAAAAAAATTTCAAAAAAAAGATAAAAACATTTTCGCACGGTGTGAAATGTTCTCATTTAAAAATTTTCCTATATATATATATATATATATAAGCCGAGTAGCAACAGTATAACCTAGGTTTTGAAGTAACGTGGTTGAAGTAAATCATATGATCATTAGAGATGAACAGAAGAGATTCAGAGTGATAATGTGAAGACGAGATTGATCTTATGATGGACCGTATAAGATCGACAACATGATCTGTTTCAGACCCAGTGATTTAAATGAATTAAGGATCTTGGGAATGTCATGGGAGTTTCAAAGTCGACTGTTCGAATACGCACCGGGTGCGTACTGATCACTGGATTCCAGTTACAGTTTACGAAATGGTGAAAGGCGATGACTTCTCTAGATCATGTGGATGGATTATAGTCAAAAGTGACTAGCAGTTTAAGTGTCAATGAAAATTCTAGATCAAGTCAAGTGAGCATGTTTGGTTTTATGAGTGCTCAATGATCAGGAAATATGGGAAAAGAGTTAGTAGATTGCCTTGGTTGTTTGGATTGAAAAGGAAATCGTAAGTAATTCTGACGCCCGAAAATCTAGAATTGGGTGGTAGTTTCACTTTAGAGATTCGTAGAGGCAGCTGAGCCAAGAGCCAAGTGAAGCGAAGAACAACATGATCATTATAACAGGTTCTCATGAACGGGCTTTCGAGTTGGAAATTCTATTGGTGTTTAAAATGATTGGGACCAGCCAATTAGGGCTGGTTAGTTGGAGGTTGTTTAACCACCCTAGATGTCAAATATTGGAAGTGTCTGCACATTAGAGCCTTGTGTTTGTTCTGCCTTCCCCGTAGATCCATTAGGAGGATTACCCGGCTCGTGTGAATATATACCATTGTCGGGAATGCTTAGTATTATTACTTAGGTATATGCGAGCTTACGGATGAATAATGGAATATGTGTATTGCGATGAATGTAATGGTTATGTGTATGTAGTACATGAATAAGTATAGATACTTATGTAGAATAATAGGTATGAGTATATAATGCCTGTGAATACATATAAGTCTTAGTGTTCCCTCGAGTACGAGTGGACATGCTTATAGATACTAGGATAACAATGAGTTGCGTGATTGTATATACGTATATATGGGATAAGTATGAATTACATGTTCTGATGTGTGAATGATTGTATAGTGATGTCTAGCTATTTACTAAGGCTACATATGACGAGTCGTGTCATATAGATATATAGGAGTGTGTGTATAAGTACATAGATTGTATATTGTTTGGTATGTATCTTGGAGTCTCACTCGAGAGCGAGTGAGTATGCTCAGTAAGTATTTTATAA
Source organism: Scilla litardierei (assembly GCA_030789695.1). NCBI lineage: Eukaryota > Viridiplantae > Streptophyta > Magnoliopsida > Asparagales > Asparagaceae > Scilla > Scilla litardierei. The sequence continues at coordinate 105,781,378 of CM061139.1, read as the reverse complement.
TGTGGTTGTGGTTTGCGGATGTGAGTATAGTGTTATATATATCCGTGCATGATAGGATTTGGTGAATGTAGTTATATAGGTGTTTACGCTGGGTTACGCTACGCACCTGGACGTGCGTAGCTACACCATATATAGATACATGTTTATTCTATAGTTATGAATGAAGGGTTTACATGTTTGAATGAGTATGTGTTAGTTAAACTAGGAGTGAAATGTGCTATATGCATAGTTATTAGGCTGGATGCATTATATTTGTAGGAATAGATTAACATGATAGTGTGATTATGTATTGCTTGTAATAAGAATTTGTTTGTCATTTGGTGTTATGGTGAATAGTTATAATATAGCTAAATATTATTGTTATGATTGATGTGTTGAATGTATACTAGGGGATATACCTTTTGTAGGCTATATTGAGTAGATATATGTATTTTCGGTTTTAAATTCGTGATGAATTTAAACACCCTGGTTAGTATATGTGTACTATATGTATAATACAATGGTTGTATATAATGGGGTGATTATTGAATGTTAGAATATGATTGTGCGTAGGTATGGATGTGCGGAGGCACTTCCATGAGTTAGAAATGTATGTGTGAATAATATTAACCTAGATATACGTACAAGATATAATGGTTGGAAAATAATTGATGTATATTATTACTGAGCATGTATATAGATAGAAGTATTAGGTTATATGTTGGTTGAAGTACTGTGCTAGGAATGATCGGGGTAGTTACTATAGTTAACTAGAGGAGTCTAGCCATGCCTGAAATTAAGAAAGTCTGGGGACGGACTTTATTCTAAGGTGGGTAGGATGTAACAGCCGGTACTCGCTATTTGTCATACGGCTGTGCATATAGCAATTTCGAGTACCTGATTGGTTTTGTGCTTGATATGTGAGTCGTGTCGTTGAGTCGATTGGGCCGTAGCACCTTGGTTGCATCCTTAGCAAGCCAACCCCAGCATGTGCCCAACTTAGAATTACAGTCGCCTTTGGACCCCGTATCATTTATACGTTTTACGTGCACGTAGCCTTGTTCGTGCATGTATTTATTTTAGACTTTGTCCGTGACCGAACCCTTTAGTGTGATATGCCGTTGTGAACGTCTCTGAGGGTAGTAAATTGTGGCACGATTTTGGAACGACATTTCTCGGGTCGTTCTCCCACGACTTGATCTTATTCGAAGATACGTTGTGATTTTCACTTTTGACGTGAGACGTTTCTATTTTTAGTTTCGTCACTCGACGTCAAACTTGTGATCCGTCTTCTTAGTTTCGTTTCTCTCGTCCGTGCGGTCACCACAGTATTTATTTCATAATTTTTGGACTCCGTTTGACACGCTTTCACTTTTTGCCCAACCTAATATCGGTTTAACCCCAAGTTCACAAGGCATCTTTCACCCAATACTTATTAATAATAATATAACACCCTAAATTAGGTTGACCCAGCCATTCTTGGCCTTTGCCGCATGTACCCATCTAGAGGAGAGAGAGAGAGATGTTCCCTTTTTATAATATATATCATAACAATTTACTTTTCTAAATCAAATAACCTAGCCTACACCCTATAACACGTTTTGCACCAGCCCATCTTTAATACCCTAATAAGCTCTAGCATCACGTGAGCACCTCCCCTAAAAAAATAAAAACCCCTACTTCCCTTATAAAACCCTAGGGCTTGAGCACTTTCACGTGCTGTACACAACCCCAACCTAGAGGGGCCCCCACGTTCTCAACCCTACCCATTTAATAGCCTAGGTTTTCTAAATTTTCACAGCACGTTCAATCGCACCGCCGCCGTAACCTAATACTCACGCAAACACCCCGTTGCACCGCCGCATCTCTCGTTTCTCCGGCCAAACCCAACGCCGACGAGCCCCTCAACCCTTCCCCGACGTCCCTTCGACCGCGCTGTCCGCCGTGGCATCGCCGAAAGCACTGACCGTCGCTGCTTCGCATTGGATCCGCAGCAGTAGCTGCTGCAATCCGCAGCAGCGCAGCGCGGCGACGCCGCGACGCCGCACGCAGACCCCCTCCGCCGCAACGTCGACCTCCCCGACCACTCCTCCATCGTTAACTACTGGAGACCGCCGCCTCTGCTCCACCGGCACGCGAACGACACACCCAGGCACCCTCGCAACTGCCCACGGCGCTGCTCCTTGCAGCAGCGTGCACGGCGGTGCTCGACCTCTCCAGGCACCGGCGACCTACCCCATCGCCTCCCCGACGCGCTACAACGGCCTTCCTCCGGCCAACTTCCAACCGCCATCACCCGCGGGCATGGGCAGCGTGACACCGATTAATGGGTGAGTTTGATTGTTGACTATTTATTTAATACACACACAGTAAACCTGGTACTACCTTGATGCAATGTTATATATTTACAAATGTTGTAAGTTTATAAGTTTGATTATTAAAAGGGGTTTCCTTATAAATAGAACTATTGTAAACAGAACCTTGCTTTTAGCTCCCAAGCAACCGAAGCCTACATACATATATAAGCTGACGAATGTCACGTTTAGGCCATTATGATGTACATCACCTTAGTTTAATGTTTTAACAATATTATATTAGTTAGTCCTCAGATGCCTATACTAATTATCATAGTTTTAGTTCCTATAAGTAATGACTTATATGAGGCCATATCGCAAATGAGTTATTCTTGATAATTCTATATGAAATGACAGCATGTCCTAGGTTAGATACTCATACGATAATATTTGATGATGAATGGTAGGACATGAATCTCCCTAGGTTAGAGGACCTAAATAAAATGATTTACATTTAGATATATTGGAGTGTACTAATTCAGAGTTTTTAATCAAACAGTGAACCGGTCGTCCCATAACGTAACGCTCAGCGAGACGAACCCACGTCAACCGACATCACCGGAATCCAACCCCTGACGTCGCTACCCGATGAGGTTCCGTAGATCCGTTGGTTGACCCAGACCCTGCTGGACTACATCCTTGCCGAAATCTTTCAGGCAAGGAATGAGACTTTAGTTACTGCTTTTATGCTTTTCTAGAATTGATGTTAGAACTGCTAGATTTATTTCTGCAAAATACTTGAAAATGATCACATGTTACTTTCTGCTCGAACCCACTTTTAAAATGCAACTTGAACCTCACATGCTAATTAATAAGCCAGACATTATAATTATGTGGATCTTTGTAGAAGATCACAGGCGTGGGTCTCTCCTATACGGAGGTTGGCACTACTCTTGTGGAGCGTCTGCTAGCTAGCCGAGAGACGGCTCGCTTACGGACTTGTGGAACATTTGCTGGCTCTTCCAGGAATGTCTCACTTATGGATAATTAATCGATGACGGAGGTGACCATTGAGAACTGGTGCTCCCCAGCCTTGGCTCACTCGTGACTGGTACGATCCGGTATGATACGTAGTATCATTCATGATTAATGATTTGTTTCGGATCGACGACGGGGGTGACCATTGAGGACTGGTGCTCCCCAGCTTTGGCTCACTCGTGACTGGTGCGCTCCGGTATGATACGCAGTATCATTCGTGATCCTTGTCTTGTCTCGTGTCTAGATGGAGCGTTTGTTGGCTCGTGTCCATAACACAAACGACTCGCGGGTGGGGTAGGACAAAAGAGTCTAGCTGGGCCTGGGGGGTAGCTCCCCTCCGCCTACGCAGCTTGAGTCCTTAGGCTTTATCTTTGTATCGCAGTTGGTGCACTCCTGTCTGCTTCGCAGGGATGCATTCCGGTCGTTGACCTTTTCTAGACTTGGACAATCTGACCAGATGGACACCCCTGGCAGATTGACAGAACTACATGAACAACTCTTAGACGATCTGACTAGATGGTCACCCCTAGCAGATCGATTAGAATAACCATTACTTATTTCCTGCTTTCTAGGACTGCATGTGTAGTTGTCTTTTAAATTCCATTTAGAACTGCTAGAATTGTATAACTGCATTAACTTATGGTCTCATTAGTTCGTTGCTGACATGTGTTTTACACATGTCGTAGACTTGACATAGCTGCCACAACCTGAGGATCTCCCGCAGACTCTTACCTCTTTAGTTGCCTCAGGTACGTACAGTTTTAGCCTTTATGTTAAACTCTTTGTTGGTTACCTTCTGCGTTTGAATAATATCTTTGTACTGCTATTTCTATTTTTTCATGCTAAATCATTTGAGCGGACCTTCCCCTCCTCATCATAACTTGCCATGGACGCTTATTGGACCCCGAGCCTCAACGGCTCTAGTCCATGCGGGCTGGCCATGCCTCGCTGCTCAATCTTTTGGGGAAGCGGGGCGTGACACGAGTACTTTCTTCTTCTGATCTGATTCTTCTTTTGCATCTTGCAATGTAACTTCATGTGCCATTAGGTTACCAATTAGATCTTCCAATGATAAGGTGGAAAGATCATTGGCTTTCTCAATAGCAGTGATCTTTGGACGCCATTCTGGGGAGAGTACCTTAAGAATCTTGCGTACCTGATCAAGAGAAGAGTAAACTTTTCCAAGAGCATTAAGAGAATTAATAATGTTAGTGAACCTGGTGTTCATTTCTCCAATCGTCTCTTTGTCTTGCATCTTGAACAACTCATATTTATGAACCAAAGAGGCAATCTTGGTTTCCTTCACTTTATTGGTTCCTTCATGAGTTACTTCGAGTATGTGCCAAATCTCCTTTGCACTTTTGGCCTGAGATACTCGATTAAACTCATGTTTATCCATGGCACAGAATAAAGCATTCATGGCCTTTGAGTTGTTGGTCTTTGTAGATTTGTCGTTGGCGGTCCAATCAGCAACATGTGTTTCTGGCTTTGTGTATCCTGTCTCTACGATGTCCCAAATCTCATAATGCATACTTTGGAGATGAATCTCCATTTGTATTTTCCAATATGAGTAATTAGAACCATCAAATAGAGGAGGACGAACTTGAGAGTGCCCTTCAGGATGCTGATTGTAGTTGTGTGGAACGGCGTTCATGTTTGATGTTGAGGAACTTGCTGCCATCTTAGCCTTGCTCTGATACCAAATGTAATTTTAGCCTGTATGGATCAATACACTAGAGGGGGGGGGGTGAATAGTGTATATAATAAAAATGTTGCAAATAAAACGTTACTGATATTTGCAAAGATGGCACAGAAATAAAATGACAAGTACTGAAAATAAATCAATCACAAACACAGAGATTTATCCTGGTTCAGATCCTCTTGATCCTACTCGAGTCCTCTACCCCGTAGAGATTTTCAATCCACTATAATCACTTGCCCCGCAAGCACAAACTTACAAAAATGACGACACTCCCAGTGTCCCAAACTTTGTACAATCTTTAAACAGAGATTCAAACCTGTTAAATAATGAAATAGAAAACCACCTATAGCCTTGTTATAAATTTCAGAGAATGAATTCAAGGATGGTGTTTAGAAGATGAACTTCAAGATGTAAAAGATATGTAATGAAGAGCAACACTTGAAGTTCTCTGGTTCATAAAAGAAGAGAGAGATCAATCGATTTCTTCTTGCAATTATGCACACAAACAACTTTCCAAAATGATGTTGAAAAATCCAAGCTCTTCCGTTCTTAAACGAAGAAAGAAATCTAATGATTTCTTCTTATAAATAAGAAAAGAACAACTAATGGCCTAAAGCTTTAGAAAATGAAAGACTTGATTTCAACAAATAAGAGAGTAAAGAAGAGGAAAGTGAGTGAAGAGAAAGAGAGGGTCTACCCCTCTATTTATAGTGTTTAGGGATGGTTGGGGACTGTAGTTAAAGTTGGAAAATGGGCAAGAACCGTTCCTGAAAATTTGGGATCAAAACGGCTAGTTTTGAAATTGGTCGACCAAAAGGACAAATTGGTCGACCAAAATTTAGAGAGAGAATTTTGACCGTTGGAAGGCAGTTCTAGAATCTACACGGTTATGGGAGTTAGCATATGTAATCCCATAGTCAAATTCGAAGGTTTAAAATTGGTCAAACAAAATGGGGTTATTGGTTGCCAATTTTCAAAGTTGCCAATTTTCGAAATTGGGAAGTGTAGATCTCTGAGTAATGGAACCTAAGTGACTAAGACATATTATCACAATGCTTTGTGACTCTAATAAGTAAATTTTACATTGATTACATAAAGCCGTAGATAGGACTGCATCTGCAACTGAATCTGAGAAGCTTCTTTGCAGGGGATCCTTATCAAGTGATTATATATCCAAGTCGTGGATTAGGTGCCTTTGCCTTTCCAGCTTCATGAACTATGATATATCTGTTTGAATACGCATGAAGATATCTGATTATGTGAAACTCAGCATTGATTTGTATCTGCATACATAGAGTTAGTAGCACTGAATGTGTTTGTCATATCAAAACCATATGGGAATAGAAATATGGAATTATGAAATTCCAACAATGACTTATATTCAGTAGTGTAGAAAATTTAAATTTTTGCACTTTCTATGCTTTCTAAGATAGTATTAATTCAATAAACCTATTCTCTTTCAACATTGAGGACAATGTTTGTCTTTAGTTGGGGGGAGTAGTAGGTGGTTTTAGGATGTTTATTAGTTGTTTTTGTTTTAATTTTTTTTGTTTTTGTTTGAAGACATCCATTTTGACATCACCAATCATTTTGCAAGAATATCATTCACCCTCCTTGCTCTCTTGCTAATTATTTTGCTTAGTCCCTTGCATGTTTCATCTTCGTACATGTTTTCGGATTCAAATTCTATTTTCAAATCCTAAATTGTGATTGACATGCATTTGATTGCTTTTTCTTCATGAAATCAATTTTAATATGCCACGTATGATGTGAGTGCATAACTCCATGAATTTTGTCTTCAAAATGGGTTAAATTAGTTTTGAACAAGCTTTGCGATGCATGAGTATGGATTAAGCCAATTGAGTAGAGTAGTTTTTAATTCGATGGGTTATGACTATGTGCCTAGTGTGGTTGGTTGGTGTGTTGAAAAAAGAGAAAGAAGGCAAAAAGAAGGCAAAAAGAAAGCAATAGAAAAAGAAAGCAAAAGAAAAAGAAAACAAAAAAGAGAAAGAACAAGAATAAGTGCATCGTTCTTCTAGTTTTGTCGAGTAGCTGGGTCCTCGTGCCTCAAGAAGCATTGGGGATTCGCGTCGAAAGATAGAATTTAGGAGAGTGCACGAGAAAAAAATAAGTGAATCTTAGGTGATTCTGGTTATTAGGTCTGCGGGGTCCTTTTTGGCCCAATGCCCTGAAATCGTCTGATTTGGGAGTCATTGACAGAAAACTCATTACACAGGTCATCCTACGTTTCATGCATGGAAAGAGATGAATAAATTCACACATCCAACCTCCACAAATTAGCTAAGTGTTGTTTTGGCAAAACCGTGAGTTTGTGAAACTATGATACAACGTTGTGTTTTAATCCTCATTCGTGCAAAACATTGCTTTTTCTTCTTTATTTGAACCAAATTGAAGCGTTGTTCATGGGTTTGTTCTCATTCATGGATTGGTATATTGAATTTGAGATTTTGTTGAAAACTTTATTTTCGCCATGAAGAATTCTGAGTTTGATATTATTTTATTGTGAGTCCGAATCTATCACTTGTTTTGCTAGGGACTAGCAAACAGCTAGTTCGGGGGTGTGATTCCGAATGAAAAGTGTCATTTTCATCCCCTATTTCCTTGGGTTTTAGCGTATATATTTCACATATAGGCTCTATCTAGCTCGTAATTGTGCAAAGTCCGTATATTAGACCGTATCACCTTTTATGCTTAAAAACCACTTCTTGTCGCTAATTATTGCATTTCCTATTTTTCAGGATTTTTATGGAATTTATGGAGATTTATCGGAAGCAAGAAGAAGAGAAGAAGAATTCTACAATGCCCTCTTTTGTGCAGAAATCTGCTGTTATTCCAATGCATATTCCGGCCTCAAGATATTTTTCAGTTGAAGTTCGTGAAGTACCGATTCCAACGCATATTTTTTCCAGAACTTTTGGAGGTCGGAGAAATTTATTGCATTTTTTTGAAGACAGGGTGACGGTGCTGAAAATTTCGGGTCTGGAAATTCAGCTTTTCACTTCTTGTGCAGAATTCTGCTATCATTCCAGTGTATATTTCGGCCTACTGATATTTTTTAGTCGTAGTATACTTTGTTACGGTTCCATCGCCACCTAGAATGCCTCATTCTGAGGTCGGATGATTTTTCTAGAATTTTCGCAAGACAGCGTGATGGTGCTGAAATTTCTGCAGACTTGGACATTAGTTGTGGGTTTTGGGCGCGGATCCGACCCGTTAATGCTGTTTCCAGACCCGAACTGCTGGGTTTATTTGTAGGGCTTTTACCCCTCTATTTCCCTCTTCCACTCTCCTTCTTCTTCCTTTTTAATTTTTTAAGGGCTTGGGGGAGAGGTTGATGAAGCTTGGAGCTTGGAAGGTCATTTGAGAGGGGAAGAACTCATCTTGTAGTGACACTTGGATGAAATCTCTCTATTCTCTTGTGTATTCTGATTTAGATTTTTGTGTTGTAATTGAATGATAGTTTTGAGTAAAAACTTCTCCTTTCTCATTATGAATTTCTGAATCTTCCTTGTGTGGTTGTGTTGTGCTTGTTGTTGTTGATTGGGTTGTGAGTTCACCTCGAGCATGATCTTAATATCTCATTTGAGGATGAAATTTGATTTTGGTTTGTTTATTGGAACCCTAACGGAAAATCCAAAGAGAGGCTCATCCTAGTGGACCCTCTCTATTGTGCTCATTGTTTATTACTCGCATGAGTTTCATTCATTACTTATTGCATCCCACATGTTCGATGAAATGTCACATCCTCCGATTGATCGTCACTTAGCCGGAAGATCAATTGATTTATATTTGGAATGAATTCCCATGCTCACGACCTCACTCACATACACACCACATGAGTCCTCCTTGTTGCTTGCCTATTCGGCTCTCCACCCTTAGTGCGTAGGCTAGGAAGATAGATTCATCCCACATTTTTTCACACTTTTCCACCATTAGAGAGGCGGTTGTCTCACGCTTTACCTTTCTTTATCGATCAATTTTTACGAGTGTAGAACGACTTGTCCCTGTGATCCGACCTGGTACTCACCGGTTATATTTTATTGCATTGGCGCTCCTACGCTTGGGAGTGGAAGGCATGCCTTTGCGTATTTTCCAGTTCAATCACCACTCGCTCTCATTCTCGGATGTGAAATTCTCGCCGTAACTTATAATTCAACGAAAGGACTCGTAACCTAGTGTCCAAGCCCGAAAGACCTAGCGGAGATTCTCGATTGCCCAAGATTTATTAATAATCTGAGAAGCCAATCAATTGTGACAATCATTCAATTGTGACAACATCGACCATGTATTCTGTTGCTTCACACAAACTAACACCAAACAACTACCTCCCTATAGTTCGACATTCTTATCTATATTACACAGCTGTACACTTGCAGTGAGTCGTGCCTCCGGGTGTAAATCCGGAGCCAAACAAGTTTTTGGCGATGTTATCAAGGAGGCAACGATTTGCTTTATTTTGGAGTTAGAGAGTGTTGGTTCCACCAACATTCTACCTTTCATTTTTTTCATTTATTCCCTTGTTACTATATTTCTATTTTTCTGATGAGTTCCACAGCTTTCTTGAGCCCTTCTATTTCGCTTGCTAACGCGTGCACAAGGAGCAGAAATTCATTTGCCCCTCAATCCAGAGATAGAAGCAATGCTCGGCGACTTGCAACAGAAAGAAGAAAACATGAATCCATGGCTGGAATTCTCGAAGGCAACGATCCACCTTCACATCCAAATCACCTGTTTATCCAGGATTATATGAAGCCCGGTACCATCTCATCTTCCTCCGTGGCCATGCCCTCGATCTGTGAAGTGAATTTCGAGCTGAAGACGAGGCTTATTCTATTGATACAGTAGGAATACTTCCATGGGTTTCCACACTAGAACCCCAACCACCATATTGAGGCATTCTTGGCGAAGTGCACCACATTCCAGATACAAGGAATCAGCGACGATGCAATCAGGCTTTGGCTCTTTCCCTTCACCTTGAAGGAGAAGGCCCATTATTGGCCCAAGTGTCAGGGGCCCAACACGTTCACGACTTGGTAACAGCTGGCAGAGGCCTTTGTCATTAAGTACTTCCCCCTTCGAAGATGATCCGTCTTCGAAATCAGATCACGTCCTTCAGACAAGGGGGACTGGATACACTTTATGAAACCTGGGAGCACTTCAAAGATCTCCAGCATCAGTGCCCGAACCATCGCGTCCAACCATGTGATTTAGTTTTGGCGTTCTATAATGGGCTGTGTCCAGATACGAGAATGATCGTCGACGTAACTACGAATGGTGTGTAGTGCCCTAGGAAGCCACTGCACATGTACTAGAGGGGGGGGGGGGTGAATAGTACTTTTAAATAATAGGGAGAGTTATTCCAAATTATCATGCAATTAACAAACAACGATGCAGAATAACTACAATCAAGAAATAATGCAAACGCAAACACAATGGTTTAATGGGTTCGGATCCACCCAAGTCTCCCCGACTTGTTCCCGGTGATCCTACGTCCCAACCACCCGGATCCCTTCCGGATACTTGAGTTAGAAAACCTCTAACCCAAGATTTCCAATATAACCATTTGCGAAAACCTCACAAGTGCAATCGACCTACAATCGATGACCGTGACTCCCACAACCCGGGATCACGCAAAACCTCTCACAACCGAGAGTATACAATTCAAATATAACTGAAATGAAATGCTTACCAACAAAATACCTATGCCTTGAGATTTCTTACCAAATTAGGGCAAAGAGGATTTTGATGGAGGAAGAGTCACCAAACCCTAGCTTCAAGAAGATGACCAGCAATGAAAGCCTAGGGATGAGATAGATGACCTAGAATCAAGCCCTTGGCTTGGAAGGCTCACAATCAATGAATCTCTCTTGAGGAGTAAGAGTGAGGGAGAGATTCTTGAGAATGGGAGAGCTTGAAGATGAGAGTTGAAAACTTCTCTTTGAATCAATGGAGGTCTGGAAATAGCAGCCTTAGATCCTATGAAATAACCCCTCCAGGTATTTAAAGGATCAAGGGAAAAGAGAGAGAGAGAAACGTCGCTTTCAAATCTCCAACGGAACTAAATCTGAAGTAGACTAGTCGGTCAAAGAACAACCACTGACCGACTAGTTCATCAACTAGTCGGTCGGTGAAACAACATGAACCGACTAAGAGGTGAACAGTGAACAGATTGAATTTCAGACCTAGAAATCTAGTCGGTCCAAGAAGACTGTCTGACCGACTAGTTTCATAACTCGTCGGTCGGTCAGTGAACTTAGACCGACTAAGAGTCAAAAACAAATAGTCTGAATACAAATTGAGTTAGTCGGTCCAAGAACAAATGTTGACCGACTAGATTATCAACTAGTCGGTCACCAAACGTTCTTAGACCGACTAACGATAAACAGTAGCTCAGGAGAAAATTGGCATGTACAGTAAAGCTCAACTAGTCGGTCAAAGAAGCATCACTGACAGACTAGTTCACTAACTAGTCGGTCGGTGAGTCAACGTAGACCGACTAACTGTAAACAGTAAAGAGCTTAGAATAGAGAAGGCAAACTAGTCGGTCCAAGAAGCTTTGCCGACCGACTAGATCACCATCTAGTCGGTTGGTTCTTCTTCTTGAACTAACTAACATGCACTAGAAGTCCGAATTGAAGCGCGATGCTTCGGGGAAGTTAGAATGGACTTCTACTAAGATCCTAGAGCTAAGATATGAGCGTTATGAAGATAGAAATGTAAGAATTACTCAAGGCTTAACATTCTATAAATCGAAGCTAAAAGACTATGAATAAAACCTTAAGGAACGGTCTTTGAAAGCTTCGATCAAATCTTCATGACGTCCAAAAAGGTCCAAAAGCTTCAACGAAGCTTTAGGCATTGAATACGAGCTTTGAGAAGTCTTAAGATGTCGCTTTGAGTGTTCTCGTGAATTTGGCTACGATCTCCATAACTGCGCTCACAAATTGTTAGTTCATGATATATTTATGTTTGCTCATCATCCAAAACCAAATCCGGGGAGTCCAATACTCAACATCCTCCCCCTTTTCGGTGATGACAAACCAACATAAATAATAATAAAAAATAATGAACTAAATGGAATATACTTACTCCCCCTGCATTGATGAAACATTAGTTCCATATGAAATAATAAGCACATACATCAAGCAGACGAGGAAAGTAAAAATTCAAATCCAATATTTGAAATTTAGGATTTGAAATCCATTTTTATATCTTAACTCCCCCTGAATCTAACATATCAAATTAGATTCATGGTAAATTATCATTTAGCACATGCCATTATTATATCTCTCCCCCTTTGGCATAATCCAAAAAGAGCGGGGGGGGGGGGGGGGGGGAAGCCAATGACAATAAATTATGGCCAAATAATTCATTAAGCATGGGAGTCTAAGAATACGACCACGTTTCATATGACACCAAAATAAAATTCGAATAAAATTAAAGCGTGTCAATGAGACCATAGTCGAAAATCGAAAACTTAAATCATCAAAATATCAAATGTAAATTCACTTATTGTTGAAATGAATTTACTCTCCAATATCAACATTTATAGCTATTTTAGTGCATGGAAAACAATTCTATGTTTTCATACAACTAAAGCTATTGAATCAAAATAAATCATCGAGCGACGAAATCAATATCAGAGACATACATAAAATGTGCACAAAGGAATGAACCATCAGAAGAGTGGTGCACATCATAGAGTATCAAATGTCACAATATCGAACGAAAATGAACATAAAGTAAAAGCACATCAAAACTAAGTGAAGTGTGCGATGAGAAGTGACAAGGTGATAAAAGTGATACGAAAATCATCATAATAACTTTTAAAACATGACATGCCAAAAATAGGTATGAATTTCAAAGCATTTATGGCATTCACAATTCTATCATGCTAGGAGAAACAAAATGATACCAATGTAAAGAAATAGATTCTAACCAAGCATGCATTCAACCCTTATGGATACCAAATGTAATATCATACTTACAACATTAAGCTCCCCATACATTGGTGCATTACCTAAGCACCATCAACTCCGTCTGAATGAAAGTCTTCGCAAATCGAGGAGTTGGTAGGGTTGGTATCCCACGGTGGATTGAACCTAGAAAACTTCATTTTGGTATCCAAAAACCCTTTTGGATCCAATGGGTTAGACAACAAATTTGAAATACGAAATTAAAATAATTGTAACCCATGAGTTAATGTAATCAAAATCAATTTTATAATCAAATGCCTTGGTACCCATAACATGATCATAAACTCATGGTACCAAGCATTGAAGAGTTAAATGAACTAACCCTTCGGAAACCAAATCCAAGAGGAACTTGACTTTCCAACATAATCATCATTCAAAATAACATCATTAATATAGGATTGCACATAAACATTCATATCATGATTGCTAGTGTTCTTGGGACCCCAAATAGTGTAAATTTTGGGAATCCTCTTCCTAGTGGTTGCATGCACAAAAGGTTGATTTCTACGTGGTGCATGTGGCCTAGGAGCATGGGATCTAGCAAGAGTATGATGATGTGTGTATGCATGAGGATGATTATGAGAGTAGGCATGCACATGTGGATGAGATGTTTGAACATAAGCATTAGGATGTGCATGAGCATGATTACGTGCATGTGGGTGTCTCATATGAGTGTTTGCACGTGCTCGTGGGTGCGGAGCATAAAAATCATTATTTGCATGCACCGGTGGAGTAGGATGTGTGTTCCTACGTGGAATAGCATGTGAGTACAAAAATGCATGACCCCTCTTTGGAGGTCTACCAAAAGTGGGTTTCTTTCCAATCGGGGGTGTGTACGAAGTGAAAGCACTATTGGTAGGAGAACTACCAATGGGGTGTTTGCTCCCACTCGTCGAGGCATCGGATGTCGGCCTAACAAAGGTGGTAGGCGATTTGGATGAGTCTCCCATCTTATACCCCAAGCCAATGTGGTGTTTGGCCGGAAGTAAGTCATTTAGGATATTATCCAAATGGCCCTTACCTTTATTGAAATCATTGATACGGCCTAACGTGCACTCATACTTCTCTTTGAGAGACTGCAAAGAAGCATCCAAAGTGGATACTTGCGATGTGAGTGCATAAACACGTGATTTGAGATTCTTATTCTCAATACTCAAAGTTGAGTTTTGAGACGTCAAATCCGCTATCACATGTTCATCCGAATCCTCAACAAGAACATGCTCAAGTTGAGATTTGAGGGACTTCACCTCATTTCTCAACAAGCCATTATGAGTAAGCAAACTTGCTTTCTCATTGGCGAGTGTCTCAACAATGGTGTCATTGTTGGTGATGGTAGACTTAGGAGAGGTTTGGAGGCTAACAAGTTCATCTTTGGTCTTATTATATCTATCTACTAATTTAGTAAATTTAGACCAAATTTCTTGGTTTGCTAACCTTATTTCATCAATAGTAGGTTCTCCACTTTCATCCTCGCTACCATCCTCGCTTTCATCCTCGCTATCATCGAATGAGGACTTTCGATCTTTTGCCTCATTAGCCCTGAAGCAAAGTTTTGCTTTCTCCACATGTCCAACTTCCGACTCTCCACTTGAGGAATCCTCCTCGGAGTCAGTGAATGTGCCAACAAGTCCTTTCTTGTACTTTCTCGACTTGTCGTACTTCGATGCTTTCCCTTTCTCCTTGTGTTTGTAGAGAGGACAATCCGGTTTGATGTGTCCTGGCTTGTTGCATTTATAACACACGGGAGTAGAAGCATTAGTCGAACTAACTTTAGATTTATTCAAAGATATACCTTCTTGGAGGAATCGATCGAACTTCCTTGCCATACGGGCAATGGATTCCATGTCCAATTCGTCTTCCGATTCTTCATCATCGGTAGATGGAGTGGCCTTGAGGGCAATTGCCTTTTTCTTTGGCTCATCTTGCTTCAAGTACGCTTTCATCTTTTCCTTCATTCGGATCTTACTATCCTTGTGTACCTCGTAAGACAACAAGGTACCCATTAGTTGTATGACGGTATATTTATTCATGTCGTTACCTTTCTCGATGGCGAAGGTACGCTTTTCCCAATATTATGGAAGACCGTCGATAATCTTCGCGACTTTCTCCTTTTAGGTATAGACCTTCCCAAGAGCTTCCAAGTCGTTTGATATATCCATGAAGCGAGCGTAATATTCCTTCATGGTTTCGCCCTGCTCCATATGAAACAACTCAAATTCTTTATTAGCAACGACGAGTTTAGAATCTTTTACCGTACTCGATCCTTCATGCAATATGAGGAGTTGGTTCCATATTTGATATGCACTCTTACATGTGCATATCTTGTTGAAGTCCTCGGGCTCCAACGCACAATTCAAGGCATTCATTGCCTTGGCATTGGCTACTTCCGCGGCGACCTCCGCGGGAGTCCACTTCGCGAAATCTTCTTCGGAAGGCTCGACATACTCCGTCATGGTGGCTCTCCATAGTGAAGCGCTCCGGAGGAAAATTTGCATCCGGCATTTCCAGTACCCATAGTTGGTACCGTTGAAGTGTGGAGGCCTGACTGAGGATAGTCCTTCCATAACTGAAGAAGCTCCATCGCGGTTCTTGAAGACGTTGTAGTCGTTGTTCGTCATAGCTTTGAACTTTGGCTATGTGTAGCTTTGAACCTTGGCTCTGATACCAATTGTAGTGCCCTAGGAAGCCACTGCACATGTACTAGAGGGGGGGTGAATAGTAATTTTAAATAATAGGGAGAGTTATTCCTAATTATCGTGCAATTAACAAACAACGATGCGGAATAACTACAATCAAGAAATAATGCAAACGCAAACACAATGGTTTAATGGGTTCGGATCCACCCAAGTCTCCCCGACTTGTTCCCGGTGATCCTACGTCCCAACCACCCGGATCCCTTCCGGATACTTGAGTTAGAAAACCTCTAACCCAAGATTTCCAATATAACCACTTGCGAAAACCTCACAAGTGCAATCGACCTACAATCGATGACCGTGACTCCCACAACCCGGGATCACGCAAAACCTCTCACAACCGAGAGTATACAATTCAAATATAACTGAAATGAAATGCTTACCAACAAAATACCTATTCCTTGAGATTTCTTACCAAATTAGGGCAAAGAGGATTTTGATGGAGGAAGAGTCACCAAACCCTAGCTTCAAGAAGATGACCAGCAATGAAAGCCTAGGGATGAGATAGATGACCTAGAATCAAGCCCTTGGCTTGGAAGGCTCACAATCAATGAATCTCTCTTGAGGAGTAAGAGTGAGGGAGAGATTCTTGAGAATGGGAGAGCTTGAAGATGAGAGTTGAAAACTTCTCTTTGAATCAATGGAGGTCTGGAAATAGCAGCCTTAGATCCTATGAAATAACCCCTCCAGGTATTTAAAGGATCAAGGGAAAAGAGAGAGAGAAACGTCGCTTTCAAATCTCCAACGGAACTAAATCTGAAGCAGACTAGTCGGTCAAAGAACAACCACTGACCGACTAGTTCATCAACTAGTCGGTCGGTGAAACAACATGAACCGACTAAGAGGTGAACAGTGAACAGATTGAATTTCAGACCTAGAAATCTAGTCGGTCCAAGAAGACTGTCTGACCGACTAGTTTCACAACTAGTCGGTCGGTCAGTGAACTTAGACCGACTAAGAGTCAAAAACAAATAGTCTGAATACAAATTGAGTTAGTCGGTCCAAGAACAAATGTTGACCGACTAGATTATCAACTAGTCGGTCACCAAACGTTCTTAGACCGACTAACGATAAACAGTAGCTCAGGAGAAAATTGGCATGTACAGTAAAGCTCAACTAGTCGGTCAAAGAAGCATCACTGACCGACTAGTTCACAAACTAGTCGGTCGGTGAGTCAACGTAGACCGACTAACTGTAAACAGTAAAGAGCTTAGAATAGAGAAGGCAAACTAGTCGGTCCAAGAAGCTTTGCCGACCGACTAGATCACCATCTAGTCGGTTGGTTCTTCTTCTTGAACCAACTAACATGCACTAGAAGTCCGAATTGAAGCGCGATGCTTCGGGGAAGTTAGAATGGACTTCTACTAAGATCCTAGAGCTAAGATATGAGCGTTATGAAGATAGAAATGTAAGAATTACTCAAGGCTTAACATTCTATAAATCGAAGCTAAAAGACTATGAATAAAACCTTAAGGAACGGTCTTCGAAAGCTTCGATCAAATCTTCATGACGTCCAAAAAGGTCCAAAAGCTTCAACGAAGCTTTAGGCATTGAATACGAGCTTTGAGAAGTCTTAAGATGTCGCTTTGAGTGTTCTCGTGAATTTGGCGACGATCTCCATAACTGCGCTCACAAATTGTTAGTTCATGATATATTTATGTTTGCTCATCATCCAAAACCAAATCCGGGGAGTCCAATACTCAACATTCTCCCCCTTTTTGGTGATGACAAACCAACATAAATAATAATAAAAAATAATGAACTAAATGGAATATACTTACTCCCCCTGCATTGATGACACATTAGTTCCATATGAAATAATAAGCACATACATCAAGCAGACGAGGAAAGTAAAAATTCAAATCCAATATTTGAAATTTAGGATTTGAAATCCATTTTTATATCTTAACTCCCCCTGAATCTAACATATCAAATTAGATTCATGGTAAATTATCATTTAGCACATGCCATTATTATATCTCTCCCCCTTTGGCATAATCCAAAAAGAGCGGGGGGGGGGGAAGCCAATGACAATAAATTATGGCCAAATAATTCATTAAGCATGGGAGTCTAAGAATACGACCACGTTTCATATGACACCAAAATAAAATTCGAATAAAATTAAAGCGTGTCAATGAGACCATAGTCGAAAATCGAAAACTTAAATCATCAAAATATCAAATGTAAATTCACTTATTGTTGAAATGAATTTACTCTCCAATATCAACATTTATAGCTATTTTAGTGCATGGAAAACAATTCTATGTTTTCATACAACTAAAGCTATTGAATCAAAATAAATCGTCGAGCGACGAAATCAATATCAGAGACATACATAAAATGTGCACAAAGGAATGAACCATCAGAAGAGTGGTGCACATCATAGAGTATCAAATGTCACAATATCGAACGAAAATGAACATAAAGTAAAAGCACATCAAAACTAAGTGAAGTGTGCGATGAGAAGTGACAAGGTGATAAGAGTGATACGAAAATCATCATAATAACTTTTAAAACATGTCATGCCAAAAATAGATATGAATTTCAAAGCATTTATGGCATTCACAATTCTATCATGCTAGGAGAAACAAAATGATACCAATGTAAAGAAATAGATTCTAACCAAGCATGCATTCAACCCTTATGGATACCAAATGTAATATCATACTTACAACATTAAGCTCCCCATACATTGGTGCATTACCTAAGCACCATCAACTCCGTCTGAATGAAAGTCTTCGCAAATCGAGGAGTTGGTAGGGTTGGTATCCCACGGTGGATTGAACCTAGAAAACTTCATTTTGGTATCCAAAAACCCTTTTGGATCCAATGGGTTAGACAACAAATTTGAAATACGAAATTAAAATAATTGTAACCCATGAGTTAATGTAATCAAAATCAATTTTCTAATCAAATGCCTTGGTACCCATAACATGATCATAAACTCATGGTACCAAGCATTGAAGAGTTAAAGGAACTAACCCTTCGGAAACCAAATCCAAGAGGAACTTGACTTTCCAACATAATCATCATTCAAAATAACATCATTAATATAGGATTGCACATAAACATTCATATCATGATTGCTAGTGTTCTTGGGACCCCAAATAGTGTAAATTTTGGGAATCCTCTTCCTAGTGGTTGCATGCACAAAAGGTTGATTTCTACGTGGTGCATGTGGCCTAGGAGCATGGGATCTAGCAAGAGTATGATGATGTGTGTATGCATGAGGATGATTATGAGAGTAGGCATGCACATGTGGATGAGATGTTTGAACATAAGCATTAGGATGTGCATGAGCATGATTACGTGCATGTGGGTGTCTCATATGAGTGTTTGCACGTGCTCGTGGGTGCGGAGCATAAAAATCATTATTTGCATGCACCGGTGGAGTAGGATGTGTGTTCCTACGTGGCATAGCATGTGAGTACAAAAATGCATGACCCCTCTTTGGAGGTCTACCAAAAGTGGGTTTCTTTCCAATCGGGGGTGTGTACGAAGTGAAAGCACTATTGGTAGGAGAACTACCAATGGGGTGTTTGCTCCCACTCGTCGAGGCATCGGATGTCGGCCTAACAAAGGTGGTAGGCGATTTGGATGAGTCTCCCATCTTATACCCCAAGCCAATGTGGTGTTTGGCCGGAAGTAAGTCATTTAGGATATTATCCAAATGGCCCTTACCTTTATTGAAATCATTGATACGGCCTAACGTGCACTCATACTTCTCTTTGAGAGACTGCAAAGAAGCATCCAAAGTGGATACTTGCGATGTGAGTGCATAAACACGTGATTTGAGATTCTTATTCTCAATACTCAAAGTTGAGTTTTGAGACGTCAAATCCGCTATCACATGTTCATCCGAATCCTCAACAAGAACATGCTCAAGTTGAGATTTGAGGGACTTCACCTCATTTCTCAACAAGCCATTATGAGTAAGCAAACTTGCTTTCTCATTGGCGAGTGTCTCAACAATGGTGTCATTGTTGGTGATGGTAGACTTAGGAGAGGTTTGGAGGCTAACAAGTTCATCTTTGGTCTTATTATATCTATCTACTAATTTAGTAAATTTAGACCAAATTTCTTGGTTTGCTAACCTCATTTCATCAATAGTAGGTTCTCCACTTTCATCCTCGCTACCATCCTCGCTTTCATCCTCGCTATCATCGAATGAGGACTTTCGATCTTTTGCCTCATTAGCCATGAAGCAAAGTTTTGCTTTCTCCACATGTCCAACATCCGACTCTCCACTTGAGGAATCCTCCTCGGAGTCAGTGAATGTGCCAACAAGTCCTTTCTTGTACTTTCTCGACTTGTCGTACTTCGATGCTTTCCCTTTCTCCTTGTGTTTGTAGAGAGGACAATCCGGTTTGATGTGTCCTGGCTTGTTGCATTTATAACACACGGGAGTAGAAGCATTAGTCGAACTAACTTTAGATTTATTCAAAGATATACCTTCTTGGAGGAATCGATCGAACTTCCTTGCCATACGGGCAATGGATTCCATGTCCAATTCGTCTTCCGATTCTTCATCATCGGTAGATGGAGTGGCCTTGAGGGCAATCGCCTTTTTCTTTGGCTCATCTTGCTTCAAGTACGCTTTCATCTTTTCCTTCATTCGGATCTTACTATCCTTGTGTACCTCGTAAGACAACAAGGTACCCATTAGTTGTATGACGGTATATTTATTCATGTCGTTACCTTTCTCGATGGCGAAGGTACGCTTTTCCCAATATGATGGAAGACCGTCGATAATCTTCGCGACTTTCTCCTTTTAGGTATAGACCTTCCCAAGAGCTTCCAAGTCGTTTGATATATCCATGAAGCGAGCGTAATATTCCTTCATGGTTTCGCCCTGCTCCATATGAAACAACTCAAATTCTTTATTAGCAACGACGAGTTTAGAATCTTTTACCGTACTCGATCCTTCATGCAATATGAGGAGTTGGTTCCATATTTGATATGCACTCTTACATGTGCATATCTTGTTGAAGTCCTCGGGCTCCAACGCACAATTCAAGGCATTCATTGCCTTGGCATTGGCTACTTCCGCGGCGACCTCCGCGGGAGTCCACTTCGCGAAATCTTCTTCGGAAGGCTCGACATACTCCGTCATGGTGGCTCTCCATAGTGAAGCGCTCCGGAGGAAAATTTGCATCCGGTATTTCCAGTACCCATAGTTGGTACCGTTGAAGTGTGGAGGCCTGACTGAGGATAGTCCTTCCATAACTGAAGAAGCTCCATCGCGGTTCTTGAAGACGTTGTAGTCGTTGTTCGTCATAGCTTTGAACTTTGGCTATGTGTAGCTTTGAACCTTGGCTCTGATACCAATTGTAGTGCCCTAGGAAGCCACTGCACATGTACTAGAGGGGGGGGTGTGAATAGTAATTTTAAATAATAGGGAGAGTTATTCCTAATTATCGTGCAATTAACAAACAACGATGCAGAATAACTACAATCAAGAAATAATGCAAACGCAAACACAATGGTTTAATGGGTTCGGATCCACCCAAGTCTCCCCGACTTGTTCCCGGTGATCCTACGTCCCAACCACCCGGATCCCTTCCGGATACTTGAGTTAGAAAACCTCTAACCCAAGATTTCCAATATAACCACTTGCGAAAACCTCACAAGTGCAATCGACCTACAATCGATGACCGTGACTCCCACAACCCGGGATCACGCAAAACCTCTCACAACCGAGAGTATACAATTCAAATATAACTGAAATGAAATGCTTACCAACAAAATACCTATTCCTTGAGATTTCTTACCAAATTAGGGCAAAAGAGGATTTTGATGGAGGAAGAGTCACCAAACCCTAGCTTCAAGAAGATGACCAGCAATGAAAGCCTAGGGATGAGATAGATGACCTAGAATCAAGCCCTTGGCTTGGAAGGCTCACAATCAATGAATCTCTCTTGAGGAGTAAGAGTGAGGGAGAGATTCTTGAGAATGGGAGAGCTTGAAGATGAGAGTTGAAAACTTCTCTTTGAATCAATGGAGGTCTGGAAATAGCAGCCTTAGATCCTATGAAATAACCCCTCCAGGTATTTAAAGGATCAAGGGAAAAGAGAGAGAGAAACGTCGCTTTCAAATCTCCAACGGAACTAAATCTGAAGCAGACTAGTCGGTCAAAGAACAACCACTGACCGACTAGTTCATCAACTAGTCGGTCGGTGAAACAACATGAACCGACTAAGAGGTGAACAGTGAACAGATTGAATTTCAGACCTAGAAATCTAGTCGGTCCAAGAAGACTGTCTGACCGACTAGTTTCACAACTAGTCGGTCGGTCAGTGAACTTAGACCGACTAAGAGTCAAAAACAAATAGTCTGAATACAAATTGAGTTAGTCGGTCCAAGAACAAATGTTGACCGACTAGATTATCAACTAGTCGGTCACCAAACGTTCTTAGACCGACTAACGATAAACAGTAGCTCAGGAGAAAATTGGCATGTACAGTAAAGCTCAACTAGTCAGTCAAAGAAGCATCACTGACAGACTAGTTCACAAACTAGTCGGTCGGTGAGTCAACGTAGACCGACTAACTGTAAACAGTAAAGAGCTTAGAATAGAGAAGGCAAACTAGTCGGTCCAAGAAGCTTTGCCGACCGACTAGATCACCATCTAGTCGGTTGGTTCTTCTTCTTGAACCAACTAACATGCACTAGAAGTCCGAATTGAAGCGCGATGCTTCGGGGAAGTTAGAATGGACTTCTACTAAGATCCTAGAGCTAAGATATGAGCGTTATGAAGATAGAAATGTAAGAATTACTCAAGGCTTAACATTCTATAAATCGAAGCTAAAAGACTATGAATAAAACCTTAAGGAACGGTCTTTGAAAGCTTCGATCAAATCTTCATGACGTCCAAAAAGGTCCAAAAGCTTCAACGAAGCTTTAGGCATTGAATACGAGCTTTGAGAAGTCTTAAGATGTCGCTTTGAGTGTTCTCGTGAATTTGGCTACGATCTCCATAACTGCGCTCACAAATTGTTAGTTCATGATATATTTATGTTTGCTCATCATCCAAAACCAAATCTGGGGAGTCCAATACTCAACATGGTGCTATTTTAGGAAAAGAGCAGGCCGAAGCCATGCAGATTCTAGAGGAGATGTCAGCAAATAATCGGCACTGGGGAGACGATAGGTCTGCCTCTACCATTGCCAAGCCCTTAGGATGAGGTAGGTTTGAAGTTAGCGATGCAACGAACTTTGATGGCCTTCTGACTCCCTTACACAGCAAATGGCACGAATGGAGCATAAGCTCAGTGTTAGGCCCAGTTCACCTCCAGCCCCAGTATACGCCACTTGTGAGAAGTGCATTGATCAAGGGTTCCACGGTGAAAATTGCTCCTTCAACACCCCTCCTGCATCTACTGAGGAGGTCAATTATACATCTGATGAGAGAGGAGACAATAGGAGTGCCTATGGAAACTCAGATGGGAAGAACCATCCCGGGTTTCAATACGGGAATAGTAGTAGAGCTCAGCAACAACCCCATTAGCACCAATAGTAATAGCAAGGTGGGCAGAGAACATTTGCCCCTTATAGACCACCAGGATATCAGCAGCGACAGCAGCCCCTGCCTCCACCATAGCCCACTCAGCAGAAAACCTCATTGGATTCTGGAGAGGTTCATGGAGGGGCAGATAAAGATTAATAGTGATGTCACAAGGTTTAGCAGCGAAATCATGGCTAGCAATAAGGAGCTCTGCACTACAGTGGAATAGCTGACGTAATATGTGAGTTAACCTGCAAGGGCTTAGGGCAAGCTTCCCGCCCAACAAAAGAAGAACCCAAGGAAAAGTGCACGTTCCATTACCACACGGAGTGGTTTACCGACGAAGGAACTAGAGCCTTTAATGATGACTCTAGTCACTTCAGTATCAGAGGAGAGGATAGATAAGCAGCTAGGTGCTGCTAATGATGGTGGTGACAAGGCTAAGGGGATGATGAAAAGAGTAGTCCTCCAGCGGAGAAGGATGCAACAAAAGAGAAGGCAAAGTCAGCAGGAAAGGAGAAGGTTTACCCGCTATAATTCCCTTCCCGGGTAGATTGGCAAAGGCTATGATGGAAGAAAAGTATGCCAAGTTTATGAAGTTGCTGAAGGGAGTGTATCTAAACATACCCTTCATGGATACACTTACCAAGATACCGACTTATGCCTGATTCCTAAAGGAACTAATAGAGGGAAAGAAGAAGGCTGAGCAGGTGATGTTGGCAGAGAATCCGTCGTCATTCCTAAGGAGCAACAAACTTCTGAAGAAGCTCCCAGAACCGGGTAGCTTCACTGTCCCTTGCTCCATCGACGGTATCCCCATCAGAAAAGCATTGATAGACCTTGGAGCCAGCATCATCCTGATGCCACTCTCCATATTCAGACGGCTCAACATCGACACAGAGTTGGAACCAACGACGATGATGATCCAGCTAGCCAATAAATCAGTGACGCGGCCAGTCGAAGTGGCTAGGGATGTCATATTACATATTCCTGGTGGGGTGAGCGTGCCGGTAGACTTTGTCATCATGGACATGTCGAAAGATGGTGGATTTCAGATCATACTTGGTCACCCTTTCATGGTGACAGCTGGAGTATTGATACATGTCCAAGAGGGCTCTCTCTCTCTCTCTCACAATATGGGATACATTAAGGTGGAGTTCCGGCTTCCTAAGCCGATGAGTGAGAAAGCACCCACAGAGGACGTCAATTATTTAGAACTGGTGGAAGATGAGCTCATTGAGGAGTTCGTAGCTGAAGAGATTCTTTCTGACCCCATGCAATACCGTGGAGAGGGTGGTATAGACCTTCTGCATGACAGAGCAGTAGCGGCCTATTTAAAGGTGTTGGATAAGGCCCCAGCTGATGGTTTGATTTCGCACGAGCATGCTATGCTTGCTTTGGAGGATCACGACCCAGATGTCGTCAAGATCAAAGAAATTATTGACGCGGTGTCTTTAAAATGCCTTAAATAGAAGAGAAGAGATGACATGACCACTGATGGTCCAATAGAGGCGATCGACCAACCAGCTCCACAAGGGTTGATCGGCAAAAAAGATGGGCGTATCTTGTGTGAACCCAATATTTGAACTCATTAAGTCTCCGGGGTCGAGTTTACGACCGTAAACAAGCGCTTGGCGGGAGGCAACCCGACCTGTTTTCATACTCTTTTGTTTCTATTTGAATTTTTATTATCCTTTTCTTTTCTTTTAGAAAAAAAATATAACTTATAAATGTAGTGACCCTGTGCTATGAGGAATAAACACTAGAGGGGTGAATAGTGTTTTATTGAATTATAAGGAATTTACGCCAAATAAAACCCTAATTAACCAACAAATGCGGAATGAAAGAAGTGATCAACAACGCAAGGAAGAATGCAATGCAAACATGCAATCTATCCTGGTTCGGTGCCACCCAAGTCTCCCCGACGTGTTCCAGGTGCCCTAATCCAGCAATACCCAGATCCCCTCCGGATACTCTAGTAAAACCACTAGAGATTTCCTTTAGCCCACTTGCGGAAACCCCACAAGTGCAATCGACCTACAATCGATGTCCGTGTATCCCACAACCCGGGAACACGTAAATACCTTAATCCCATAACCTGGAGCTAAGCACACTCTCACAAACCGAGAGCAAAACCTAATCTTGACTCCCACAACTTGGGATCAAGCCAACCCTCTCAACAACCGAGAGTATATAACAATTTATATGTATAGAGAATGAAATGTAAAGATCTTACCACAAAATCCTATGCCTTGAGAAATACTTACCAATTTAGGGCAAGAGTGAATTTTGAGGAAGAGAGATCACGAAACCCTAGCACCACCAAGATGATAGCAAGAGATGGCTATGGTGAAGATGTTGGTCGTGATTCAAACTCTCAGCTCGAGGAGTTCACAAAGATTGAAAATCTCCCTTGAGAAGTTAGGGCTCAAAGAGAAAGGGAGAGATTTTCCTAAGAGAGAGAGCTTGGAAATAGCTAGTTGAATCTCCTCTCTTTTGATCTCATATGTCTCTGATAATTGACCTCCTTTCTTGCTTCAAACGAATCAAACTTATATAGAAAGAATCAAGAAAAGTCGTGGTCAAAAAGTTCCCAACGGTCATATTTTGAAGCAGCTTAATCGGTCTAAGAAGGATCACTGACCGATTAGTTTGGAAACTAGTCGGTCGGTGAACCTTCTTGGACCGACTAGATGGTTGACAGGGAAGATGGTGAAATCAGGAGGGAGAACTAGTCGGTCTAAGAAGAAACACCAACCGACTAGTTTGACAACTAGTCGGTCGGTGTACCTTCTTGGACCTACTAACTGGACAACAGTTCAAAGGCTGAATTAACAAGTATGGCTAGTCGGTCTAAGAAGGATCTCCAACCGACTAGATCGTCATCTAGTCGGTTGGTTCTTCTACTTGAACCAACTAAGATGTATATGAAGCCATGAAAAGAAGCGATAAGATACGGGAAACTTTCTAATGGCTTCTAAGGCAATCCTAGAGATAAGATATGATAGTTATGAAGATTTCTAGGCAAGTACTACTCAAGGCTTAACATTCTATGAGATGAAGCTAGAAGACAATATAAATAACATGACGAACCATCTTCAAAGCTTCAACATGGAGAATCCGAATCCCTTGACTTCATGAATAACTCCTTGAGCTTCAACGAAGCTCCAGGCACAACGATCATGCATTCTGAGGAAGTCTTGGGACGTCGCTTGAGATGTACAAAGTAATTTGGCGACGATCTCCATAATTCTTTATGGTCTTGAGTCTTTTAGTTGTATGTCTTGAATGTCTCCAAGCACAAAATCTTTGATCCTCAAGGTGTTCTTTGAAGCTTTTGAATCATCCATTCCTATCTTCTCTTTGGATTGAATCTCCATTCATTTGTTGATGCCATTGACTTGAGGTTTGAGGTAGACTTTGAGTTCTTCAAGCCAATGCTTCACCTTTGTTGATCTACCAAGTCCTCCACTTGAATCAACACGTGTAGTCACTTTTGATCTTCTTGAATCTAATTGGTGACTTTTTAGCTAACTGCAAACACATGAGTTAATCACAATGATTTGTGTTTAATCATCATCAAAATCAAGGTGGAGAATCAATACTCAACAATAAAAATATCTGATGCGCTTAATTTCTTGCAGGTACTCGACGATTAGGACGTCCCAAAAGGTCTAGTGGAGAAGCATGAATGTTAATTGATGTCTGGAAGATCGAAGAGGATCATAACAAAAAAGGTGGCAGGCTGCCAGCAGCAGCTGCTCGGTCGAGCGACTATGCGCTCGGCCAAGCAAAACAACCAGCAGGGAGCCATTCTAAACTCAAAAAAGGGAAGGGCCATTTTTGAGCCGCTCGCTCGAGCGCCCAACTGCCATAGCTCCATATAAAACAAAATCGAGGGCCTCGATCGAGCTCTTCCCAGAACTCGATCGAGCACCCCTAATTTTGCTGCCCTTCCTCCCCAACTACTCGGCCCTCCCTTATTCCCTCTTCACATCCGACATCCACTACCCCTACTCCTCTTTCCCACTCCACATCATCATCTTCTCCTTCTTCATCCTCTATCCCCCAAACCCTAAAACCCAACATTCCCCCCAAATTCAAAAAACTTTCAAATCCAACCCTAAATTTCAAATTTTGTCTAGATTAGGGTTTGCTTGGATCGCTGGGAGGAGATTGAGGAGCTCTCTTTGGTTAGCTTGGGGGATTTCTTAGATTGGGCACATGGAGTTCATCGCATGCAGATTTGATTCGCGGCTTGTTTGGATATACTCTTTCCACGCTTTATGCTATCATCTTTATATCATTTTTGCTTGTGTGGTTGTACTATTTGGTTGCTTGTGCACTTTCACCATGCCACATCGCAAAGGCACTAGGGCATGCATCCACACACCCTCACCAGATCCACCTCCACCACCTCCTTCACGACCCCCTCAGAAGAAGAAGAAGAGAGCTTCTACTTCCTCCATTAGGGCTCTTGTCCGAACGCCCACACCAGAGCCACCACCACCACCACCACCACCACCCCACCCCCACAACCCAATGGTGGCATTGTATTTCGTAGCTGGTATATGAGCATAGTATACTTTCAATGGAAACACACCAAGATTCATGGATTACTAGTCTAACTGAAGCAAAATGCATTATCATCTCTATTCACATTGCTTTTTTGCATTCCTGTGCATGAAACTATGTAGATATGCCACCACACTCATTGATATAACAAGATAGCCCATCCTTAAGAGAAATTTAGGTAGGAATGATTCTATCCTACCTGTAAACCTCAGTTCAATCTCTACGGTATTATTTTCATGTATCCTTGACCGTATGAGTACTCAATGACATACTAGTAATTATGCATATTTTTGAATAATTTTTCCTTCATTAAAAATAAATTTTATAATGAGAACACCATTCTACCACATTTCTAAATTCAAAATACCTTAAAAATACCATAAGAATATATGGTACTTTTGCATGTATAAAAAGAAATACATGTATTTATTATATTTCAAAAATTGAATTCTATTTTTTCTTACAACTGTCATCACTTTCCACTAATCACTTGCATGCATGAATCATCACTAAGAGTTCATTAGCTAATGACACATTGACACCCACTTGTCATGCTGGGGATTAATTCATGAAAGAAAGGGAAATACAAAAGGAAATTCAAAAGGAAAAAGAAAAAAAGAATACAAAAAAATTTCCCTCCATCTCTCCATCTCTCCATCTCCTCTTGATCATTGCCGAACCTCCCCTTAGACTTGAAGGATGTTGAGCACCCATAGGGCTACCCCACCCTCACTCTGCACACCCCGTGACATTCCTTTCTTCTCTTGGGTGATGTTGCTCATTCTAGGAGTTTGTGGAAGAGAAGAAGCAAGAAGAAGGATAAGGAAGAAGAAGGAGGATGAAGAAGAAGGGAACTTGGAGGAAAGCTTAGAGCTTGTAAGCTAATGCTAGGAAGGAAGATCAAGAAGAAAGCAGGACATTGAGGTAGGATTTTCTAACAATTCTAGTTAGGTGCCACTCTTAGAATAAGTGTAGGAAGAGGAATCCTATTGTAATAATTAATTTATGGAAATTTGTATGCCATGTTCTAGTTTTATTTATACAAGAGTTAGTGTCCATGCTACATCCATGCTCTAGCTAAAAGTCATGAAGACTATGCCTTGCTAATGGTAGTAATTAAGAATAGTTCATGCTAAATTATGCTAAGATATGCTAAGGGTAGTGGTTGTGTTCATATGCCTATTAAACTTGTTGTAGAAAAATTGTGTTCAAGCTTAAGTTCATGTTAATATTCCATGTACAAGTTAAAGAGCTAATTCAAATGAATGGGTTCATGCAAAAATGTTTATGTTTATGCCATGTACAAGCCATTCATATGTTTAAACTCATGTTCTTAAATTAAAACTTGTATGCAAGTAGTAGCAAGATCAAATTATTCTATGCTTCTAACTAGCCTCATTTGTTAGTATGTGTAATATGTTAATAACTGCATATGTTAGTAACATGACATAGGTTAAATGTATGCAATATCCTTACTAATGGTTAGTTTGTTTCAAAGTAGTTAGTTTTTTCATGCTAATCTATTGATATGTTCCATGTTAGTTACTAGTATGCTTGCCATATATTAGCCTATCACTTTTTAGTATGCAATATGCTACTGACTTTATTTGTTAGTCGCCATGTATATGGTAAAATTACAATGTGACTCGTCTCAAAATGTGTGAGCGCTACTCCCAAGTGTAGGAGATCGAACAAGTAATAATCCTGGTGAGTCCAAGTATCGTATCCATGGAACAACCGACCTATAAAACCAAGAATTTCAGTTTACAAAGAGTACTAAAACGATAATAACCAACCACCTATCCGGTATAAAGATATGGTATCAAGAGTTTAAAATAATAAAAGAAAATCCTACGATAGTTACAGTGAATTCGATATTGGGGCACCAAAGTGGACAGGATGTGTTGGTCGTGATTTTGTTAGGGGATGTGCAATCAATGATTATTAATATCTTTTCTATAACTCAACGTTTCATCCGGCTAGGGCACGAGAACGTTGGAAGGTATGTCGATAAAGAGCGTAAAATAGTGCCAAAAAGTAATCGTGTATATTATTGATTTCATGAAGAAAATACGCACAAGTGCCCTCTTGGGTCACGATACATCCTCTCGGATCGCATCATGAATAAGTCCGCAAAGATCATATTTGATTCAAGCATGCCCATGTCTCCGTATAACATACACAAATAAGATATATGTAGAAATCAATGAAATACACAATATAACGTGAATATAGGGCAAAAAGATATCAGAATCAATGATTACAACATCCTAACTACATCACAACCAACACAAATAGGTACTAGCCATGCATGGAGAGAAAATAAACCATATTCATAGACAAATACATGCTTAAAGTCTCAAAATATGCTCTAAATACGCCAAATACAAGCCAAATACGTGAAATACAAGGCTAAAGATAAGAAAAATATCACCAAATCTCTCCAAATAAATCCAAATCTCCATCAGATGATAGCTCTGGCCTATGTCTCTAGGGCCTCCAAATTTCACGCCAAAATATGGCTCCTAGAGCCGCAAATACGCCAGAATACATAACAAAACCCTAAAATATGCTTATATAGAGGCATTGCAGGTTTTAGTTGTGTTAGCGGGTCCAACCCCACTCCGATCAGCGCTCAAACCCAAACCCAATAGCTGCTCAAAATATAGGCCGTTCGATCGTTGCGGGATTCGACCTGGGAGCGCCACGTGTCCTCCGGATCGTTTTCTTCGCCCGCATCCGCTTGCGCATCCGAGCCCAGCTCGGAGTCGACTTCGACCGTTCGATCTGATCGCAATGGCTGTAGAGAAGCTGCATCACCCCGTTGCGAATGCCGTAGGATGTCGATCGGGCGGTCCAGGAGCTAGCCACGTCGTCCCGTATTCGAATTCGAATCAGCGCGATCTGCACCGTTCGATTGGAATCAGGCGGTTATCATATCACCGCGTCGCCCGCTTGTTGTAGATCGTTGGATTGAGCGGGAACCGATGGGACGCTACTATGTGGCGATGCAAGAGCAGGCAGCATATATACGCCGTATTTCGAGCATATTTTGGCCGTATTTCCCCAATTAAATGGTATTTTGCATTCAAAAATTCATAGTAATTAGTACAGATCTCAGAAAAAAATAAATAAATAGTCGTTGGAATCATAAGATCGAAATATTCCTACTAAAAATACTAAAAGGGCAGAAATAATCAGTAAATTGCTGTTTTGTGCTTAGAATGAGAGTTTGCTCTAATAAATAAGGGTATTCTAAATACGATCTTATTAGAGACCAATTAAGCATCATATACACACAAAATGGTGCTAGATAAGGGGTTAATTATGCAATATTCTCCCCGAATCACATCCCCCAACTAGCGATTTGCTAGTCCCTAGCAAAAAGAGCGATTTAATCGGATGATTAGTAAAACAATAAATTCTATCAATCGCTTATGGCATAGCTCAATAATACGCTTTCCGACATGATTTTGACCATCAATATACACAATCCATGAATAAGATCAATCACATGATATTTTCTCTAATTTAATTTGAATAAATAACATGCGAGCATCATTTTGCGCAAGCGAAATTATAACACGTCGTTATATCTAGTTTTCTTATTTCCAAGGAACTGGCATCTCAAAAAGATCGTTCAAATCGTGGGTATTGAAGTTGCTTAGTTTGTTCACCATTTCTTTTTTAATTTTTTTATTTTTGACTATTTAGAATGATTCATGTAACGAGCTTTCAGTTAATGACTCCTATGCCAGACGACCTTCGAGCATTAGGCTTAGAGAGCCCCTCGAACTTAATAACTCGAATCATCTAAGTTTTATTTTCTCCCCATTTTTTGGATGTACTCCCCATTCATCCATCTTTCGACGCGAATCTCTAATGCTTCCTGAGGCACGAAGATCTGGCTAATTAATGAACTCAAGGAAACGATGCATTTTTTCTTTTTCACTTTTTTTGCATTTTTTGTAAGCAACTCAATACCCATAAATATGAACATAAACATTAGTAACAAAGGCTAAATTCCTCTTCAACTTGAAAACTGTTCTAATAAATCGTGTATACTTAAGCTTTTGCATCACAATGGCATGCATGAAATAAATTCAAACTATTTCGAGATATTAATCATGGCAATTGAAAGTTTTCATAAATAGCATATTAATGAGTAATTCCATAAAGAAATAAAAATTAATTCAAGCGATAAACGATTTTTAGAATTCAATTAATGCATAATCATCCACATTTGTGGTTGACGCATCCGGAACCTACACCTAGATTCCACCCGGCGGTGTCACGGTCGCCAGGTGTGGTATGGCCCCTAGGTGTCTATCCCGGGCTCTATCCGCAAGAGGACGGTGTCAAATTATAGTATAAAGGATGTCAGATCCCACAGGGACGGTGACAATGTATTTGGATTCTCAGCTTATTTCCATATCTCGAAGTGAGAAAGCTATCGGGTTGGGAGAATTGATTATGGTATCGTTGTTGGTTCTATAATAAATGGAACTAGGGTATTAGGGGTCACTGCTAGGACCGTCGGGGATCGATGTTGGAATAGGATCCTTACGTTGTATTAGGGTTAGAGGATTAGTCTCTCAATTCGTACCACTCTCGTGGGTTAGAATTTCGAGGTATTTCGGTGGCTCTCGTTGACGCAATGACGGTAGCCGTCAACGTATCAATATAGTTCGTCGGTGAATCCCCTCAAGGCACGCGTCGGGCATGGTCACGAGCCTTGGTTGGATCCACCGATTTCCCTATTCGAATCCTAAGGATACTGACCGGCGCCCCGCTTGCGTTGTGGCGGCGCGGTGTCGTTTACCGCAAGTTTCACGGTTAGTGTAGGGTGCGGGAATATCGAACTCAGGGAGGCGAGGTTGTGCTTGGGTCAGGTAGGACCTAAATCACCCCGAGGGGCGAGCTAGCCCGAATCGGTGAATGGTTGTCACGAAAGGAAATAAAAGGGTATGAACAACAAGAAAGAAAACCCGGGACTTTGGTTTCCAGCCCGACGAGAGACTCTCGCCGATGCGGCCTACGGGTATGGATAGCGATCGGGATTAGGGTCTAATGGTGAGACGTTGCCTCTGAAAGTGGTACCGGTGTCCCATGGGCCCGATATTCCGGTCGGTGCCCAGGATGATACACCGGACTTCCCGGATTCGATCAGTGGGCACTCCCGTGTCCATTAACACTGATCGATCCCGGGAGCACTAAGCCCGCAGCGATATCTCCCAACGTCTCATCCTGCCGCTCCCGCGTGCTAGGATTCGGCGTCTACGCTAAGGGTGTGAGCTATGGCTAGGGAGTCAACCGCCAAGTTTATTCCCCCTTGGCCCAACGGTCAAAGGCGGTCTTTTTCCCGCCGATGACAATGAAACACCCCGCGTAACCGTTAGATTCCTACTCCCTATCGATTTCCTAACCCTATGGAAGCATCGGGAAGAGCCCCCGAAGGGGTTTCCACCAAAATCCCAGATTTGGGAACTACTCACAAAAATTCATGAAAAAGCGATCTAAATGAAATTTAACCGTTGGAATCATAATCGGACAATTGCAATGCGGAAGTAATAGAGTAATAAAGACAATACCAAAATTTTAGAAAGATCTGAAAACTTACAAAAGAGTAACAATTACAGCCGTCACAAGGAGATAAAACAGTAGAAAAAATAACAGCTCCCGTTTCTGGAACCCTAGGGGTTCTATTTATAGACCTTCGTATCAACCGATCGGTTGACAAGTCAACCGATCGGTTGATCCGTTACAAATTGATAACAGAAAACGGCGAGCTTTCACCCGATCACATGAACCGGTCGGGTGAGTTCTTGAGTGACCGGTTGGATCTTGGAGCAGTCGGGTGAATCGATCGGTTCGACGTCCGTGTCTTCCGCTCTTCTTCTTCAGCTACAGATGAACCGATCGGGTGAGAGTCACCCGATCGGTTGGCGTTTTGCTTCGAGAAAACAGAGAACAGCCCCCGCTGAACCGGTCTGCGAACCGGTCGGGTGACTTCTTTGTGAGCTGCGGCAGAGACCGGGTGGTGCACGCGTGCATCACCCGATCGGTTGGAGATGACCAACCGACTGGGTGAGGGGCTGAAAGATGAATTCTTCGACGTTTGACCCCCTGGATCACGCGTGACTTCTCCCGTTGCTCCGGGGACTTGGGATATCATCGTTAAACGTCCCCTACGTGGTCAATCCCCTGCAATCATGGATAAACAAAGAAAAGTGAAAGAAAACGGGAAAATACACGAAAACGAATAAGAGACGGCAGAAAAACACGGAGAAACACAAAAGAAAACGTGCGTGAATATATGAAATATAAACGCACGTCAAAATCCCCCAAGCTGAACTCTTCCTCGTCCTCGAGGAAGACGAGTGAGAGTAGGAGCTCGGAAGGGAAAAAATAGAGAGGAAGAAAGAAAAAGAAAACTCTAAACCCTAGATCGTCCATCAGAGCCACCAAAATCAGAAACGACACACCAAGCAAACAAACGCCAAATCACACCACTAAACATAGGAAAGCGAGTCCAAATAAGTGTCGTGGGTCCACGCGGTGAGGCGCGAGTGAGCGTGGTCGTGTGCTAGCAAATGGTGATGCTTTCTACAATGTGCTATGAGGCTCGATATACACAAATCCAAGATATGACCCAAAATATCGATCCGAATTGAATTAAGCGGCGAATATAAGTTCAAGCATGCATGAGAAGAGTGAGAATAGAAGCGTATCATGCATCGGGGACTCCACAACTAGGGTTAAGGAAATCACGCCACTATAGCCTAGATACTAGCTAAAAAGTTCCTAAGCCAAGTGTTTTCGATAACGACGGGGGGTTGAGATGATGTGGAGAAGAACACTCGGTGCAAATTCTCGCCTTCCCTTTATTCTTGGCGAGTAGGAAAAAATATTCACACGGAATTTTTTTTTGGGTTTTGGGCATTTGTATTTTTTTGGATTTTGGGCTATACACAATTTTTCTTTTATTTTCTTTTTGGGTTTTTCTTTTCTTTTTGGGTTTTTCTTTTCTTTTCTCCTTTTTTTTGGATTTTTGGGTTTTTGGCTATACACATGTGTACTCTCCCAAGTGGGAGAACGGTACACGACGAGGGGATTTGCACCAAGTAAAACAAAAAAGAAGTCGAAATCAAAACACTCGGGCAAAGGAAACTATTCTCGCTAAATAGAGCATAGGCTAAATGAGTTATCCTAGTCCTTAGTTGTGGAATCCCGACGCATGCGAATTGAAGTATACGATATAAATATAGCATGCATATAGTGGAAACCAATACCGCATATTCAAATCGGAGCATGATAATCTAGGGGTCATTCCTGGACAGGTATATAAAGTAAAATCACAAAGCAGAAGCACACCAAATGCTAGTCACGACACACGACTCACAAAAAGCTAAGTGGACCCACGATGCGTGAAATGCAAGAGGACTCGAAATCCTAGGGTTAGTGAGTGTGATTATCGATGCAATGCTAGGTGTGTGTGACTTTGTGGCGATTCATCATAGGATTCATCTCTAGGAGAAAGAGCTAAAAAAAGAAGAAAAGAAAAAATAAAAACACGATGAAAACGACACAAAAAACGAAAAAGAAGGACTCAAACGACGCACACAGTGCGACTCCCCCAAGCTGAAGTTTGCATTGCCCTCAATGCAATATGAGTGAGTACGGGAGGGCAATGAAAATGGGGGGGAATACGCACTGACACAAAAAGAAATGAAAACGAGGAAAACACATAGATGAAACTGAAAAAGAAAGAAAGATCAAAATCAAAATCAAACAACACGAAAATAAAAATAAAAATAAAACCACACGACATGACACTCAAAAAATGAAAAACAAGCACACACACAAAAATGAGAAAAACAAACAAAACACGACAGCACACCAAAATAGACGTCCCCCAAGCTAGACCAGAAAGTGCTAGCGAAATGATGTGATCGATGAAATGCAGAGAAATGCAAGGGGGAAGTCAATAACAAATAAGGTGAAATTAAAAAAACGACACGCGAATGGTCCCCCCCTCCGAAAGAGACAAAGCAGGGCCCCCAAAAGACAGATGGGCACAAATATGGGGGGGGGGGGGGGGGGCAAAAGGGGGAAAGAAAGATCAAGCAGGTGCACCACCCTCCGGAGGTGGTGACGGGGGCCTGCGCTGTGGACCAGGGGTCGTGGGGGGTGGAATGTGGAGCTCGGAGACGTCAGGTGGGTCTTCACGGATGTGGAGAATGAAGCTTTGAA
The DNA here is from genome assembly GCA_030789695.1 of Scilla litardierei. Taxonomy (NCBI): domain Eukaryota; kingdom Viridiplantae; phylum Streptophyta; class Magnoliopsida; order Asparagales; family Asparagaceae; genus Scilla; species Scilla litardierei. Next base: position 105,745,343 of record CM061139.1, on the reverse strand, counting down.
GAAAGGGGAGGTCTCGGTCGACGGACTCCTCGGTTATCCGACCACCCTGCCCAGCTAGGAGGATCATGGCCATGAATCGATCGGCTTGGTCTTGATCGGGGGCAGATGGGTTGGAGGTGGTGTGCTGAGCGGGGGGCTGTGCGCGACGAGCGCGACGGGTGGGCCTAGGGTTCGAAGAGCTGGCGTCGGTGGGTTTAACACGGCAGGGAGGCATTGTGCGGGTGTCTTTTGTGTGCGCGAGTATGTAAAAGTACAATGAATCAACACAAACACGAAATACGGCCAACGAGCAAATGGAATATCTGGGGTAAAAATAAAATTAAGCAAAGGAGCGAGTTTACCCAAATGAGATGAAGATAGTTGCTCGTAGACGCCCCGATGCTACTCGATTGGAGCACGCTGTGAAGCCGCAGTGATCTCTTCAACAAGTTTCGATGTTTGGGGAGGATGGGTGAAATTTAGGGTTTTGTGTGTAGGGAGATGGCGGGGGAATGGAGGGAAATCGATGGTTGACGGGTAGGGAGATGGCGGGGGAAGACGATCGAGGTTGATCTTGGGGAAGAAAGAAGGCAGGCGCACGAGAGGAGTCGAAACAGCGGCAATTTGGGCGATCGGGCGAGGATGGAAATGAACGGATGTCGGGGGGGTTTATATAGGGTTTTAAGTCGAACCGATCGGGTGACTTGTCACCCGATCGGTTGACGGTTAGGTCGAAATTCTTGCCGAAGAAATGCTACAGGCGAACCGGTCGGGTGACTTGTCAACCGATCGGTTGGCCGCTCCACTCATTTTCCCGAGAACTTAGGGCTGCTCACCCGGTCACGTCAACCGATCGTGCTCGAACTCAACCGATCGGTTGATGCTCCCCAAAAATTTCCGAGAGTTCTCCCTAGCTCACCCGGTCTGCCACCCGGTCTCTTCATTACTCAACCGATCGGGTCATATGGGGGCAGATCTCGGCATGTATCTGATACATCCCAACCGATCGGGTGAGTTGTCATCCGATCGGTTGGGGCTTGTTTCCTGCAAAAACCAATAGATTTGTTTAAGTCCCTGAACGGATGTTCTCGCGGCTGATTTTATTTATAAAAATAGATAAAATAAAGTCAGAAATAACACTAAAAAGTGAGCAAAAGTTTAGAGCATGGGTTGCCTCCCATGAAGCGCACTTGTTTAGCGTCGTTGGCTCGACGCCCGCAAGAGATGTTCACAGTGGTTGATACGGGTGATGCCCGAAGTTCGGCATCTCTTCTTTATTGGAGCTGAAGGCACTTGGAGTAGTTGATCGCTCCGGGATGTGACCCAAAGAACGGTTGTAGTTTTACCGCAAGCGCACGGTATAGCGGCAAGCGGGTTATCGAACACAGGGAGGACGAATGACCGTGCTTGTTCAAATCAACCTGGCTATTTAAGAGAGAAATTTGCCTTTGGCGATCCTGTCACAATCGTCAGACAAAAATGCGGAAATATCAAATCAAATAAAGAACGTCTAGGGAATGGGGAATCCCCGCTACTCACCGTATTTCATAAATGCGATTTATCGGTATCGAAATTGCTTGAATGAGAATTTGGATGAACTAGTTGCAACTAAATGTAGAACCAAGCTCACGCTCTCGCGCTGTTGCCGGTCTATAGCTATCCTAGGTTTGGGTCCAATCTCTTGCAAACCCTAGCCTAGGAAAGCTAGCATTAGGATCAACATCATCGTCCAATCGCGCACCGAGCCCAATCTCTTGCAAACTCGGTCCACGACCTAGATTGGGATAGTTCCTACCCGTCCAATCTCTTGCAAACGAGTATCGGCATGGAATTGCAACCGGAAATCCTAGTATCGGTCCAATCTCTTGCAAACCGATGCTTCGAAAATCCGACTCCAACCCAATTCGGATTTCTAGGGTTTCCTATCAAATTGGGATCCAATCTCTTGCAAATCCCAATTGATATGAATACCTAGCCATCCGTAGTAAATTGATCCCAATCTAATCCCTAATAACAATTCTAGCACAATTTCTACCAATTTATCACAAATATGAAAATGGGCTTGTAGGGTTCATCCCCACGCCCCAAGACGTGGAGACTACTCACAAATCATATCAAGATCACAAAAATAATCGTTGAAATAAGCAATGGAATTCATCACAATATTGAGATAAGCAATAAAAATAGAATTTTTAAGGAAAAGAGATGCAAACCAATGGAGTCCTTCAATTGAATCCAACAAAATTCCAATCTTTGTCTCCTCTCCAATCACAAGAATAAAGCTAAAAACTAATCTAAAAAGCTGCAAAAAATCTAAGAGAGAGGCTCTCTAAACTAGGGTAAAAACAGGGTTTAAATAGCCCTCAAAATCGTCCAAAAACTGTGACCAAAATACCCCTGCACAGCCTGTTTTCCGCAGTTTTCGCTACAGGCAACGCATCGTACTCGGCCGAGTGACAAAAGTTGCTCGGCCGAGTGAGAAACCCTGTAATTTTCCAGTAAGTCGGGGCCTTCAGGGGTCTCTACTTCGGGGGCGGCTCGGCCGAGTGAGTTGTCGTCACTCGGCCGATGGCTTCATAGTACTCGGGCGGACGGGATTTTGCCACTCGACCGAGTGGGTCTTCTGAAGCTCAGGCAGCCGAACAACAGTAACTTGGATGTTTTGGAAGGGCTTCGTCTGGGCGCCACTCGGGCGGACGTGATGTCGTCACTCGGCCGATGTGGTCTTCAGTGCTCGGTCGAGTGCACACATAAATCGTGTCTGTTCTGGTCGGCCGAGCAGTGTCTCGCTGGTCGGCCGAGTGGCTCCTCCACTCGGCCGAGTGGGACACAAAAAATGCCCAATCTGCTTGTTTTGACCTCCTCGTCGCTCCTGCGACGTCCGTTCTTCTTCCGCTCCTCTCCAACAGCAAAATACCCCACGGGGAGGTCGTCGGTGACCCTCTGGAGTAAGCGCATCTCGAGATCACTCCAAATCGCGCCAAATCACCTGAAATGCGACAAAAACAACAAATCGTGAAAAGCATCGCAATATCGTCGATATATCGTGAAAAACATGATTTGGGCGGTCTAAATGGCATGCAAACATGCGGGAAAAAGGTGTAAAAAAAGGAGTGATCAAAATCCCCCAAGCTTGCCTCTTACTCGTCCTCGAGGAAGATAAGTAAATGGCGAACCCGGTGGATTCGGAAAACGAAAACGGCGAAAAACGAAAAAATGAAAAATGAAGAAGAGTGAAATCGAAATAAAATAAAGAAGAAAGAAAGAAGCGAAGAGGTAGGATACTAGATCATTTTCTCAGGACATGGGTTTCACTTACTCATATAGCATGCACTGAATGAAAAATACATGTCAAAGGATTTTATTTTGATATCATAGTATAATAGTGCAAATAGAAACGGAAAACCCACGAACAACGATATAATCATGAAAAACGGAATAATTCTAAAATTAACATCGTCTGAATCATTTAAAGCGGTATACGAATCACAGATCACACACTTTTCAATTGAACGCTTTCTATCAGGAGTATAAGAGTATCACACAATAGAATAGAGAGAATAGAAAAGTATGGATTTCATGAAATGAACGCTAGGCTTAGATTTCTGGATTTCGTAAAGCTAGAAATAATCTCACCGAGTATAGAATATTACTTAGCCTAGGTTGTCGTGCAACGTCAAGTAGTCACTCTCTCACACATCAATGGATCCCCTCCCCCAAGCTTATCTATAAGCGTGGTGGCATAAAAAAAAATATTCACATCCCCATTTTTATATAGCTCCAAATGTAATAAGAAGAAAGAAGAAAGGAAGAAAGTGAGATGGGATCTTTTATTGAGGATTTTTCCTCTTTTCTCTCTTTTTTTTGAATATAGCATATATACACAACGATCCCAACTCAAAGAGAGATAATGATATACAAGAATATTCTTCTCTCTTTTATTATTATTATTATTATTATTATTTTTTGAATAAGAAAATTGGAGCTAGGAATTAATAGCAGGGGAAATGCCATAAAATAGAATCGCTAAGGGGAGATTCACCAATGATTTTAAAAGTAGAGAAATGATGTTCAAGATTTGTGGAGAAAGAAATAGATATAACTCTCGATTCACTCTATAAGACATGCACGACAACTTCAGCAGGGTAATCTAATCTACTCAGTCTCGATCACAAAAAAGCTAACTATTCCAGATTTATCATAGCTAACATCATTCAATCATCCTGAAGTGAAGTGTACAATTCATGCATATAGAAGTGATATAGGAAAAGAAATCAGTACTCCAGATATAGGCATTCAATGCGTGAATCTTGGTGTGTTTTCTGTGATAGCATACATATGAATATTCAGACTCAGCTAATAATAAAATTTCATCCATTTTCATGTGGCAAAAGTGTGGGTTACTATCTCTAGATGCAAGGCAAGTCATAGCATATGATATCAGAAATAAAGTCTAAGACATGACAAATATAGCATGCATATAGAGTAAGCTAAATCCAACGTCATCATCATCATAGAAAAGTCATCTCTAGCATGAGATGAGAAAAAAATAAATAAATATAAAGGGAAAATAGAACTATTTATAACGCGGCACACAGAAAAAATAAGAAAAACGTGATGCATGGTAGAATAAAAGAAAAATAATGAAAATAAGTGCAAAAGCGAAGAATGGTGTGAAAAACTAAAAATAAAGGTGGCAAATCGAAAAAGAACGTGAGAACTCACTCCCCCAAGCTAAATGGCACAGTGTCCTCAATGTGCAAAGTGTGGCACACCGAGAGACAAGAAATGGGAGGGGCAAGTGAGGATGCATGCATGGAAAAGTGAAAATAAAAAGAAAAATAAAGATATGAAAATATGATGCGGACATGATGTGGACATGATGCATGCGCAGATAGGAGTGATACAGATATATAAGTGGCACCAAAAACTCTCCCTCTCTCCCAAAAAAGATATATAAAGATATGATCTAAAAGAGAATCCCAAAATAAGTGAGGGGAGGGGGGGACAAAAAGGCATCAGGACCCAGCAGAAACGGGCAGCACAACGGTAAAAGGAATCGATGGCATCAAGGGTGCCTAGGAAGGTGGTGCTGCACCGTCTCCGTCCTGAGGCGGAGGTGGTGGTGGTGGCTGGACAGGCCGCTGAGCGGGTGTGGGTGTGGAAGTGGTAGCAGGTCGGGTGTGTGTGGAAGTGTGGGCAGGAACCTGCTGGGTGGGTGGGGGTACGCACGGGAGACGCTCCAGAACCTGGGTGAGACAGTAATGGATCTGCGGTAGCAGCTCGAAGGGGCCAGCCATCGCAGAGACGGTGGAGGACAGGGTCCTAAGGTCGCCTCTGAGGCCACTCACCGCCCCCTCTAGAGCACGAATGCTCTAAAGTACAGTGTCGGGGGGTGGTGGTGCAGAGGGACGCACCGGTCGGGGCTGTGCAGGGCGTGGCTGGCGAACTCGGGTCGCGTAGGTGACTGGCTCAGCGGGGAAGGGAACAAAAGGTGCTGCGCCTGCGAATGTGGGCCTGGCCTCAGTGTGAGGTCGGGGCACCGGCTGGTGGGAAGTGGAGGCAGCAGCAGCGAAAGAAGAGTGCAAAAATGGCAGCGAGGTGGCTGGAGAGGTCAGTGGCACAGAAGTGTGGACAGACGCCACGACGCTCTCGGAAAATACAGCAGGGGTGGAGACAGAGGTGACTACCGCTGGGGTGGAAGTGTGTGGACCAAAAGGCGCAACCCTAGCGGAGATCATACTAGCCATGGTCTCCACGACCGTGGCAAACGAGGGCTCTCCACTCTCAACAAAGGTCGGCGGGCGCTCGGGGAGTGCGGAGCAAAGAGGCTCGACGGACAGAGGGCCAGTGGTGGTGGTGGGAGTGGTGGTGACAGCCTCGGAAGTGGTGGAGGTGATGGAAGTGGGCTCAGCTGAGGTACTCGTGACACTGACAGAAGTGGGGACAGAAGTGTCAGGAGCAGCGGAAACATCAGGTATGGGCTGAGGGGCCACTGGGTCAACAGGCTCGGCAGCAGGCTCGGTAGGGTGTGTAACAGTGTCTACAGGGGCAGCGTGGGCCTGCTCGGCCTCGAGCACGTAGGCAGCGGGGATGAGAACATCCATCGCAGGGAGCCAGTCAACGTGGGCTGGTGCAATCTGAGTCCGAGCAGGGCTCGGGAGAATCATGTAATCGGCCCCGTAAGGGCCGTGCAACCAGACCCAGTGACGCTCACCGTGTGGACGAAGCATCTTCATCCGGGCCATAACATATATCGACAGAGAAGTGGGGCCCGGGACGCGTCGCAAGTCGTCGGGGAAGTCCTCACCGGTCATAAGAGCAAGCAAGGTGATCAGGCCGCCGCAGCATATCGGTGAGCGAGCGCCCACCGATACGATGATGTGATCCAAAAACCAAGCCGCGATATCGATCACGACGGCGGGGACAAGCTCATCGCCATCCCTAGATAGAGCTCTGGGACGTGTCATCACGTAGAGCATGTAGAGCTCTGGCGTAGACATCGTGCCCGGCTCATATCTGGCCAAAAAGGTCGTCGCCATAAGGCGCTGAGCAATGCGGAGGCAGGGATGGACAATGGCCGAGGCCTTGGCCCTACTAGGGTCAAAGGCAGCGTGAAGACCCGTAATCCGGGCCCAGAAGGCGCCGGCGTCGAAGGAAGGTGGGGGGATATGGGTGGGGCCGTAACCGCGATCGGCACCGGGGACAGCGGGCCACGAGAAAAACGCTCTCATCATATCGAGAGTGACCTGGCACTCTCGATCCATGAACCGAAACGAGCATCCCTCGTCGGTCCGGGCGATCGAACTCAGAACCTCAAGTGTCGGGCGGGTGAACGTGTCCGCCGACACCTGGAAGAAATCTCGCCAGCCCACGTTGTCGTACAACGTGAGAATCCCCTCTAGTACCCCCAGGCATCCTAGGTCAGCGAGGTGTGCAAACCTGGAGGGTACGATCGAGCGCTGGGAGATACGGTCGAAGACGGCGCGGTGTGCGTCGTCTCGGAACGTAATCCCGAGCGGCCCGACCAGTGGAGCCGGAGGTGGTGGCTGTGCAGCGGCAGGGAGAGGCTGTGCGGGCTGTGGGTGCACTGCAGGCTGTACGGGGTGTGCGGGGCCTGCAGGCTGTGCTGGGTGGACGGCGTGTGTGGGAGACAGTGGAGGAGAGTCCTCCAACTCGTGGGAGGGGCCGGCATCATCCGACCGCTTCCGCTTGGCGGAAGCTCTCTTCGACCGCGGCCGTGTCCGGGGCGGCATATCGGCCCCGAGCGCGCCGAAAAGTGTAAAAAGTGCGGTGTGTGTAAAAGAGTGGAAGGAGTATACCCAGACACGCCGCGAGTGCTCAGCAACGGAAGCGTGCGAAGTCAGCACCTCCACGAAGCTCAAATCAGTCCCGAGAAGCTCCCCTGGGCTCCCCTAAGCTCCCAAAAACAACCTGCGCGTGAAATGGAGATATCAGCGGGTAATAATCAAAACGTATTGAGCATTAGGGGTATCATAGATAGATATAGGAATTGATTTGGGTTTGGGGGTCGTTTAACACATGGATCCTCAAAAAATACTCAAAAAGAATAGAAAAAGGCAATAAAGGCGATACCGGAGGTGGTCGGAGCGGCGGCCGCCGCCGGCGACTCGGGCGAGTCACGGCGGGGGGTCGGCCGGCGATGGCTGGCCGAGCGGCGGCTCGACGACGGCGGTCGGGCGAGTTAGGGGTGCGAGTGGGCGAGGGAAGCTGAAAGGTCGGGGGTGCGATCGGTTTCAGCGTTTCGAAAAACGTGTCCCCCTCGACCCCTTATATAGCAGAAGTTACGACTCGGCCGAGTGACTAGGTCACTCGGCCGAGTGGAATCAATGGAAATTCCTCCCCGCTTACGCATCGGCCGAGTGGCCTTGCCAGCCTCGGCCGAGTGGAGTAAGTCCATTCGGCCGAGTGGCTCAAGCTACTCGGCAAGACTCGCCCTAGGAGCGTATCCGTTTTACTCGACCGAGTGTGAATATATACTCGGCCGAGTAGCAGTTATATTGAAATCAGGAAAATAAACAGAGAGTTGGGTACAGCAGACTTCCCTCGTTCGTGAGCGGCTCGGCCGGACGAACTTGTGTACTCGGCCGAGTAACTAGTATACTCGGCCGAGTGAGCCTTGTGTTCTGCTGTTTGTCTTCGTTTGGGCTCTAAACTCCGTCTTTCTTCCTCCAGTCTATTCCATCTTCCTCCTAAGCGTCGAGCGCCTTCTTGGGGCGCTCCTCGTCGTCTCGTTCATCCTCCTCATGATGGATCTACCTATCTCCTCTCCTGTCAAGAAAAATAGGACCCGTTATCACAAAATTTTGGGCGAACGACTCAAAACACTAAAAATTTCTAAAACGAAAATAAAGAAAAAGTGAAAATAAAGCGAAAACCGTCGGGTTGCCTCCCGACAAGCGCTCGTTTAAGGTCGTGAGCTCGACCCCCTATAATTTTCAATCAATGCGGGTTGTTTGGCACATATGAGATGCACCCATCAAACTTTCCGGGGAGAACGCTTGGATTGGGAAGTTGCGGCGTCGTGTTCTCCCGCGGTGGTCTCCCGTCTCGAATAGTGTTGGGGGGAGGCTCCCCCAAGCTAGCATTTGCTCCGGTCAACGGCTTTACCGGTGATGCCGATCTCCGTGTCGGCGGAGCTTTCTTCGGAGACTCCAATTTCGAGAGCTTGCAGAGCTCTCGAATCCTTGCGACATCAGCGTCGCCTTCATCATTTTCAGCGGAGAGGTCGGAGGAATCATCTATCTTCTCATCTTGGCCTAAATCCGGGCCTTCCTCTAAATCTTCATCAAAAAGAGAGCCAATTGTGTGGGGGATCGCCTCCTCTATCACCTCATCAAGGAGGTATGAAAGATCATCCGGCCGTCCCTTAAGCAAATATATTCTATTGGTTTCGCCCGTTGGGACTCCCTCGGAATAGTGTTTGAGCCTCTGACCATTTACTTTGAACGTGGAACCGTCCTTGCTCTCCAACTCGAAAGCTCCTCCCGGTTGTATATGCTTGATGGTGAAAGGTCCGGACCAACGTGACCTCAACTTACCGGGAAATAGTCGGAGCCAGGAATTATAGAGTAAGACCTTGTCTCCTACTTTGAAGTCCGTGACGGTTATGCGGGCATCGTGGAGAATCTTGGTCCTTTCCTTGTAAATTCTCGAGCTCTCATAGGCGTCTCTCCTTATTTCATCAAGCTCGTTGATGTCCAAGAGTCGCCTCACCGCCGCACTCTTGTAGTCGTAGTTAAAGGTCTTGATGGCCCAATATGCGCGGTGCTCCAACTCTACCGGCAAGTGGCAAGCCTTCCCATAAACTAGTCGGAACGGTGTGGTACCGATGGGAGTGCGAAAGGCCGTGCGATATGCCCATAGAGCATCATTTAGCTTCATTGACCAATCCTTTCTAGATCGATCCACGGTTTTCTCGAGAATTTGCTTGATCTCTCTATTTGAGACTTCCACTTGGCCGCTTGTCTGGGGGTGATAGGCCATGCCAACTCTATGGTTTACTCCGTACTTCTTTAGCATGGCTTCAAACTTGTTCTCTATGAAGTGGCTTCCCCCGTCGCTTATCAAGGTACGAGGCACTCCGAAGCGCGGGAAGATATTTTGCTTGAAGAACTTGGAGACGACCCTTGCATCATTAGTAGGGGTGGCGATTGCTTCCACCCATTTGGAGACATAGTCGACGGCCAATAGGATGTATTTGTTGCCATTGCTCGATGGAAATGGTCCCATGAAGTCTACTCCCCAACAATCAAAAAGCTCAATTTCTTGGATGGGCCTCATTGGCATTTCATTGCGCTTGGAGATATTCCCGGTCCGTTGGCATCTATCGCACCCCTTTACAAAGTTGTGGGTGTCTTTAAACATTGTCGGCCAGAAGAACCCGCTCTGCAAAATCTTAGCGGTGGTTTTAGAGGCGGCATGATGTCCTCCGCATGGTAGACCGTGGCAATGTAAAATGATCGATGTCGCCTCCTCTTTAGAAACACACCTACGAATGACACTATCTTTGCATATCTTGAAAAGGTAGGGATCTTCCCAAAAATAGCTACGGACCTCATGCAGAAATCTCCTCTTTTGTTGCGTAGACATCCCATGCGGTTTGATTCCACAAGCCAAGTAGTTGACGAAGTCCGCGTACCAAGGAACTTCTCCGGTCCTTATGGCATATAGCCTCTCATCCACGAATGTGTCGTGGATAGGCAAACTTTCGTCCTCCTTGTCGCGAATGAGCCTAGATAAATGATCCGCCACGACATTGTCCGTACCCTTCTTGTCTCTGATCTCTAAGTCGAATTCTTGCAACAAGAGTATCCACCTAATCAACCGAGGCTTGGCCTCCTTCTTGTTTAAAAGATACTTCAATGCCGCATGGTCGGTGTGGACAATAACCTTGGACCCAAGGAGGTAAGAGCGAAACTTCTCTATGGAATAGACGACCGCTAGAAGCTCTTTCTCGGTAGTTGTGTAGTTTTTCTGCACGTCATCCAATGTCTTGCTCGCATAGTATATCGCATGAAGCTTCTTATCTTTTCTTTGTCCCAATACCGCTCCAATGGCTTGGTCGCTAGCATCACACATTAGCTCAAAAGGAAGGCTCCAATCCGGCGGTTGTATGATGGGCGCGGAGACTAGTGCTTCTTTCAAGGCGTTGAAGGCTTGTAAGCATTCACCTGAAAAAACAAAAGGAATATCTTTAGCGAGCAAAGAAGTAAGTGGTCGGGCAATCGAGGCGAAATCCTTTATGAAGCGGCGGTAAAACCCCGCGTGACCAAGGAAGCCTCTAATGCCCTTGACATTAATAGGAGGAGGGAGTTTCTCGATTACCTCAATCTTTGCTTTATCTACCTCAATTCCTCTCGAGCAGACAAGATGTCCGAGAACTATACCTTCCGTAACCATGAAGTGACACTTCTCCCAATTGAGAGTGAGATTGTTTTGTTGGCACCTTTTTAGGACTTTAGTAAGATTTTCCAAAAAAGAGTCAAACTCACTTCCATAAACCGAGAAGTCATCCATAAAAACTTCCATAATATTTTCAATGTAATCGGAGAATATGGACGTCATACACCTCTGAAAGGTAGCGGGAGCATTGCAAAGGCCAAACGGCATCCTGCGGTAGGCATAGGTGCCATAGGGACAAGTGAAAGTTGTCTTCTCTTGGTCATCTTCATGCAAAGGGATTTGGAAGAATCCCGAATACCCATCTAGATAGCAAAAGTATTTATGTTTTGCGAGGCGTTCAAGCATTTGATCAATGAAGGGCAATGGGTAATGGTCCTTTCGGGTGGCTTTATTGAGTTTCCTATAGTCAATGCACATTCGCCATCCCGTGACGGTGCACGTAGATATGGGCTCACCTTTCTCATTTTTTATGACAGTCATCCACCCTTCTTGGGGACGATGTGAACTGGGCTAACCCATCTACTGTCTGAAATAGGATAGATTATACCGGCTTCTAGCAATTTTAGGATTTCCTTTTTAACCACCTCCTTCATGTTCGGGTTTAACCGCCTTTGAGGCTCTATGGAGGTGGCGTCGGTATCCTCCAAATGGATCCTATGCGTGCAAAGCCTTGGGCTTATCCCTTTTAGATCGGAGATAGTGTATCCCAAGACATCTTTGTGGCTCCTAAGAACGTCTAGGAGTTTTTCAAGTTGGTCTGGCGTGAGGTGGGAGTTTACTATCACCGGGAAAGTTAATTTGTTACCCAAAAAGGCGTACCTTAGATTCGGAGGTAATTGTTTAAGTTCCACCTGAAGAGGCGCCGCTCCTTCTACTTCATCAGCTTGCATGAGTTCGACTTCTTCCTTGTCGGCTGGGTCTAGCTCGTGTTCAGGTGGCGCGCTCTCTTGTGAAGAGTCACACTCACTACTTAGTGAGGACAATGCATCGAAATAGGCGTGCTCCGATTCTGTGCTAGCATCGTCAGAGTTTTCAATCGGGTCCGGTTCGTTCCTGGAATCAAGAAACACATCAGACGATTCATAGAAGCAAGAGTAAGTGTCATGGGGTGTAACTCCCTGAACGTTGATTTTCCCTTAAGATCCTTCCGAAGTATAGTGATCCTCGACACTTGTTCCACCTTCTTCGAAATATAATTTGTCGTCGATCATGTCAACTCTGACATTGCCCCCGATAGTCCCCTCTGGGGAGATCTGGTCCATCACGAAACTAGCAAACAGCTGTTCGTCGGGGTCCTTGACATCGATAGCGAAAGCTCCGGTAGTGTGGACCTCATCAACAAGCTCCATGAGGAGGTCTGTGAAGGAGACATAGTCTTCCTGACTGAGTTTTATTGTTGACATTGCATTCTCCATTCTTCCTGCAAAGACCTTATGCAAAATACAAGGAGAATGTGCGAACAGAAGAAAGTAAAGAGAGAAATAGAAGTAACCGGGTGGTCGATGACGAACACCGTCAAAATGTCGTCCCCGGCAGCGGCGCCAAAAACTTGATCGCTCCGGGATGTGACCCAAAGAACGGTTGTAGTTTTACCGCAAGCGCACGGTATAGCGGCAAGCGGGTTATCGAACACAGGGAGGACGAATGACCGTGCTTGTTCAAATCAACCTGGCTATTTAAGAGAGAAATTTGCCTTTGGCGATCCTGTCACAATCGTCAGACAAAAATGCGGAAATATCAAATCAAATAAAGAACGTCTAGGGAATGGGGAATCCCCGCTACTCACCGTATTTCATAAATGCGATTTATCGGTATCAAAATTGCTTGATTGAGAATTTGGATGAACTAGTTACAACTGAATGTAGAACCAAGCTCACGCTCTCGCGCTGTTGCCGGTCTATAGCTATCCTAGGTTTGGGTCCAATCTCTTGCAAACCCTAGCCTAGGAAAGCTAGCATTAGGATCAACATCATCGTCCAATCGTGCACCGAGCCCAATCTCTTGCAAACTCGGTCCACGACCTAGATTGGGATAGTTCCTACCCGTCCAATCTCTTGCAAACGAGTATCGGCATGGAATTGCAACCGGAAATCCTAGTATCGGTCCAATCTCTTGCAAACCGATGCTTCGAAAATCCGACTCCAACCCAATTCGGATTTCTAGGGTTTCCTATCAAATTGGGATCCAATCTCTTGCAAATCCCAATTGATATGAATACCTAGCCATCCGTAGTAAATTGATCCCAATCTAATCCCTAATAACAATTCTAGCACAATTTCTACCAATTTATCACAAATATGAAAATGGGCTTGTAGGGTTCATCCCCACGCCCCAAGACGTGGAGACTACTCACAAATCATAGCAAGATCACAAAAATAATCGTTGAAATAAGCAATGGAATTCATCACAATATTGAGATAAGCAATAAAAATAGAATTTTTAAGGAAAAGAGATGCAAACCAATGGAGTCCTTCAATTGAATCCAACAAAATTCCAATCTTTGTCTCCTCTCCAATCACAAGAATAAAGCTAAAAACTAATCTAAAAAGCTGCAAAAAATCTAAGAGAGAGGCTCTCTAAACTAGGGTAAAAACATGGTTTAAATAGCCCTCAAAATCGTCCAAAAACTGTGACCAAAATACCCCTGCACAGCCTGTTTTCCGCAGTTTTCGCTACAGGCAGCGCATCGTACTCGGCCGAGTGACAAAAGTCGCTCGGCCGAGTGAGAAACCCTGTAATTTTCCAGTAAGTCGGGGCCTTCAGGGGTCTCTACTTCGGGGGCGGCTCGGCCGAGTGAGTTGTTGTCACTCGGCCGATGGCTTCATAGTACTCGGGCGGACGGGATTTTACCACTCAGCCGAGTGGGTCTTCTGAAGCTCAGGCAGCCGAAAAACAGTAACTTGGATGTTTTGAAAGGGCTTCGTCTGGGCGCCACTCGGGCGGACGTGATGTCGTCACTCGGCCGATGTGGTCTTCAGTGCTCGGCCGAGTGCACACATAAATCGTGTCTGTTCTGGTCGGCCGAGCAGTGTCTCGCTGGTCGGCCGAGTGGCTCCTCCACTCGGCCGAGTGGGACACAAAAAATGCCCAATCTGCTTGTTTTGACATCCTCGTCGCTCCTGCGACGTCCGTTCTTCTTCCGCTCCTCTCCAACAGCAAAATACACCACGGGGAGGTCGTCGGTGACCCTCTGGAGTAAGCGCATCTCGAGATCACTCCAAATCGCGCCAAATCACCTGAAATGCGACAAAAACAACAAATCGTGAAAAGCATCGCAATATCGTCGATATATCGTGAAAAACATGATTTGGGCGGTCTAAATGGCATGCAAACATGCGGGAAAAAGTTGTAAAATAAGGAGTGATCAGTAGTCAGCGGCTGGAAAAATACTTGCTCGACTACTCTCCCCTTGTTCTTGGGATCCGGGGGCTTTTCCTTGGTGTTGGCGCTTCCCGCCATCTTCTTCAGGATCCGGACTTCGTCTTTAGTGAGGTCCGTGGGTTCTTTCCCCATTCTCCTCACAGGAGGAGCCTTGGGGAACCCGGGAGGGTTCGTTCTCGCTGCACTCGGTTTTCCAGCAGCTCCTTTGTACTTGGGGCCGTCTTCATCTTCTGAATCCCCCAAGTCATCGGGGGGGGGGGGGGGGGGGGGTTTCTTAAGAGAATCTCCCAGGAGCTCTCTTCAACAGCTTTTTCTTCTTCCATCTCCAGCAGATTACACCGAGGGTCGTCTGGGGGATCGGGGTACTTCATGGATAACCCCAGATCAAATTCAACTTTTTCTCCGCTGACGTTTAGAGAAAGTTTTCCGTTCTTCACATCAATCAAAACGCCAGCAGCGGCCATGAAAGGCCGTCCCAAGATGATCGGGGTGTGTGCGTCTTCAGGCATGTCCATGACTACAAAGTCCACTGGCACATGCACCCCTTTCACATTGACGGGCAGGTCATCCACAATTCCCACCGGATATTTGACCGACCGGTCAGCTAGTTGTAGGGTCATACCGGTGGGCTCCAAATCACCCATTCCTATCCTTTTGTACATCAACAAGGGCATCAAACTTACACTCGCTCCGAGATCGACGAGTGCACGATGAATCTTTACTGCCCCGATCGTGCAAGGAATTGAGAAGCTCCCCGGGTCTTTAAGTTTCGGCGGATTTGCCCTTTGGATAAGAGCGCTACACTCCGCCGTCAACACTACTTTCTTTTTTCTAGACCCTCTCGTCACCAAATCTTTCAAGAATTTTGCATAGGAGGGGATTGTTTCGATTGCTTCTAGGAAGGGGATTTGTAGGCTTAGGTCCTTGACCATGGCGAAGAACTTGCCATATTTCTCAACAATTTTTGCCTGAGCCAACCGTTGTGAAAATGGCACAACGGGTTTATACACTTTCGGGCTCTCTTCCTCCTTCTTCTTCTCTTCTTCAGAGGCTCCCTCCGGAGTCATATGATTTGATAACGAAGCACCGGCGTCATTTGATTTTTCGGTCGGTCTCTCAACGACCAATGGTGCCTCAAGGTTGCTAGGGGGCACTCTAGTAGGAATTTGTGTCCCGCTTCTCAGAACGATAGCGGACACATTTGTGTGCTCGTGCACGAGTGCCGATGTTTGGGTTGCTCCCCTCGGGTTCACCTCCGGTTGTGGCGGTAATTGGTTTTGTGACCTTGCAAGGTTCGCCACTTGTAACCCCAGCTGAGTTACTTGGTCCGTGAGGGTCCGCTGACCCATTTCCAGCTTTTGGTTGATCCTCTCCTGGTTGGTAATATATTGAGTCAAGAGAGACTCAACCGAAGAGACGGCCCTCTGTTGGCCATACTGCTGCTACTGCTGGAACGGCTGTTGAGTCCTGGGGGCGTAAGATTGTTGCTGAGGTTGTTGCTGAAATGGTTGCTGCTGAACCTGATTCTGCTGTGACCTAGCCGGCTGATATGTTTGTTGCTGAGGCTGCTGAGGCGGTGAGGGCTGAAATGGTGGCCGGTAACTGAAGTTTGGGTGGTTCCGGTTGTTTGGAGAGTAGGCCGGGTTGGAATTTGTCCTTGGCGGATACGGCGCATTTCCCGTGGGGCTGTAAAATAGTGCGCTCGCCTGATCCAGCGGAGGTGAGATGTCACCACCGTCGAATTCCCCAAAGAATTCGGACTCCACAGCAGAAATTTGCTGTGTACCGGCCCCACCGGCCCCTACCATTAGTGCGGAGATCTGGGTCGAAAGCAAGTCGAACTTGCTTGAAAGTTTGTCGACGTCCTCGACTCTGTGTATACCCCCGGATCTGGGTGTGGCTCTCTCGTCACACCACCGCTCATTGTTGGATGCCATATTTTCCAGAATATGATCGGCATCCTCCTCGCTCCTAGACATGAAGGAACCCCCAGCCGCGGCATCCATAGAAGATTTCAGGTCATCCCTCAACCCATTGTAGAAAAGATTAATAATCTGCCACTTCGGAAGCTCATGGTGAGGGCATCTTCTTTGCATCTCTTTATATCTCATTCAAGCTTCATGCAAGGACTCGTGGCTGGCCTGGGAGAAGGAGGAGATCTCACTCCTCAACTTCATGGTCTTCCCCGGAGGAAAGAACTTCGTCAGAAAAGAGTTGGAGAGCTTCTCCCAGGTGTTGAAAGTGTTGGGGTCCTTCCCCCTTAGCCATTGCTTGGCTTTGTCTCGCAAAGAGAAGGGGAACAGCTTCAGACAGATAGCCTCTGTCGTGACACCATTAATTCGGAAGGTGTCACACTTCTCCAAGAAGGAGTCTAGGTGCTCGATCGGGCTCTCCATGGGTGCACCCGCAAACTGGTCCTGCTGGATCCATGTCACTAGAGACGGCTTCAGCTCAAAGCTTTGGGCCGCAATAGCTGGGGTCGGATGGCGGAAGTCGACTCGATGGATGGCATCGAGTACTCCAGCAGAGACTTGTGAGGTGGGGGTGTTCTCCTCCATGGATTCGGGATCTTCCCTTCTTCGCTTCTCGGCGGCCAAACGCCTAAGGGTGGCGTTAATCTCTGGATCGAGGGGAATCAAGTCGTCAAGACTCCTTGAACTCCTGCGCATGAAAAACAACAAACACCCGTGAAGCGACAAGTGGGAAAGAAACAGATAAAATAAGAAATAAAAATAAGAAAAATAAAAAAGAAAAAGGAGAATGCGAAAATTATCGCGAGGTAGGGATGTGAGCTAGACACGAGGGTTCAAGAGATCTTAAAATAACAAGCACGTTGCCTCCCCGGCAACGGCGCCATAAACTTGACCGGCGCCCCGCTTGCGTTGCGGCGGCGCGGTGTCGTTTACCGCAAGTTTCACGGTTAGTGTAGGGTGCGGGAATATCAAACTCAGGGAGACGAGGTTGTGCTTGGGTCAGGTAGGACATAAATCACCCCGAGGGGCGAGCTAGCCCGAATCGGTGAATGGTTGTCACGAAAGGAAATAAAAGGGTATGAACAACAAGAAAGAAAACCCGGGACTTTGGTTTCCAGCCCGACGAGAGACTCTCGCCGATGCGGCCTACGGGTATGGATAGCGATCGGGATTAGGGTCTAATGGTGAGACGTTGCCTCTGAAAGTGGTACCGGTGTCCCATGGGCCCGATATTTCGGTCGGTGCCCAGGATGATACACCGGACTTCCCGGATTCGATCAGTGGGCACTCCCGTGTCCATTAACACTGATCGATTCCGGGAGCACTAAGCCCGCAACGATATCTCCCAACGTCTCATCCTGCCGCTCCCGCGTGCTAGGATTCGGCGTCTACGCTAAGGGTGTGAGCTATGGCTAGGGAGTCAACCGCCAAGTTTATTCCCCCTTGGCCCAACGGTCAAAGGCGGTCTTTTCCCGCCGATGACAATGAAACACCCCGCGTAACCGTTAGATTCCTACTCCCTATCGATTTCCTAACCCTATGGACGCATCGGGAAGAGCCCCCGAAGGGGTTTCCACCAAAATCCCAGATTTGGGAACTACTCACAAAAATTCATAAAAAAGCGATCTAAATGAAATTTAACCGTTGGAATCATAATCGGACAATTGCAATGCGGAAGTAATAGAGTAATAAAGACAATACCAAAATTTTAGAAAGATCTGAAAACTTACAAAAGAGTAACAATTACAGCCGTCACAAGGAGATAAAACAGTAGAAAAAATAACAGCTCCCGTTTCTGGAACCCTAGGGGTTCGATTTATAGACCTTCGTATCAACCGATCGGTTGACAAGTCAACCGATCGGTTGATCCGTTACAAATTAATAACAGAAAACGGCGAGCTTTCACCCGATCACATGAACCGGTCGGGTGAGTTCTTGAGTGGCCGGTTGGATCTTGGAGCAGTCGGGTGAATCGATCGGTTCGACGTCCGTGTCTTCAGCTCTTCTTCTTCAGCTTCAGATGAACCGATCGGGTGAGAGTCACCCGATCGGTTGGCGTTTTGCTTCGAGAAAATAGAGAACAGCCCCTGCTGAACCGGTCTGCGAACCGGTCGGGTGACTTCTTTGTGAGCTGCGACAGAGACTAGGTGGTGCACGCGTGCATCACCCGATCGGTTGGAGATGACCAACCGACCGGGTGAGGGGCTGAAAGATGAATTCTTCGACGTTTGACCCCCTGGATCACGCGTGACTTCTCCCGTTGCTCCGGGGACTTGGGATATCATCGTTAAACGTCCCCTACGTGGTCAATCCCCTGTAATCATGGATAAACAAAGAAAAGTGAAAGAAAACGGGAAAATACACGAAAACGAATAAGAGACGGCGGAAAAACACGGAGAAACACAAAAGAAAACGTGCGTGAATATATGAAATATAAACGCACGTTAGATACCCCTTAAGCACATCAATTCCACAGACCGTGGGCATGATCTCAGTACGGGTTATCCTAGGGGTTCGGTAGGATCGCCGGAAATACTCCCATTTTATTTCCAATTCAACCTAGGGATCCAAATCTATATCTCCCCCCTAGGATCTTAGGGCTAACCCATCAACCCTAGAGGAGACTACTCACTCATGGGAATATTAACAAATAAAATACAATTTTTAGGGGGAGAAAACATCATAGAAAATTGATAGAATGAAGATTGAGAAACTTACAGCGAGCAATAGATCCAAAGAAAAACAAGATTCCAAAACATAATAGTAGCAATAGAACTTCCAAAAATTATCCAAAAATCTTCAAGAATTTTATCTAGATCTAACAAGTATTTTTCTCTCTAATCTCCTCTCTCAAAATAATTCCAAACACTAACAAAAAGAATCCGCCCTCCGAAACGCTGTCGCAGATCCAGTTTTCACTCACTCCAGCGCGCAATAGACGGCTCTGTTGGATCCTGTGGATGGCAAACAACACTAGAAGGGGGGGTTGAATAGTGTTTTGCAAATAGTATACTTTTTCGATTGTTAAGATTAGCACAAATAAAATCCTTCTAATGTTGCCTAAGAAGCCAAGTAGAGTGATCTACGCTTGGTTCTTAATCAACAAAGTAATCTTACAAATATAATAGAGAAAAAATTACAATCAGATATAAATCTTTACAGAGAGATCTTTTCACAGCGGAATTAAATAAACAATCTTTGCAACAATAAATAAACAGGGAATTACAAAGATATAAGATTAGTAAATGAAAAATGCTTGTACAAGAAATATAAACAATCACAGAAAAATAAACGCAGAGACAAGCGATTTTATCCTGGTTCCCCGTAACCCGGGTACGTCCAGTCTCCGACCAATCCGGTACGAGATTTTCCACTATCTGCCTTGGCAAATACAAGTACCTAACTTCACTCGTTAGGATTTCCAACGACATAGTCTCAACCAGGATTTCCGACTGGCAACACCTAGACTTGTCTAGTGTTCCAACAACAACACAATGAAACTTATATCCAATACACCACAATAAATTGATGGAGATTGGTTTTTACACCCGATTCTATAGCCAATCAATGATAGACAAAATTGTGTAGTGGCTTGATAGAATAAGAGTCTAGATCACACAAAGATACGAGAGAATTCTTTGTGATCTAGATCTAATGCTTTTCAAAAATCCTTTAAACAAAAAATAAAGATAATAGCAATAAGGATTTTGAAAAACGTTTAGCCAATAAAACAAGAGTATGATCTTTAAAAAGTAATAACAGAATTTTGCAAGATCACAATAAAAATAGAATTGGCTAGAGAGAATGCGAGCTTTGAATTAAAGAGCGTTTGCACGAGAGATTTGATTTTCAATAGATGTTGTGTTTTTCTCAAATGAAATTAGCTCTTATTTATAGGGAAAATTCTGAGATTTGAAATTCAAATTTTCTTTGACTTTTGTCCCAAAAATCTCGGAGAAAATCACTCAACGAATTTTCAAAATTCAAATCAAAACGTCAGAATTTTACAGCTGGTAGTCGACTCCTAGAGTGTTTCAGGGAATCTCGAATCTCAGCTGGTAGTCGACTCCCTACTGTTGGTAGTCGACTCCCAGAGGAGTTTTTCCTGCAACACTTCTAGTCAGACAGGTAGTTAACTCCAGGGTGTGTGGAGTTTCACTACGGAAGTTATAGGATGACTAGAGAAAGCTCTTAAAACATTTTTTGAAGATATAAAAAAGAATTTAAAGAGCCTTTTCAAATTTTTTGTGTGAGTGTGTTTTGTCTATATGATTTGGCTTTGACAAATACCCTAAAGAGACACGACACACTCACTATAGACTTAGGACATGTCTTCGGAAGCTTGATCAATTTGATGAAGTGGATGCGAGCTTCACTTGAGCTTCTTGTTCTATTTGAGCTTGAACTTCATCATTTGACTTAGCCACGTTTGTCCTTGTCTTTGAGCGTAGATTTGTGTTTCTTTGAGTATGAGTAAAGCTTCGCATATTCTGCACACTTCAGTGTAGTGTAGTTAGTACACTTAAGCTTTCATTTGGTGTGCTCATCATCAAAATCACTTGGGGTGGAATTCAATTTCCATCACTCTCCCCCTTTTTCATGATGACACCCAAATGAAAAAAAATGAAGTTTGAAAAATGAAAATACATTTAAGTATACTTACTCCTCCTGCTTTGATGCGGTTCTCCCCCTGCATCGAAGCTGTTAGCAATACAATTCATATAATTTCATTTTTGCATTTCATATATTTTTCTCCCCTTGTCATCAACAAAAACAACAACAAATGAAAAGGCTAGTGACAAAGCATTATAATTGATCATTATTCAATTCCTTTTCACTAACAATACCCAATTCTCTACGAAGTCTAGAAAATGTATCTTTTTGTAGGGGTTTTGTTAGAATATCTGCAACTTGCAATTCAGAGGAGACAAATTTAAGTTCAACATCCTTTTTAGTACAGTGATCATCGATAAATCTATGTCTGATATAAATATGTTTTGTTCTAGGATGAAGAACGGAATTTTTAGTGAGATTAATCGCACTTTTATTATCGCAATAAATTACACATGTAGATGTATTAACACCATAATCTACGAGAACTTGTTTCATCCAAAGAATCTGGGAACAGGCTAGTCCAGCAGCTATGTATTCTGCCTCAGTGGTAGATAGTGAGACTGAACTTTGCTTTTTGCTAAACCACGAGACAAGGGAATGTCCAAGAAAATGACATGTCCACTTGTGCTTTTTCTTGTGGCTTTACAACCAGCATAGTCTGCGTCACTAAACGAAGTTAAATCAAATGTGCCGCTTTTGGGATAAAATAGTCCAAAATCAGTAGTGGTCTTAAGATATCTGAATATGTATTTTACCGTTTTCAGATGTGATTCTCTAGGATCACATTGAAATCTAGCACATGCACAAACACTAAACATAATGTCAGGCCGGCTAGCAGTTAGATAGAGTAAAGATCCGACCATACCTCGATATGTTTTCTGGTCGACCTTTTTGTAATGCCCTACAAGCTACTGCACAAGTACTAGAGGGGGGGGTGAATAGTACTTTAAAATAATAAGGAGTATAATTCCAAATTAAAATGCAAACAACTACCAAATCAATTTGCGGAAGCTAAAATTGAATGACAACACAAAATTAACAACGCTAACAAGAGATGTAACTGGGTTCGGATCCACCCAAGTCTCTCCGACTTGTTCCCGGTGATCCTACGTCCCAACCACCCGGATCCCCTCCGGATACTTGAGTTAGAAACCCTAACTCAAGATTTCCACTATGAAATACTTGTGAAAAACCTCCACAAGTCAAATCATACAAAACGTAATTTGTGACTCCCACAACCCGGGATCACAACCACACTCTCACAACCGAGAGTGAAACTTACAAATCAAATATGAAATGAAATAAAGAAACTTCTTACCGAACAAAATACCTATGCCTTGAGTATTGCTTACGAATTAGGGCAAGGATGATTTTGAGGAAGAAGTGGCACCAAACCCTAGCTCCAAGATGTAGAACAGCGATGGAGAGCTTTGGGGATGTTGGTGACCTAGAATCAAGCACTTGGCTTGGAAGGCTTCACACTCAATGAATCTCTCTTTGGAAGTAAGAGTTAGGAGAGATTAATGAATGGAGGGAATGAGCTTTGAATGAGCTTGGATTGATTTCTCTTGAACTCTAAACTTGCATTAATATCAGCCTTGGCAGCAATGAATGCAGCCCAACAAGTATTTATAGGAATGAAGAGAGAGAGAGAGAAAAACGTTTCAATTAGGGCTCCAACGGCTCTTTTCTGAACCCAACTAGTCGGTCAAAGAACAATCACCGACCGACTAGTTTATCAACTAGTCGGTCGGTCACTGAACGTAAACCGACTAATGAGTAAACTGAGAAAAGATCAAAGTACAGACTAAGGAACTAGTCGGTCTAAGAAGAGTAGCTGACCGACTAGTTTCACAACTAGTCGGTCGGTTACACAACGTGGACCGACTAACAGATAAAACTGAAGTCTGAGAAGAATTAGACTTAGTCGGTCCAAGAACACATGTTGACCGACTAATTCACCAACTAGTCGGTCACCAAATGAACATAGACCGACTAACAATAAACAGTAAGTATGGTGAAAAATTTGGCATGTACAGTAAACTAAACTAGTCGGTCCAAGAAGGAAAGTTGACCGACTAGTTCATCAACTAGTCGGTCGATCAATGAGCACAGACCGACTAATGATAAACAGTAGCTCAAGTGAAACTGTGCATGTTCAGGGAAAGCTCAACTAGTCGGTCACAGAAGCATCACTGACCGACTAGTTCACAGACTAGTCGGTCGGTGAGTCAACTTAGACCGACTAACTGTAAACAGTAAAGAGCTAAGAATTAACTGACAGAAACTAGTCGGTCAAAGAAGCTTGGCTGACCGACTAGATCACCATCTAGTCGGTCAGTTCTTCTTCTTGAACCAACTAACATGCACAAGAAGTCCCGAATCGAAGCGCGAAGCTTCGGGAAGAATTGTATGGACTTCTACTAAGATCCTAGAGCTAAGATATGAGCGTTATGAAGAATTAAAACGTAAGACCTACTCAAGGCTTAACATTCTACGAAAGAAGCTTAAAGACTATTAAATAAACTTGACGATACCGTCTTCAATAGCTTCGATCGAATCTTCATGACTTCTATTTAGGTCCATAAGCTTCAACGAAGCTTTAGGTATACGATCACGTGCTTTGAGAAGTCTTGAGACGTCGTTATTGATATTCATGTGAATTTGGCGACGATCTCCATAACTGCGCTCACAAAGTGTTAGTTCATATTATATTTATGTTTGTTCATCATCCAAAACCAAATCCGGGGAGTCCAATATCCAACATTCTCCCCCTTTTTGGTGATGACAAACTAACATAAATAATAATCAAAAATAATAATTCAAATGAAATTTACTTACTCCCCCTGCATTGATGACACGTTAATTCCAATTTAAACAAAAGTGATACGCATCAAGCAGACGAGTGAAGTATATTAAATGAGAATCGATTATTGAATTATTGAAATACCAAATGAAGGTTATTGAAATATCGGATTTGAAAATCCATTTATATATCTTAACTCCCCCTGAATCTAACACATCAAGTTAGATTCTTGGTCAAATGCTCTTAATTTTCATTTGGTCAAATGTTATTATTATATCTCTCCCCCTTTGGCATACGCAAAAAGAGCGGGAGGATAACAACGACAACAACAATGTCCTCAAATTAAAAAAACACGGGAGTCGTAGAATATGACGAAGGTTCAAGTGACACCAAAGAGAAAAATACGAATAGAATCAATGCGTGTCAATGATACCAAGGTCGAAAAATCGTAAAACAAAATCATCAAAACTCAAATCAATGTAACGGATTGAGTTATGGAATATACTCTCCAATATCAACATTGTTGGTTAATTTAGTGCATGGAAAACAATTCTATGTTTTCATAGAAGAAATTTCTATTAAACCAAGTGAATATCGTCGAGCGACGAAATCAAACATAAGAGACATAAAAATTGTACATGGCACAAAATAATGAAATGTCAACTGAGATATATATATATATATATAATGCATGAAGCAGAGTACATCACCGATATACAAACCGACGATCAACAGATCGGGGCACAAAAATACATCATACATCACAAAATATCGGAGTGTCAACAAAAAAAAAATTACATCATCATTAAACATATCAAAATACATCATCAAAATGATCCAAAGTACATAGCCACCCACACTATCCTACCCAACATCTCTCACAACTAGATATATCATCCAATGAGTATCAGGAGAGGCCTCGAAGCAACTCAAGAGGTAGCGGGAGGATCAGAAGCAACTGCAGGCTCAGCAGGAGCAGAGGAGGTGACTGGATCAGCAAGAACGTCCGAAGCATCAGCAGGAGCGACGACAGAAGTGGCAACCACTGAAGCAGCGACCGTAGTGGCCTCGGGAGCACCAGTCGGAGTATCCACCATAGGAGTGGTGGCAACAGGTGTGCTCTCGGGGCACCAGCAGACGTAGCAGCAACAGCAACACCGGAAGAGGTATCACCAGCAGCAGCAGTACCAGCAGAAGTGCCCTCGGGGGCACGAGTCGAAGCACGACATGTAGTGCCCTGGGAAGCTACTGCACATGTACTAGAGGGGGGGTGAATAGTACTTTTAAATAATAAGGAGAGTTATTCCTAATTATCGTGCAATTAACAAACAACGTTGCGGAATAACTACAATCAAGAATTAATGCAAACGCAAACACAATGGTTTAATGGGTTCGGATCCACCCAAGTCTCCCCGACTTGTTCCCGGTGATCCTACGTCCCAACCACCCGGATCCCTTCCGGATACTTGAGTTAGAAACCCTAACTCAAGATTTCCAATATGAACACTTGCGAAAACCTCACAAGCGCAATCGACCTACAATCGATGACCGTGACTCCCACAACCCGGGATCACGCAAAACCTCTCACAACCGAGAGTATACAATTCAAATATAACTGAAATGAAATGCTTACCAACAAAATACCTATGCCTTGAGATTTCTTACCAAATTAGGGCAAAGAGGATTTTGATGGAGGAAGAGTCACCAAACCCTAGCTTCAAGAAGATGACCAGCAATGGAAGCCTAGGGATGAGATGGATGACCTAGAATCAAGCCCTTGGCTTGGAAGGCTCACAACCAATGAATCTCTCTTGAGGAATAAGAGTGAGGGAGAGATTCTTGAGAATGGGAGAGCTTGAAGATGAGAGTTGAAAGCTTCTCTTTGAATCAATAGAACTCTGAAATAGCAGCCTTGGATCCTATGAAATAACCCCTCCAGGTATTTAAAGGATCAAGGGAAAAGGGAGAGAGAAACGTCGCTTTCAAAACTCCAACGGATCTAAATCTGAAGCAGACTAGTCGGTCTAAGAAGGATCACTGACCGACTAGTTCATCAACTAGTCGGTCGGTGATTCAACATGGACCGACTAACAGCTGAACAGCCAAAAGGTGAAGTTCCAGGCAAAGACAACTAGTCGGTCTAAGAAGACTTGCCGACCGACTAGTTTCCCAACTAGTCGGTCGGTGAATGATCTTTGACCGACTAACGTCGAAATAGGATAGGTTGACTTCAAGATGACTTAGTCGGTTTAAGAACAAATGCTGACCGACTAGTTTCTCAACTAGTCGGTCGGTAAACGTTCTTTGACCGACTAACTCGAAACAGTAGCTCAGGCTGAAAAAGACTGAACACAACTAGTCGGTCTAAGAAGGATTACTGACCGACTAAATCGTCATCTAGTCGGTCGGTGACTCTTCTTTGACCGACTAACTGTAGTCATAGAAAGAGCTGAATTAGAGAAGGCAAACTAGTCGGTTTAAGTAGAGTTGCCGACCGACTAGATCGTCATCTAGTCGGTTAGTGACCCTTCATGAACCAACTAACATGCACTCGAAGCCGAGGGAAAGAGCGATAGGCTTCGGGAAAGTTTCTAATGGCTTCTAAGAATATCCTAGCTCTAAGATATGAGCGAAATGAAGATTATAAAGTAAGTCCTACTCAAGGCTTAACATTCTAATCTATGAAGCTAGAAGACTATAAAATAAACCTTATGAACCATCTTCAAAGCTTCAATCTTCATTCCTCTTGACTTCAATATTGCTCCTCGAGCTTCAACGAAGCTCCATGCATACGATCACGCGTATTGAGAAGTCTTGAGACGTCGCTTTTGTTGTGTGTGGTATTTTGGCGACGATCTCCATAACTGCGCTCACAAACTGTTAGTTCGTGATATATTTATGTTTGCTCATCATCCAAAACCAAATCCGGGGAGTCCAATACTCAACACGACAGAGCTCCTCAATGTCCTCCTCAGCCATCTCATCATACTCCTCATCCTCAGACACGGAAGGAGGAAGCTCAACACCCATCTGACGAGCCATACGGCAGACTACCTCCTCGGTACGAGCCAAGCGGGACTCGTGACGACGAAGTATCCGTAGGACTTCATCCAGGGTGGCAGAAGGAGCAGCAGAGGCACTGGCAGAGGCAGGGACAGACGCTGAAGGTGTCGTCCTCTGAACGTGACGAAGCGCCGCAAGAGATTTCTTGACGGTCGTCGCATTCAGGGGAGGACCAAGGGGACGCTCATCGTCACGAGGCAACGTGACACGAAAATGACGAAACACGAGGGTCAACATGCAAGGAAATGGGATATGAGCCGATTTATTGGACTTTCGAATACACTCGAAAGAGTCAATCTTATCGAGTATAATTCGAGCCCAATTAATCGAGCTCCCCATGAAGATCGCATAGATAAGCTTCAAAAATGGCTGGGACGGGAGAGATGAGGAGCCGTACTTGGGAAGCAAGCACGACTTCATAATCAGATTTAGGACCCACGCATTTGGCTTGAAAGATTTCGATGGCACGCCAATCATGGCAGGAGGGATCTGATGGAAAATCTCTGAAAGGATGGTCTGATCAAGAGAAGAAATATCGTCAACCGAGATATCTGAGGGAAGAAGGCCAGACGAAGAGATACCCAAAATCTCTCCTAAGATTTCCGCAGTGAGGATTATAGGAGTCCCCAAAACGGTCGTCTCAACATAGTGGGTCTGATCGTACTGACCCCGGATCCTATTCGCATAGAAAAGCTTCACTAATCTAGGGTAGGGGTGAGGATTCGCCTTCGGGTCATATCGAAGGTAATCGAGAAGACCCGACGACGACAGAAGATCAGCTAACCCTATAAAGTCGCTAAACTGGACGAAATGCTCCAGAAGCAGCGGGAAATGTTCGATACGGTTATACGCCGCGAGACACAAAGGGTCATCGCGACATAAGGAAATATCGACACCGCCCACCGGCATCGGACCCTTTCCCTTAGGCTTACGGGTAGACGTACGAGGGTGGGTGCTAGACTCGGGATGAATAGGAGGAGTGGGTTCCCTATGAGTCTCGGTCTCGGGGTTATACTCCGTATCGGAATCGGTAGGAGTATGGAACGAAGAGGCAGAGGCAAGAACTTTGGCCTTAGGCTTAGGCTTGGGTTTGGGTTTCGGTTGACCTTTAGGTTTAGCGGTCGTCGTCCTCTTCTTCTTGAGAGGAGGCGAAGACGACGAAGGAAGGGTGGTCTTGGCTCTACGCTTCGGAGGGGTTGGATGCTCGGGATCCGAAGAGATTGGATCAACGGTCATCGGAGAGGGGCTAGACGGAGTGATCGGAATACGTGTTCTTGCCATATTCGAAGCAAGACACGGGACAAGGAGATCAAACGAAGAAGCCCTAGCCGAAAAAAAAATAGATAAACCCTAAGAACCCTAAAAACCGAGCAAGCCCTAGCTCTAGGAAAGGAAATCTAACCCTAGAAGGAGAAGAGATCACCTAGAAGGAGGGGCCGACGGTGGAGATCGATGGAGACGACCGGAAAATGGCCGGAGAACGATCGGAAGTTGAAGGGTTTTGAGGGGAATCGGGGTTTCAGGCTGAGGGAGAAAGACTTTGGACCGATTAGAATGAGAACAGACCGACTAAACTGAGTTTAAGTCGGTCGAGATCGCAAATGACCAAACAGTCCCTGGCACAACTAGTCGGTCACAGTTCAAGCACTGACCGACTAGATCACGATCTAGTCGGTCGGTCAATGAGCTTGAACCGACTAGTTGCAAACAGTGGCTGAATCCAAGATTTACTGACAAGATTTAGTCGGTCACAGTTCATTGACTGACAGACTAGATCTCAATCTAGTCGGTCGGTCACTGAACATGAACCGACTAAGGAGTCCAAAAAATGATAATCAATTTCTCTCCTTAATACGCTTGGACGATATATCTCAAAACTCTCAATAAACATCTAAACTACACCATTAAACAACGAAAACTCAAAATTTGACGATTACGCACAAATCGAACGAAAAAATCAAAATAACACATAAATTCCGAAAAATCCAATAATTCTAGCATGAATGAGATATTGCCAAATATAATAGCATGCAAAATTATTGAATGAAACATGAATCCTATATCTCGGATTCACCCATAATCCCCAATTCTCGACGCAACCGCACAAAGGAGTCCTCCTTTAGGGGTTTCGTGAAAATATCGGCGATTTGCTTTTGGGTTTCAACGTACACTAAAATGATGTCCTTTTTAGCAACATGATCATCTAAAAAGTGGTGTCGGACATCTATGTGTTTCGAACGGGAATGATGTACCGGGTTCTTGGAAAGACATATTGCACTTTGGTTGTCAACCATGATAGGGCAAGTATCACAATTTATACCAAAGTCTTTAAGTGTGTGTCTCATCCAAAGAACTTGAGCACACGCGGCACCGGCGGCAATATATTCCGCCTCGGTGGTTGAAAGTGATACGGAATTTTGCTTCTTGGAAAACCAAGAGACAAGAGAATTTCCTATAAAATGGCAAGTGCCACTAGTACTTTTCCTGTCGGATTTGCATCCCGCATAATCGGCATCACTATATGAGATTAACTCATATGTGCTAGATTTCGGATAAAGTAATCCAAAATCTAAAGTGTAACTTAGATAGCGAAAAATACGCTTTACCGCTACTAAGTGAGCTTCCTTAGGTTGAGATTGATAACGAGCACATACGCATACGGCGAACATAATATCGGGCCTACTTGCGGTAAGATAAAGCAAACTACCTATCATACCTCGATATAGACGAATGTCTACATCCTTACCGCCCGTATCTTTATCAAGATGCGTTGTCGTGCTCATTGGAGTCTTTTTCCCGGAAGCACTCTCCATTCCAAATCGCTTTAGCAACTCCACCGTATACTTCGTTTGGTGGATGAAGATTGCATCGTCCATTTGGCGAATTTGGAGACCTAAGAAATACTTGAGCTCACCCATGTGGCTCATCTCAAATTGTTCCTTCATAACATTAGAGAACTCTTCGCAAAGAGCAAAGTTAGTAGCATCGAAAATGATATCATCAACATATATCTGAACTAAAATTATATCATTATTCGCATGCTTAACAAAAAGTGTAGAATCGGCTTCTCCCATTTTAAAATTCAAATCCAAAAGAAAATTCTTTAGGCGATCATACCAAGCTCGAGGAGCTTGTCTTAAGCCGTAAAGCGCTTTCTTTAGTTTAAAAACATGATTTGGAAATTTTTCATTTATGAAGCCCGGAGGTTGAGAAACGTAAACTTCCTCAACAACATCTCCGTTTAAAAATGCACTTTTAACATCCATTTGAAATAATTTAAAATCCTTATGGCATGCAAAAGACAATAATAATCTAATTGATTCTAATCTAGCTACCGGAGCGAAGGATTCTTCGAAATCAATACCTTCCTCTTGTCGATAGCCTTGAGCAACTAACCGAGCTTTGTTCCGGACGACGACTTGGTTTTCGTCGGTTTTGTTCTTGAAGATCCACTTTGTCCCTATGACGGTGTGGTTCTTCGATGGCAATGGAACAAGCTCCCAAACTTCATTTCTCTCGAATTGAATGAGCTCCTCCTCCATGGCTAAGATCCAAGCGCTATCTTCGCATGCTTCATTAATATTCTTTGGCTCTATCGAGGAGGCAAAGGCACAATGAGCGAAGTAGTTCACTTGTGATCTCGTCTTGACACTATCATGGATATTGCCAATGACTTGCTCATGAGGATGGTCACGAACGGTATGAAGCCGTTTCGGAATACCTTGATCACTAGGAACATTCTCAACAATTTCGTTAGTTGGGTTAGTCTCAATAGAATCAATAGAATCATTAGACTTAGAATTATCAAGTGAATCACATAAGACATCCATAGAATCATTATCATTTGAAATTCTAGTTGGAACAAATCCTTCATTAAATGATACATGAAGCGACTCCTCGATCGTTGAGGTTCGTTTGTTGAATATCCGGTAGGCTTTTCTACGCGAAGAATATCCAACAAAAATCCCCTCATCGGATCTTGGATCGAATTTGTCCAAACTACCATATGTGTTCTTAATAAAACATTTCGAACCAAAAACACGAAAATGTTTAACTTGAGGCAACCTACCAAACAACAATTCATAACAAGTTTGTTTAGTGCCGGGCCTCAAAAGTATTCTATTAAACACATAGCAAGCGGTGTGTACCGCTTCCGCCCAAAATTGATGGCCAAGTTGGCTATCATCAAGCATAATGCGAGCACACTCCACTAGCGTCCTATTCTTTCTCTCAACTACACCATTTTGAGGAGGTGCACGAGGGAAATAGAAGGTGTGTGTAATACCAACTTCATCACAAAATGTCTCAAAAGACTCATTCTCAAATTCACCTCCATGATCACTACGAATAGTGACAATGGTGGTTCCTAAGAGATTTTGTACTTTCTTAACAAAAATTGTGAAGTTTTCAAAAGCTTCATTTTTATTACACAATGAAAATACCCATGTAAATCTTGAATAGTCATCTACAATGACAAGTCCATACCTTGCATTTCCTAAGGAAGCAACTCTAGTTGGCCCAAATAAGTCTAGATGTAATAGCTCTAGTGGCCGTTTAGTAGAAATGCTTTTCTTAGGTTTAAATGAAGATTTAGGAAGCTTGCCACGTTGACAACAATCACAAAAACTTTTCTTTTCAAAAACAAGCTTCGGAAAACCTTTAATGGAGTTTAATTTTAAAAGCTTATATAGTGTTCCAAAGTTCACATGTCCAAAGCGTCGATGCCATAAGTGTTGTTCACTTGTGTTGGCAACGAGGCATTGTTCATATGACTTAGGAAGATCCAAAATATAAATGTCTTTATGACGAGTTCCGGAAAACAATAATTTATCATTATCTTTTCTTAAAATATGACACAATCCTTTCGCAAAGCTAACTTTGTAACCTTTGTCACAAAGTTGGCTTATTGAAATAAGATTGTGATTTAAACCACTAACAAGATAAACATCACTAATTAGGGGTTTAGAAGGGTTACACACTTTACCAACACCTATGATGGTTCCGCTCTCGTTGCCTCCAAATACGACGCGGTTTCTATTTGCTATGGGAACCACTCCGGAGAACAAACTAGCGTCACCCGTCATGTGTTTTGAACACCCGCTATCGAGTATCCAATTTCCCTTGGAGCCAAATTTAAATTTGTTGCTCCTTTTCCTTTTCTTTTCCTTGAGTACCTAAAGATAGAGAATTTCATATCATGGTACCCAAGGTCATTGGGTCCAAAAGATTAGACCTTTGGAAGCCAAGTCCAATTGGACTTAGACTTCCCCACATAATTTCTACTATGCACAACATCCGAAAAATAAGCATTCATATACATTTGTTTTTCGTCCATGCTTGTGTCCTTTGGGCTCCAAATTGTGAAAATCTTGGGAGCCCTCATCCTATTGGGTGCATGCATTCGGCGTTGATTTCTACGTGATGCATGTTGTGGATAGACATAAGGAACATGATGGAATGGTGCACGATGAGAATTATTCATATGATGTTGTGGGTGAACATATGCATGTGAGGGAACACGTGCATGAGGGTGTCTCACATTGTGTGCACGTGCCCGAGAATGTGTTGCATAAAAATCATCATATGTGTGAGACGGTGGAGTAGGACGTGTGTTCCTACGTGGCATGGTATTGGTGTACATGTAGGCATGCCCCTTCTTTGGAGGTCCACCCAAAGTGGGTTTCTTTCCAAAAGAGGGTGTGGACGAGGTGGAAGCACCATTGGTAGATGAACTACCAATAGAGTGTTTGCTCCCACTCGTTGAGGCTTCGGAAGTTGGCCTTACAAAAGTAGTGACCGACTTGGATGAATTTCCCATCATATACCCCAAGCCAATGTGGTGTTTGGCCGGAAGTAAGTCTTTTAGGATATTATCCAAGTGGCCCTTACCCTTGTTGAATTTGTTGATTCGGCCCAATGTGTCCTCATATTTCTCTTTGAGAGAACGCAAAGAAATATCCAAAGTGGATATTTGCGATGTGAGCACATAAACACGAGATTTAAGATTCTCGTTCTCAATACTCAAAGTCGAGTTTTGAGAAGTCAAATCCTCTATCCTATGTTCTTCCGTATCCTCAATGCTAACATGTTCGAGTTTAGATTTGAGATTATCAATCTCATTTCTTAACTCTTCAACAACGGTGTCGTTGTTGGTGATGATAGTCTTAGGCGATGTTTGAATGCTAGCTAAGTCATCTTTTACCTTAGTATATTTATTTACTAATTTAGTGTATTTTGACCATAATTGAGAGTTAGCATTCCTAAGGTCATCCATGGTTACCTCATCGCTTTCTTCATCACTATCATCGGAAGAGGAGGATCCTTGATCGTGCTCCTCTCTTGCCATGAAACACATGTGCGCTTGCTCCACGTGCTCATCGTCCGACTCTCCGCTTGAAGAATCATCGGAGTCGGTGAAGGTAGCTCCGACAAGTCCCTTCTTGTTTCCTTTCGTGTACTTCTTGGACTTGTCATACTTTGGCGCCTTCCACTTCTCCTTGTGCTTATTGAGGGGACACTCCGCTTTCATGTGTCCCGGCTTATTGCACTTGAAACATAAAGGAGAGGAAGAGGCGTTAGTAGAACCAAATTTAGCTTTGTTCTTGAAGTTACCTTTTCGGAAGAAACGGTTGAACTTCTTGGCCATGAGTGCCATGGACTCCAAGTCCAACTCGTTTTCCGAGTCTTCATCATCGGTTGATGTGGATGTGGATGGAGCGGCCTTGAAAGCAATGGCCTTCTTCTTTGGCTCGTCTTGCTTTAGGTAGGACTTCATCTTTTCCTGCAATTTGAGCTTGCTATCCTTGCGTACCTCGTATGACATTAAAGTACCCATTAGTTGAACTACGGTGTACTTGTTCATGTCATTACCTTCCTCGATGGCGAAGGAACGCTTTTCCCAAGAAGAAGGAAGTCCTTCGATAAGCTTTGAGCACTTCTCCTTTTGGGTGTAGGATTTGCCAAGAGCCTCTAACTCGTTTATGATGTCGACGAAGCGAGCGTAATACTCCTTCATCTTCTCGCCCTGTTGCATATGAAACATTTCGTAGTCTTTGTTTACAACTACGAGTTTAGAGTCTCTTACCCGACTCGTCCCTTCATGAAGTATGAGGAGAGAGTTCCAAATTTGATATGCACTCTTACATGTGCATATCTTATTGAAGTCCTCGGGCTCCAATGCGCATTGCAAGGCGTTCATCGCCTTGGCATTGCTTACCTCCGCGGCGACCTCCGCGGTTGTCCATTTCTCGAAGTCTTCTTCTTCGGGCTCGATGTACTCCTTCATTGTAGTCCTCCATAAAGATGCACTTCGGAGGAAGGTTTCCATCCTACATTTCCAGTACCCGTAGTTGGTACCGTTGAAAAATGGAGGCCTCGTAGAGGAATGTCCTTCCATCACCGAAGATGCTCCTTCACGGTTCCTGAAGGTGTCATAGTTGGAAGGTGGACGCACGGTCTTGTTGTCGTTGGCAGACATAGCTGTGTATCTGGCTCTGATACCAAATGTAATGCCCTACAAGCTACTGCACAAGTACTAGAGGGGGGGGGTGAATAGTACTTTAAAATAATAAGGAGTATAATTCCAAATTAAAATGCAAACAACTACCAAATCAATTTGCGGAAGCTAAAATTGAATGACAACACAAAATTAACAACGCTAACAAGAGATGTTACTGGGTTCGGATCCACCCAAGTCTCCCCGACTTGTTCCCGGTGATCCTACGTCCCAACCACCCGGATCCCCTCCGGATACTTGAGTTAGAAACCCTAACTCAAGATTTCCACTATGAAATACTTGTGAAAAACCTCCACAAGTCAAATCATACAAAACGTAATTTGTGACTCCCACAACCCGGGATCACAACCACACTCTCACAACCGAGAGTGAAACTTACAAATCAAATATGAAATGAAATAAAGAAACTTCTTACCGAACAAAATACCTATGCCTTGAGTATTGCTTACGAATTAGGGCAAGGATGATTTTGAGGAAGAAGTGGCACCAAACCCTAGCTCCAAGATGTAGAACAGCGATGGAGAGCTTTGGGGATGTTGGTGACCTAGAATCAAGCACTTGGCTTGGAAGGCTTCACACTCAATGAATCTCTCTTTGGAAGTAAGAGTTAGGAGAGATTAATGAATGGAGGGAATGAGCTTTGAATGAGCTTGGATTGATTTCTCTTGAACTCTAAACTTGCATTAATATCAGCCTTGGCAGCAATGAATGCAGCCCAACAAGTATTTATAGGAATGAAGAGAGAGAGAGAGAAAAAACGTTTCAATTAGGGCTCCAACGGCTCTTTTCTGAACCCAACTAGTCGGTCAAAGAACAATCACCGACCGACTAGTTTATCAACTAGTCGGTCGGTCACTGAACGTAAACCGACTAATGAGTAAACTGAGAAAAGATCAAAGTACAGACTAAGGAACTAGTCGGTCTAAGAAGAGTAGCTGACCGACTAGTTTCACAACTAGTCGGTCGGTTACACAACGTGGACCGACTAACAGATAAAACTGAAGTCTGAGAAGAATTAGACTTAGTCGGTCCAAGAACACATGTTGACCGACTAATTCACCAACTAGTCGGTCACCAAATGAACATAGACCGACTAACAATAAACAGTAAGTATGGTGAAAAATTTGGCATGTACAGTAAACTAAACTAGTCGGTCCAAGAAGGAAAGTTGACCGACTAGTTCATCAACTAGTCGGTCGATCAATGAGCACAGACCGACTAATGATAAACAGTAGCTCAAGTGAAAATGTGCATGTTCAGGGAAAGCTCAACTAGTCGGTCACAGAAGCATCACTGACCGACTAGTTCACTGACTAGTCGGTCGGTGAGTCAACTTAGACCGACTAACTGTAAACAGTAAAGAGCTAAGAATTAACTGACAGAAACTAGTCGGTCAAAGAAGCTTGGCTGACCGACTAGATCACCATCTAGTCGGTCAGTTCTTCTTCTTGAACCAACTAACATGCACAAGAAGTCCCGAATCGAAGCGCGAAGCTTCGGGAAGAATTGTATGGACTTCTACTAAGATCCTAGAGCTAAGATATGAGCGTTATGAAGAATTAAAACGTAAGACCTACTCAAGGCTTAACATTCTACGAAAGAAGCTTAAAGACTATTAAATAAACTTGACGATACCGTCTTCAATAGCTTCGATCGAATCTTCATGACTTCTATTTAGGTCCATAAGCTTCAACGAAGCTTTAGGCATACGATCACGTGCTTTGAGAAGTCTTGAGACGTCGTTATTGATATTCATGTGAATTTGGCGACGATCTCCATAACTGCGCTCATAAAGTGTTAGTTCATATTATATTTATGTTTGTTCATCATCCAAAACCAAATCCGGGGAGTCCAATATCCAACACTTTTTACCTGCTTCGTCTTTGTCTAAAGACGTGGATGTTGCCATTGGTATGTTCTTTCCTGATGCGGTTTCCATCCTGAATCTTTTGATTAGGTCTTTGGCATACTTCGTTTGATGAATGAAGGTTCCTTCTTTTCCTTGTTTGATTTGTAAGCCGAGAAAATATGTGAGCTCCCCCATGTGGCTCATTTCAAATTCTTCCTGCATTAGCTTAGCAAACTCTTGACAAAGATCTTCATTAGTAGATCCGAAGATAATGTCGTCTACATAAACTTGAATAAGAATAATATCATCATGAATTTTCTTAACAAATAAGGTTGTGTCTATCTTTCCAATAATGTAACTTGAGTCAATTAAAAATTTTCTTAATCTTTCATACCAAGCTCTTGGAGCTTGTTTTAGACCATACAGGGCTTTATTTAACTTGTAAACAAATCCTGTGTTTTTATCATGTTCAAACCCAGGAGGTTGCTCAACGTAGACTTCCTCCTTTATGAATCCATTTAGGAAAGCACTTTTTACATCCATTTGGTATAGTTTGAAATTTCTATATGATGCAAATGCAAGTAACATCCTAATAGATTCTAATCTAGCAACAGGAGCAAAAGTTTCATCGAAATCTATACCTTCTTCTTGTGAGTATCCTTTTGCTACTAACCTTGCTTTATTTCTTACTACATTTCCATCTTCGTCTAGTTTGTTCCGATATACCCATTTGGTGCCGATAACTGGACGGTCTTCCGGTCTAGGTACTAACTCCCATACTTGATTACGTTCAAATTGCAGAAGTTCTTCTTGCATAGCTTCAATCCATGCTTCATCTGCAAGAGCTTCTTCTACCTTTTTCGGCTCAACGTTAGAAACAAATGCAACATGTGTCAAGTGTTCTATTTGAGATCTAGTTCTAATTCCTGCATCAATATCACCTATGCCTTGTGTGTGTGGGTGATATGTGACTTCAGGAAATGATTTAGGTAGAGGACTAGTGATGTCATTAGCAGTGATAAATTCATTATCGGGAGTAGATGCAATGATTATACTATCATCATCATTATGAGCAGTATTATGAGGTAGAGATTCATCAAATGTTACATGTAGAGTTTCAACAATAGTTTCGGAACTTTTATTGTAAACTCTATATGCTTTACTACGTAAAGAGTAACCGATAAATATGCATTCATCCGCTTTGGAGTCAAATTTATCTAAGTTATCTTTAGTATTCAGAATATAGCACTTACAACCAAAAACTCTAAAGTAAGATACTTTAGGGATTCGTTGGAGCAATAACTCATAAGGGGTCTTTTCAAAAGGTTTTCTTATTAAAACTTTGTTTTGAATATAGCACGCGGTTGCTACAGCTTCCGCCCAAAAACTTTTTGGAAGGTTGCTTTCACACAACATTGTTCGTGAACACTCTTGGAGTGTTCTAGTTTTCCTTTCAACTACCCCATTTTGAGGAGCAGCTCTATGAAAAGCAAAAGTATGAGAAATGCCTCGTTCTTCACAAAACAATTTAAAAGGTTCATTTTCAAATTCACCACCGTGATCACTTCTTAAAGAAATAATTTTCAAAGAGTATAAACGTTCAATTCTTTTGAAAAATATTTCGAATTCATGGAAGGCATCATTCTTATGAGTTAATAATTATACCCACGTATATCGAGTAAAATTATCAACTATGACAAATACGTATCTAGAGTTACATAAGGATGGAGTTCTAGTTGGGCCAAACAAGTCCATATGAAGTAGTTCAAGTGGCCCATTTGAACTAAGAGCTCCAATATTCTTAAATGAACTCTTATGCATTTTGCCAAATTGACATGAATCACATATTTTATCCAATTTAAAATTTATTTTGGGAAGTCCTTGCACCAACCCTTTCCTAGAAATCTTATCCATGTTTTTGATGTTCACATGGCCAAATCGTCGATGCCAGAGCAAAGGGTCATTTGTTGAAACAATTAAACATACATTTGATTCATATTCATTTAGTCTAAGTACATAAATATTTTCTACTCGCTTGCATTTAACAAGAATGTTTTTCATATCCTTGTCATAGACTAAGCAGGAGTCAAGAGTAAATAGAACTTTCATACCTTTGTTGCACAGTTGACTTATGCTTATCAGATTATGCTTTAATCCTTTTACCAAGCTTACATCTTTGATGAGCAAT
Source organism: Scilla litardierei (assembly GCA_030789695.1). NCBI lineage: Eukaryota > Viridiplantae > Streptophyta > Magnoliopsida > Asparagales > Asparagaceae > Scilla > Scilla litardierei. The sequence continues at coordinate 105,707,048 of CM061139.1, read as the reverse complement.
TTTGAAGGACTGCCGATATTACCTATTCCGACAATTTTACCTTTCTTGTTGTCACCAAAAGTCACGGTTCCGCCATCATACATTTTTAGATTGCTAAGTAGTCTTGTGTTCCATGTCATGTGTGCGGAGCATCCGCTGTCCATTATCCATGTGTCCTCGTCTTTGTCGTTTTGACGTGCCATCATGCATAGTTCTTCATTGTTAACTTGAGGTATCTTCATAGGTGTTTGGATCTCATTTGATCTTGATCCGAATCTTTCATCCAATAGGTTTAGGATTTGATGTGCGGTTTCGGCCTTTTCTACAAGATCTAATATTTGATCAGTTAATCCAGTGTAAAGTAAATGCATTACCTTGAGGTTGTTGAAGTAGGCTTCCTCTTGATCAGGACTCCATTGAGTTTGCGGTATGGTTGGAATCTCGTACGGTTCTCTGAGGGATCTCATGTATTTCAGATCTTGTGCCTCTAAGAAAATTTCCATTCTCCTCTTCCATTGAGAATAGAGATTGCCGTTGAAGATCGGAGGAGTGTGAGTGTTGCAGACGTTTGTTGATGCCATCGCTTTGACCTTGCTCTGATACCAAGTGTTGGATCCTGTGGATGGCAAACAACACTAGAAGGGGGGGTTGAATAGTGTTGTGCAAATAGTATACTTTTTCGATTGTTAAGATTAGCACAAATAAAATCCTTCTAATGTTGCCTAAGAAGCCAAGTAGAGTGATCTACGCTTGGTTCTTAATCAACAAAGTAATCTTACAAATATAATAGAGAAAAGATTACAATCAGATATAAATCTTTACAGAGAGATATTTTCACAACGGAATTAAATAAACAATCTTTGCAACAATAAATAAACAGGGAATTACAAAGATATAAGATTAGTAAATGAAAAATGCTTGTACAAGAAATATAAACAATCACAGAAAAATAAACGCAGAGACAAGCGATTTTATCCTGGTTCCCCGCAACCCGGGTACGTCCAGTCCCCGACCAATCCGGTACGAGATTTTTCACTATCTACCTTGTCAAATACAAGTACCTAACTTCACTCGTTAGGATTTCCAACGACCTAGTCTCAACCAGGATTTTCGACTGGCAACACCTAGACTTGTCTAGTGTTCCAACAACAATACAATGAAACTTATATCCAATACACCATAATAAATTGATGGAGATTGGTTTTTACACCCGATTCTATAGCCAATCAATGATAGACAAAATTGTGTAGTGGCTTGATAGAATAAGAGTCTAGATCACACAAAGATACAAGAGAATTCTTTGTGATCTAGATCTAATGCTTTTCAAAAATCCTTTAAACAAAAAATAAAGAGAATAGCAATAAGGATTTTGAAAAACGTTTAGCCAATAAAACAAGAGTATGATCTTTAAAAAGTAATAACAGAATTTTGTAAGATCACAATAAAAATAGAATTGGCTAGAGAGAATGCAAGCTTTGAATTAAAGAGCGTTTGCACGAGAGATTTGATTTTCAATAGATGTTGTGTTTTTCTCAAATGAAATTAGCTCTTATTTATAGGGAAAATTCTGAGATTTGAAATTCAAATTTTCTTTGACTTTTGTCCCAAAAATCTCGGAGAAAATCACTCAACGAATTTTCAAAATTCAAATCAAAACGTCAGAATTTTACAGCTGGTAGTCGACTCCCTCATGTAGGTAGTCGACTCCCAGAGTGTTTCAGGGAATCTCGAATCTCAGCTGGTAGTCGACTCCCTACTGTTGGTAGTCGACTCCCAGAGGAGTTTTTCCTGCAACACTTCTAGTCAGACAGGTAGTTAACTCCAGGGTGTGTGGAGTTTCACTACGGAAGTTATAGGATGACTAGAGAAAGCTCTTAAAACATTTTTTGAAGATATAAAAAAGATTTTAAAGAGCCTTTTCAAATTTTTTGTGTGCGTGTGTTTTATCTATATGATTTGGCTTTGACAAATACCCTAAAGAGACACGACACACTCACTATAGACTTAGGATATGTCTTCGGAAGCTTGATCAATTTGATGAAGTGGATGCGAGCTTCACTTGAACTTCTTGTCATATTTGAGCTTGAACTTCATCATTTGACTTAGCCACGTTTGTCCTTCTCTTTGAGCGTAGATTTGTGTTTCTTTGAGTATGAGTAAAGCTTCGCATATTCTGCACACTTCATGTTGGAAGCAACGATCTAGGATCTTGGTTTGATGATGACAAACGTGTCGTTATATCTAACGTGTGTGCTTAGCGTGTTTCAGGCGGGGCGAAACAATATACTTTCGATATTGGGCGGAAGTGCTATTCGTATAGCACATTGGGAGAGATGGAGTGTGTGCTCAAAGAAGTTTGACTTGGTCAATGAAGAGCAAAGTTGGACTTGGTCAAATTGGTGGTTGGATCAATTCAAATCTTTTTGAACTACACATCAAATCCTAAATTGATTGATTCAACCCAATCCCTAGCCAATTACAAATCTTATGTTGATTGGGTCAAAATTCAAATAAATTAAGTGAGATTTGTTGCTACTCATTTCCTATTCAAACATCTAATCAAATCCTCCCAAAATCCCAACTACTTTTTAAAAAACCCTAGTCATGCTCTATATAAGCCATCATCTCCTTGAAGTGCAAGGCACGGCTAAACAAAAAATACCAAAGGGGCGTGAGGCAACAAAGAATTGAGAGGGAGCTATAGGAATTTGTGGCATGCTACAAACCAAAATAAAAACCTAGCCCACATCTTTAATTGCCGCAAGCTCTTCCTCCAAAATCTATTCACACGAATATATTTTCAGTTCTCCTCTTATATCTTCAAAGGCCAGAAGCACTTCACGTCCGCATCTACAAAGCACCAACCAACATCATCCTCACCACCGTTGCGAAGGAGACGTCCGCCGTCGCCTGGGTTGTAGTCGCCGTCGAGCTGCACGAACAAGACGCCACCAAAGCTGATCGTTGTTGCCGTTCATCGTGCCCACTGCTCGTCATCAAAACCGCCATCGAAGCTGCTGTCGCGGACTTTCACCACCGTTGAAGTCTCTAATCGCCATCGTCGCCGCTGAGAAGCTCATCATCGGAGTTCAAGTCACCACAGAGCCACACCAAGTCGTCAGCGTCGTCGTAGAAGCAAAGCACCGCCAGAGACAGGAGAACGTCGCTGCCATCGATCCCGCGCTATCACTGCCGCCACACGCCATCATCACCGACGTGAGGAAGCCGCAGTCGCCGTAAACACCGCCGCCTTGAGAAGTCGAAAACGCTGCTGCACCGTTCCCTCGCCATCGGAGAAGAAGCGCTCGCCACGCCATCGCTCGAGCTGAAGAAGTCGTCGAGGTTGTTGAAGCCACCAGAGGCCGCTGTCGTCGGAGAAGACGAAGCGCCGCCGCCGCTGCGAACCCTCGCCATCTTGAAGTCGCTGCTGCAGTAGAGAGCTCGCCGCCGTTTCAGATCTTCACCGTTGTCGAAGTCGATGCTGCTTTCGAGTCACCGACGCTGATCGCTTCAAAGTCCCTCGCCGGAGAAGAAGCACTATCGGAGGTCCACGTCGCCGTCGTTCGAAGTCGGTTAAGCTCCGCTGTCGCTGCATGAATTAAAAAGGGCGGACGGATACGATTACAAGGAAAAATAACGAACGGCGAGGATTGTGTTTAGCGCAACAGAAATCGAAACGAAGCTTGGCTGACGTGGGCAACAACCATGCGTAAACGAACGAAAGAGAATTCTATTCTCGTGCTGACGTGGCAAACCGAACGCCGCAAGATCAATCAGAAAGAATTGCTGATGCACGCCTTTTAAAGGGTGACGTGGCCATGGGAGCTTATTAAAACCGCTTTGCGCATCGACTGAGTCCTATAACACTTTGAACTGAATCGCTCTGCGCACAGACCGAGTTATTTAAAGGGAGCTGCTCTGTGCACAGACCAAGATATATTGAGATCTGAACTGAAATTGCTTTACGCACAGACCAGTGCACAACTTGACATCCAGGAGTCAGATTGAGACACCGTTTGCGTCAGATTAGAGCTGACGACGTGCTGATTGACAGAGACGCCTACACGGACACAAACTGAGCATTTCTAAACCCTTAAACTCTTTTATTTGTGTCTTAGTGTAACGTTCTCTGTAGGGGAAACTTTTACCTGTTTTTTGGTGACTATTTTGGGACTTGTCTAGTTGGGACTAGACAAGTGGGACCCAGCTAGTTTGGGACTAGCTGATAGAAAGCTTTGCTAGGATTGATAGTGAGAGGAAACACTGTGTGTGTGGTACTGAGAGTCCGGCGAGTGTAGAGACGTAGAGGATGCTCTGAGCGTGCTCTAACTTGTGACTTTGTACCTATTGCACTATTCAATCTAGTATTAGCTTTGGGGGCTGGAGTAGGTCGTTGGGACGACCGAACCAGGGTAAATCTGCTGTGTACTCTGTGTCTGCTTTTCACTACTCTGGTTGTGCTTTTAACTGCGTGTGATTTCTCGTGGGTTGCATGAGAATTTTTTTTATTAGCCTATTCACCCCCCTCTAGGCTAGGATCCAGTTCCAACAAGTGGTATCAGAGCCAGTTTAGTAGATCTAGCCTAGTTTGACCATGGACCACATTGATAGTGCTTTTGCTGAGGGTCAGTCTATTTCCCGACCACCTAGATTTAATGGAGGAGATTATGCTTACTGGAAAAATCGTATGAAAATCTATCTTATTTCTATTGATTATAAAGCTTGGCAAATTGTTGAAAAAGGATATAAATCACCTGTTATCAAAATTGAAAATACTGAGATGCCTAAACCTGATGATAAGTGGGATGATAATGATTGGAAGCTCTATTCTTTAAATGCTAAAGCTATGAATGCTCTTATTTATGCATTAGATAAATCTGAATTCAATCGTATCTCACATTGTCTAACTGCGCAGGAAATATGGCATACTTTGGAGGTGACGCATGAGGGAACGTCACAGGTGAAGGAGTCTAGACTTGCACTTCTGAGCACGGAATACGAGGGATTTCACATGCTACCATCAGAGACGATATCAGAAATGTTTGCGAGGTTCACCAACATTGTCTACAAGTCTAGTTCGCTCGGTAAGCCATATTCTAGCCTTGAGCAGGTGAGAAAGATATTACGAGCACTGCCAAGCTCTTTCAGGCCTAAAGTCACTGCCATCCAAGAAGCGAAAGATTTGTCACAGATGAGGGTGGAGGACTTAATAGGTAATTTAATGTCCCACGAGCTTGAATTGCAAAATATTGATGAAAGGGAGAAGCCTGAGGAAAAAGAGAAAGCTACCAAGCCACTTGCTCTGAAAGCTGACGAAAGTGAAGAAGATGATGATGACATAGCGCTAATGGTCAGAAATTTCAGAAAGTTTGTCCAGACCAAGCAAGGAAGAGCAGAAATGGCACCCAGGTTTAATCGCTCTAACTTTTTTCAGTCTTCTAAGCAAAATTATGATCAGAATACTACTAATAGAATGACTTGTTTTAAATGCAAGAAAAGAGGACATCGAATGAGGGATTGTCCACATGAGACAGCTCAGGTAGCTAAAGAAAAGGGAAAATCCAAGGTGCTTACTTGGGACATGGATAGCGAAGTTGAGAGCGAGGAGGAGGAACACGAAGCCCATTCATGCATGGCATTGATGGGAATACACAATGAGGTAACTTCTGGTAGTAAAACTGAACTCCTTACTCTTTGTAAAGAAATGCAAGATAAAATAGTAGAGCTTGAATCAACTATAGATGATTATCAAAATGAGAATTTTGAAATGCAACAATCTGAATATGAAATGTCTAAAGAGATTGAAAAACTCAAAATTGATATTATTACACGTGACTCTACTATTGATATTCTGAAAAAGGAAAAATCCAGTTTTAATGATGAAGCACCTTGTCTCTCTTGCCCTTCCTTGATGAATAATATTAGCATGCTTAAACTTAATTTGATTAAGCTCGAAACTGAAAAAGACTATGTTATTAGAGAGCTTAACGATAAATTCTGCATGTTGGATAATGATTTTAAAAGAAAAATGTTTGAATTTGAAAAGAAGGAAGAGGAAAACAAGAGAGCTTTTATAAGTAAATGCACATTGCTTGTGGAAGAAAATAAATTGTTGAAAACCAAAGTCTCTAATCTTGAATTGGCCATTAAGAAATTCTCTACGGGAAAACAATCGTTGGACACTATTTTAGAGAATCAATTATATGGCAATAATAGAAGAGGACTTGGTTTTGGTCTGAAAAACGTTGAAAAGCAAAAATTCAAGAAATTCCACAGTGCACCGTCTATTGCGAAGAACTTATATGCAAAGTGCTTTACTTGTGATAGTGTAGGCCATACTTCATACTATTGTAAATTTAGGAACATTAAAATCAAGTTTAAACAAGTGTGGGTTCCTAAAACAATATTGGCTAACACTAGTGGACCTTGTTGGATTCCAAGGTCACACTTAACACCTTTCATGTAGGTGTGATGGAGTTTTGGCGAGGAGCGTTAAATCCAATGTTTCATTCTTTTAGCTCCTTCGTCAGATAGCGACGAGAAGGTATAATTTCTATCCCTATTTGCATTGCATTGCATACCTTCATAGATTTTTTTGTGTGCGTGATTTATTTTGGTTTGTGTGCTTGCATGGATGATTTTTAATGTTTTTATTTCTGAAAAAAAAAATTGAAAAATCAAAAAAAAAATGTGTGCTTATTGAATCCTCTTTTGAATCTCTTGAGTGATATTGTATGAATGATCAATTCTATCCCTTGTAGAAGTCAATTCATTATTGTTGTAGCTACATGAACATGATGTTATTCTTTTTAGTAGCCATGACATGTCTCATAAGTTTCAAACTTGACTTCTACACCTACACTTGCACTTTCACGATATTTGACTTTTTAGTGCTTTTGGAGATTCTTTTGAAGAATAATGGAAAGTGAATGTAGGAATGATTAATTTATGAAATTTCTAAGGGATATGATGTGTTTAGCCATGAATTAAAATTGAGCACAAAAGAAAAAAAAACGATATTTGCTCCGTATGAAAAATGGATACACTTCATGGCTAAAACACAACCCACGAGTATCCAACTTGTGCTACATGGGTAATCATTAGCGTTGATGTATATAACTCATCAAGCAATGCCGCCCCACATTTAAAAGTCCTTATAGGCTATGTTTCGGGGTTCGGTAACTTGAACTCATCTTTGATGAGGTGGGAAAAGTCAATCCTAGTGATATTCATGAAAAGTGGAAAATGTGGATTGATTTAGTTGAATATTTGAAATTGAATCTCCTCTTGCACTTGATTGTCTATATCATTTCACTTACACAAAGGTGGAGAAGTCTTGGTATGAAATTCTATGAACTTGACTTGCCCATTATTTGGAATAGTCATGCAAATTGCACGCTACTTCTAATAATGATTTATTTTTGCATGGGATATTTTTGTGACTTCATTAATCCACTTTTGGTGATTACAAAGGGGGAGAAAGAAAAGATTTTGACAGCTTTGAGCTTTGATGTTGATATTATTTGTTGAAGGGGGAGCTTGAAAAATACTTGAATATATGGTGAAAGGGGAGCTTGAGAGAAGGGGGAGCATGCTATTGTATTTGTTATTAGTTTGTGCATGCCATGTTGTAGTACTTGAATATTCATCTCATGAGTTATATTGCATCACACCCTTCAACACACTTCACACACTCATTTCTATTGCTCAAATCTTTTATAGGTTTGTCATCACCAAAAGGGGGAGATTGTTGGAAGCAACGATCTAGGATCTTGGTTTGATGATGACAAACGTGTCGTTATATCTAACGTGTGTGCTTAGCATGTTTCAGGCGGGGCGAAACAATATACTTTCGATATTGGGCGGAAGTGCTATTCGTATAGCACATTGAGAGAGATGGAGTGTGTTCTCAAAGAAGTTTGACTTGGTCAATGAAGAGCAAAGTTGGACTTGGTCAAATTGGTGGTTGGATCAATTCAAATCTTTTTGAACTACACATCAAATCCTAAATTGATTGATTCAACCCAATCCCTAGCCAATTACAAATCTTATGTTGATTGGGTCAAAATTCAAATAAATTAAGTGAGATTTGTTGCTACTCATTTCCTATTCAAACATCTAATCAAATCCTCCCAAAATCCCAACTAATTTTTAAAAAACCCTAGTCATGCTCTATATAAGCCATCATCTCCTTGAAGTGCAAGGCACGGCTAAACAAAAAATACCAAAGGGGCGTGAGGCAACAAAGAATTGAGAGGGAGCTATAGGAATTTGTGGCATGCTACAAACCAAAATAAAAACCTAGCCCACATCTTTAATTGCCGCAAGCTCTTCCTCCAAAATCTATTCACACGAATATATTTTCAGTTCTCCTCTTATATCTTCAAAGGCCAGAAGCACTTCACGTCCGCATCTACAAAGCACCAACCAACATCATCCTCACCACCGTTGCGAAGGAGACGTCCGCCGTCGCCTGGGTTATAGTCGCCGTCGAGCTGCACGAACAAGACGCCACCAAAGCTGATCGTTGTTGCTGTTCATCGTGCCCACTGCTCGTCATCAAAACCGCCATCGAAGCTGCTGTCGCGGACTTTCACCGCCGTTGAAGTCTCTAATCACCATCGTCGTCGCTGAGAAGCTCATCATCGGAGTTCAAGTCACCACAGAGCCACACCAAGTCGTCAGCGTCGTCGTAGAAGCAAAGCACCGCCGGAGACAGGAGAACGTCGCTGCCATCGATCCCGCGCTATCACTGCCGCCACACGCCATCATCACCGACGTGAGGAAGCCGCAGTCGCCGTAAACACCGCCGCCTTGAGAATTCGGAAACGCTGCTGCACCGTTCCCTCGCCATCGGAGAAGAAGCGCTCGCCATGCCATCGCTCGAGCTGAAGAAGTCGCCGAGGTTGTTGAAGCCACCAGAGGCCGCTGTCGTCGGAGAAGACGAAGCGCCGCCGCCGCTGCGAACCCTCGCCATCTTGAAGTCGCTGCTGCAGTAGAGAGCTCGCCGCCGTTTCAGATCTTCACCGTTGTCGAAGTCGATGCTGCTTTCGAGTCACCGACGCTGATCGCTTCAAAGTCCCTCGCTGGAGAAGAAGCACTCTCGGAGGTCCACGTCGCCGTCGTTCGAAGTCGGTTAAGCTCCGCTGTCGCTGCATGAATTAAAAAGGGCGGACGGATACGATTACAAGGAAAAATAACGAACGACGAGGATTGTGTTTAGCGCAACAGAAATCGAAACGAAGCTTGGTTGACGTGGGCAACATCCATGCGTAAACGAACGAAAGAGAATTCTATTCTCGTGCTGACGTGGCAAACCGAACGCCGCAAGATCAATCAGAAAGAATTGCTGATGCACGCCTTTTAAAGGGTGACGTGGCCATGGGAGCTTATTAAAACCGCTTTGCGCACCGACTGAGTCCTATAACACTTTGAACTGAATCGCTCTGCGCACAGACCGAGTTATTTAAAGGGAGCTGCTCTGTGCACAGACCAAGATATATTGAGATCTGAACTGAAATTGCTTTGCACACAGACCAGTGCACAATTTGACATCCAGGAGTCAGATTGAGACACCGTTTGCATCAGATTAGAGCTGACGACGTGCTGATTGACAGAGACGCCTACACGGACACAAACTGAGCATTTCTAAACCCTTAAACTCTTTTATTTGTGTCTTAGTGTAACGTTCTCTGTAGGGGAAACTTTTACCTGTTTTTTGGTGACTATTTTGGGACTTGTCTAGTTGGGACTAGACAAGTGGGACCCAGTTAGTTTGGGACTAGCTGGTAGAAAGCTTTGCTAGGATTGATAGTGAGAAGAAACACTGTGTGTGTGGTACTGAGAGTCCGGCGAGTGTAGAGACGTAGAGGGTGCTCTGAGCGTGCTCTAACTTGTGACTTTGTACCTATTGCACTATTCAATCTAGTATTAGCTTTGGGGGCTGGAGTAGGTTGTTGGGACGACCGAACCAGGGTAAATCTGCTGTGTACTCTGTGTCTGCTTTTCACTACTCTGGTTGTGCTTTTAACTGCGTGTGATTTCTCGTGGGTTGCACGAGAATTTTTTTTTATTAGCCTATTCACCCCCCCTCTAGGCTAGGATCCAGATCCAACACTTTAGTGTAGTGTAGTTAGTACACTTAAGCTTTCATTTGGTGTGCTCATCATCAAAATCACTTGGGGTGGAATTCAATTTCCATCAGGCTCGAAAACTTTCCAAAAATGGCCTTCAGCATCGTCGACTGAGTCAGTGACTCGATCGAGGAGTAGGTTGCTCGGTCGGCTGCTCAGTCCGAGCAGATGTACTGGTCGACCGAGCACGACATTAAATCGTGCTCCTAAAAAATCATCACTCTGTCTGCTCAGCCCAAGTCAGCTCTGCTCGGTCGAGCAGACAGCTGACTCGGTCGTCGAAGGAGTTGCTCGGGCCGTGTACGGGATTAGTCGAGCATTGGAATTAAGGGCTGCTCGATCGAGCACCATGAGTGCTCGGTCCGAGCAGGCCACGTATCTGCTTTTTTCTTCATTTTGCATCTGCTCGACGGAGCAGCTGCTCTGCTCGGTCGAGTCGCCTGGGAAACTCTTTGCTGAAGCTTCTGAAGCTTCTCCTCTCCTCTTGCTCTCTCCTCCACTCCTCCCATGGCCCTTAAAACTCGGCGAACTCCTGTAGAGCTTCGCCAACGAGCTCACGGGCGTGTCAGATGTGTCCATACCCAGATCGGGTCCTAAATCGCTCCAAATTCCCTGAAAATTCATAAAACACTACGAAACTCGAATATAACGTTAGAAATACGATATCATAGGAAAATACGAGATTTGAATGCAAAAATGGCATGGAATGCGATGTCATGATGCTATGAAAAAGGTGTAAAATATGGAAACATCAAAATCCCCAAAGCTTACCTCTTACTCGTCCTTGAGGAAGACGAATACTAGGTACGACGGGAGAGAAAACAAAAAGAAATAGAAATAAGAGTAAAAGAGAACGGAAATGGATGGAGGGTGCTAATGTTGTTCAATTAGATCTCGAGCCCGAGCAGTAAATCACGACGCTCAGAATAGTAAAAATACATGCTAATGGTACTTTCAAGTTTTACAGATCATATGTCCAGCATGCAATATAGACAAAAGATATGGATCTACTAAAATAATGCCATCAACTCATATACATCTCATGCAGTCCATAGAGTCTAGTATAAAAGGAGTTGGCAATGCACTTTTCAATCACAGATACACATGGAGCATATAGAAATCACGCAGCATGCAGTAGAGAATGGAAAGAATCAAGCTATTCAATTATTCATTTCAAGTCATGAAAAAATCTCCAAAAACTAAAGTGTTTTGTAAAGTTTAAGTATTATCAAATCTCCCCGTTATGCACCGTCTCCACTCTATCCACTCTAATGGCATACTCACTCATATGATCAGTTGGTTCAACCCCCCAAGCTTAGCTTGAGGCATCGCATCTAGAAATAGGATATGGAATTTTTTGTCTTTTTCCCAGTATATGTGATAGCTTCTAATGAAAGGATACAAAACGATTTTATTCCTTTATTTTACTTCTTTTTCTTTTATTTTTCACATATATATATACCCATATTTTTCTTTTTTTCATTTCATTTCATTCAGAAGCAATACTTTTTTCTTTTGGGGACTTTTGGGAAGTAAGATGCGGTAAGGGTAGCTATAGGGGTGAAACCAACTGATATGTAGAGAACTATAAAGATATGTGGAGAAGGAAAATAATGAATCTCTCGGTTCACTCGTAAGAGGTGCACAATGGTTTAATAAGATAATACTCTAACTAAACTCATACCTAGCATGGATATTTTCATTCATCTAGATGAACACTGAAAAAGCACGCAGTAATAGGCACAATGACATCAAGCATGCAAACAGAAGTGAATAAGATATAAAGCAGATGCTCCAAGTGTTCTAGTGATGCGTGAACCTAGGTACATTATCCAACATAGCGCATACTAGATACTATTCCATGCATTTGATTTTCAATTCATTTCAGGCATTAAATCAGATAGATCGGCAAAAGAATATGCACGCATATAGAAAGTAAAACTTAAACTACCCTAATGGCATGTCATCAGATAGTAAGCATCGTGAGTAACTACTAAGGCTACGAGAAGTATCGTCATGCAGAACATCCTTAGCATAAAAAGAAAAAGGGCGGAGAAAATAGGAAAGTGAAGAGAGGGATGCATGCATGGCAAAAAGCAGAAAATATGATGCAGAATGAGAAAAAGGATAAAAAAGAAGTGAAAAAGGGGTGGAAAAGTAAACTAAAAAGCTGAAAAGGGGAGGAAAATGTAAAAGAAAAATAAAGCAGTAGCGCTCATCCCCCAAGCTAAACCCAGCAGTGTCCACACTGTTGAGAAAACGACAATGGGCGGGAGATGATGCTAAATAGGGTGGGTGGGTGGGTGGATATAAAATAAAAAGTGTGTAAAAAGAAATAAAAACATGACATGATGCAATGATGAAAAAAATTATGCATGTATGTGTCCTCCTCCAAGCTATATAAGATCAGGGCCCCGAACAGACAGATGGGCACAATAAAATATGAGGGATGCAAAGATGGGTATGGACAACATCAAGCAGAGGCACCACCCTCTGGGGGTGGTGGTGGGTCCCTCTGCTGTGGACCAGGTAATGTGGGTGGTACATATACAACAAGGGCAGTAGTGAACTGGACTGTGGTGACCGACTCAAGTGTGGGAGAAGAAGGCTCGGGGGCGGGAATGGCAGGGAAATGAAAGTGTGCGTGGATCATCTCGTATGTGATTGTGAAATCATGATCCATAAGACGGAAAGTGATGCCATCGCCTACAGGGGTGCGGGCGATGGAGCTCAAGGCCTCCAAGGTGAGATGTGTGTATGTGGGGACGTGGACACCTAGGAGACGATCGAAGCCGATCGTGCGGTACAACCAATGGACTCCCTGCAGGAGTCCAAGGGAGCGTAGGGTAGGGACGTCTATGAAAAGAGTGGGGACGAGACGACGCTGCAAGAGCCTAACGAAGCGCTCGCGGTACGCGCCATCACGGAAAGTGATCCCGTATGTTTGCACACGTGGCGACAGAGTCTCGGTGGTGGTGGTGGGGTGGGAGGGGACAGTGGATGCAGTAGTGGGGATAGGTGCAGAGGTGATGGGTGTAGTAGTGGGGATTGGTGCGGTAGTGGTGGGGATGGTGGTGGTGGTAGGTGCGGTAGTGGTGGGGATAGGCACGGTAGTGGTGAGGCGAGGGCAACGTGTGGGTCAGGAAGAGGAGGCACCAGGAGTCGGCCTCTTCCCACGAATGGGAGGGGTGGGGGCTCCTCTAGTGCGAACCATCATGGAGATGGCGGGATGATGTGCTGGTGTAAAAATAAAGTAAATAGAGGAAAGAGTGTACCGACTGTGCGAGCGCAATGAAAATCTCCCCCAAGCTAATCCCGGTAGTGGTCCCAGACGTAGGCAAGTCGTACCTGAAATAGAAACAATAAAAACGTCAGAATAAGAGATTAAAAAAATAGGGAAATTGCTTAATTTGGGGTGCTCGACCGAGCAGTTGTACTGCTCGGTCCGAGCAATGCTGCTCATTGGAAAAAATCTTGACCGAGCACTAGTGTGCTTGGTCAGCATTGTGAAGTACAATGGGGGGCGAGCGAGCTGCTCGGTCGAGCACTGAGGGTGCTCGATCGAGCAACGACGAGTGTGCCCTAGAGCAGCGGTGATTTGCGGGAGAGGGGGGTTTCGTAATGCACGATGAGAGGGGGAAAAGCGTAGGAGGATGGGGGTGTCAGGGGGGTGGTTTTGAGGTGGGCGGCGTCGTCGGCAGATGCGGCACCGTCGGTGGCCGTTGTCCATTAGAAAAGGGGGGAAGCAGAGAGCGGGGGGGAGATGGGGGGAGAGGGGGAGAGAGAGACTGACCAGAGAGGGAGAGATAGGGCGGCACAGATGGCGGCGCGGCCGGTGGAAGGCGGCGTCGGGGGAGATCGAGTAGGTTTGAAGGGTGCTCGGGCAGTAGATTACGAGAGCTTAGGTTAATAATGATAGCATTATGGTAAAAATGAAAACGAGTTGGGTTAAAAATCCACCTCGTTTGGAGGCGGGGCCCAGAAAATTTAGTATAAACTGACTCGATCGAACAGTGAAGCTGCTCATTCGAGTCGGACACGCTGTAAAATTAAGTTTTAGGAGACTCCCTCATATGCTCGATCGAGTAGATTTGTCACGGTCACTTTCCGACCGTACTTATTTTAGCGCGTAGCTGTGTTTTGTGTGCGTTCTGTGTATTTGATTTTTATTACGGTCCTCCGTAGGTCAGACGCGCGACCGAACCCCATTGTCACGCTCCTCTCGGAGGCCCGATCGCCTCGGTACTTTCTTTTAGATTTGTGGATGTCGTGGGACCAATCTGCTAAAACATCATTATTAATTTATAAAACATAAATTTTTCTAAACTTGAATTTCTATTTCAAAATTCTGTGTACTCCATACGTTTTAAAAGAAAAGGAATAATAAAAGAAAAAACAATACTAAAAATTATTCATTATTTGATAACTTAATAATTAGGAGCATAAGTTGTTAGTCTAGGATAAATAAAAATCTTAACAAATCCTTTTCCAATTCAAAAGTCTGAAACGTTTTTTTCATCAAATCTTTTTATACTAACTTATTAAAAATCCCAACAACCCCAGTATCTCTCCCACCTCCCACACGTTTCTCTCTCCTCAACAACCATGCAGAGGACTTGCTCAACCCACGTGCACTTGAGCCTTTTTTATTCACGCTGCCCAGGGGCTTCATGCGTATTCTCACAATCACGTCGCCCCTCCACGTTTGCCGTCCCTTTTCTCTTTACAGTGATCTCCAGTGACACCCTCAGATGCCCACGCCAAACGCTTCGACAACAGACCCCGCCTCCAAACCCCCGAGAGCCCACATGGCCTGCCTCTCCGACCTCCTTCATCAACGTCGCCTCGCCTGAGGACGCCTCCCTCCGGAACCCCACAACAGCCTCCCGAATCCCTTACTCGCCACCGAACTTCACCTCCTCCCGCATCGCCATAATGGCCGCAAGCCCATCCCTTCCTGTCACGCCCCGCTTCCCAAAAACGTGGAGGCGAAGCGTGAGAAGGTCCGCTCAGACTTGAAGCTACAAAGCTGCAAGTCCGATAAGCGTCAATCAAATTTAAACTACAGGTCCTTGCAACGCGAAACGAAACAAAGATAATAATAACGAAAGAGACAAAGAAACATCTCAGAATATCCATAGCAATAAATCTCAACATCACAGAAAAAGCCACCAGGCTAAAAGAAAAGAGTCTAAAAGAGGCCCCAGCATGGCCAACAAAAGTACAAAGTACAAAGTAATGGTGCGAGCACCGACATCTAACAGCAACCTAAAGCAAAAGCAACGCCAACAGTCTCTACAACTGGTCTCCGGTGTCCACGAACTCCTCGACGAACGTAGGCTCAGTGTCAGCAACCACCTCGTCCTCAACAACTGTCTCTGGCTCAGGGTCTAACATGTGACACCCAAAAGAGCAAGGGGCACATGTCAGCAAGTCTGGAAGACTTGTGCAAGGAAACTGAAAGTAGGTACAAGTAGAGCAACCTAGCAGTTCTAGCATGATGCAATGACATGGCAGTTAAAGTAATGAGTGCAACAGGTAAGTAAAGTACGAGCATGGCATGGATGACAAGTTTTACATGAATCATTCACAAGATAAGTACAAGACAAGGAAAGTAAGCACCTCGTGCACAGAGATTCCGCCTTTTGGCTAGAGCGGCTGCACGGGCCAACTCCTAAGCTCAAGTGATCGTTTATCCCTACCCCTCCACGTGTGTCGAGCCAGGGCCTTACCCCCGAACGGGAATGCTCGCTTCTGGAACACGAGCCAGGAAGTGTTTTATCTTGCTGGTCTAGGGGTGCACCTAGCCAGTCAAGGGAGTACAAGTACAAGTATTGTAGCGTGTGCTACGAATGCGACATTCAATGCATGGATGACATGACAAGACAAGTAGTAAGGCGTACAGGTAAGGAAAGTAAACGTGACAGTTTAGTATGCATGAACAACAAGTTTTAAGGGTTGGATCTAGCTTCATTGTCAAGCTAGATCAATTAGGTGACGGATCTAGTTTCGTTGTCAAACTAGATCAAGTAGGCGTCTAGCCAGCTATCATTTCACTGACTAGTCTCTTTTACGCTAAAAACAAGGAAGTGGCCTAAAAACAGGGCCCTAAGCAAGAGTTGGCAAGTTTCACTTGCCTGCAACTATCACGTCAAGAAAACACCGTCCAACGAGTCCAAAGTCATGATTCCTACGTGCACAAGTCCACCGGCCTACATCCGTTTTATTAATCTTGATTAGTGATTGCTAAAACATTTAAAATACTTTAAAATACTGATTTTTAGTCTTGGTTAGCATGCAATTTGGTTGGGGGTCCTAGGGGTGCAAAACGTTACCTCAACGCGACGCGAAAGCTACACCGGCGTCGGGTAGCGACGCCGGGGGTTGTAATAATAAGATCTCGCTCCAAGTCCAAATTCCAATTAGATTCCTCGCTGGAAATTTCAGATCAATCAACCTGGTCGACGATTCCAGATTCCAAAGCTCGCACGTGCGACGACGGGCTACGACGTGCGACGACGTCGTACGCGGCAAGTCGTCGAAGAGAACGCACCTAGGTGGGGCCCACAGTAGTCCTAGGGACCTTTGGGGGACCCACAATACCTCTGGAGAACTTGGGGGGCCCACGGAGGCAAGTGGTGCGACGGATGCGGGGTTGCGACGAGTGGCTCTCGGTCGTACTCAGCCAATGCGGGGGATTTGGTCGGTCAGACACGCTGGGTGCGGAGCTTGCAGCGCAGCGGGCTGCAGTGGAGCGGCAGGGCCTTGGTGCGGGGGATTTGGTCGGTCGCTTCGGGCGTTCGGGTCGGTCGCTGCGGGCGACAATGCGTTGCAACATTTGCAACGTTGCAACGAATTGGCGAGCACACGGTCAGGTGCGGAGCGATGCGGGCGACAGCTGCGGGCGACAATGCGGGGTTGATGCGGTGCGGGGTGGGTCGTCGGTCAGACCGAGGGCTTCTCTCGGTCGGAGCGGGCGAACGGGGCAGCTGCGATGCGAGCGGCTTGGATGCGGGGGCGGCTACCGGTCGGAGTGGGGGAACGGGCGAGATTTCTTCGGTCGTGCGGTGGCTGAACGTCGCAACGTTGCGACGAATCGTCGCAACGTCCAATTTTGGTTTTGGAAGAGGCTAGGGATAATTTCTTGCGAAAATAGGTCTTCCTAGGGGTTGTTTATATAGTGTTGATGGGTTGACTTGGTCTAGGGCTAAATCTAATAGGATTAGAAGTTTAAAATAATTTAAAATTTGAAATTCAACTTCTCCAACTCACCCAAGGATTTGACTTGGTCCAAATGAGCTAGAAATTGGCTCAGAAATTCTTTAAAACGTTTAAAACTCAAATAAATTTTATTTGGCCGAAAATAATTTATAAATTAATTATTAAAAATAATATAAAACTTGTTAAAAATATAAAAGTGGTCAAAAAACTCCAAAAATTATAAAATAAATATCGGGGTGATCGTGATGACGAATGTGAGCTAACTAAGAAGACGGATATCAAATTCGACGTCGGACGACGAAACTAAAAAATAGAAACGTCTACCGTCAAAAGTGAAAATCGACACGTCTCATCGAGTAAGTTTAAATTGTGGAAAAACGACTCGAGAAGTGTCGTTCCAAGATAGTGCCACTATTTAATACTCTCAGAGACGTTCGCAACGGCATATCACACAAAAGTGTTCACCAACAAACAAAGTCTAAAACAAACACGTGCATGGCCAAAAGCACGTGCACGAAAAACGTACAACGAAAAGTGGTCGTTACATCCTCCCCACCTTAGAATAAAGTCCGTCCTCGGACTTTCTAATATATCTAGTCGCTCTAATAACTACCCCAAATCAAGTCACATTATATTTCAAACCAGGTATAGTCATTACAGGTGCTCATATACGCACTAGGTAGTCAAACATTGATACTACCAACAAGTATATATATACATTCACGTACGTATACACTTATACCTATTATAGACAGTCAAATTCATACATGTATTTCAATCAGGTATTATAAACATACATCCCTTATATAACTGTTACTCACAAAACAATAGTTCAGATGCTTATATAAGTAGGATCTCACACTAGCAAATACAATCATTGCTCTACGTATAGATAGCTACCTATGCACAAACATCAAGGGTATACTACCCTCTAATATTCGTCCAATACCAAACATCTCAACACATATAGTCACACCATACCATTATTAAATCAAGTTCACTATATTTAATATACATTCACCATTACTATAATTTCACAACATATAGTCATACAGTGCATGCAAATAGTTCACCATATATTCTCATCACATACGGTCCTATAACTGTATTTACGACACGCCACATATATCGTAGTCATCAATTCCTATAACTAAGCACATACTTACCCGTGCATGGTGCACACCTATACACGCTAGCATTTCATTTACGCATACCAATCATACCATTATATAACTAGCACACATACACACCTAGTTTTAGCTAGTACACATACGTTCACACGAGCAAGTCCTTAGTAAATAACTATACCACAAGACCAGCACCTATAACTATATACTGGCGTAGCGACCCACAATCATGTGTGTAGCACAACCAGGCACAAACACTCCTATCACTATACATACATCAAACATTGCTATATTCAAACTACAAACATACATTCAATGTACTTAGAGTATACCCACTCAAGCTTGAGTGAGACTCAATACACATATCAGAATATTCTATATACGTAACACGACATTCATACATATACCAATACCACTTCAACATATATATATATGTGTGTGTGTGTGTGTATATATATATATATATATATATATATATATATATATATCTACCAATACAACCATATGCATACCATAGGTCAATCACACTTAATATTTAGTCAGATAACACCCACATAGTTCAATCTAATTATATACCATAATAATAACATTACAGACATCAGTACCCACATATTCATAATATACTCCCTAATACATGCATACGTACTCATCGTATAGTCACTCACATGTAACACATATATATATTCACAACATAGCCTACTACCTATAATTAGTATACTAACACATCTATACGTACATAATTAAGATGTGCAATAGTCGTGTATACCTCACGGTATGCACGCATGCAACATCCCATAGGAGCAAGCAATACCAATCAAAATTATAATTCCACTATCATATGTATATCACGTATATGCTCAGGCAACAAAACATAACTACTTACGTCTAAACACCTTATATATCTACCTACGAGCACATACTCATACATACTAATATATGGGTCACACAATAGGCCTACTTACTTATCTATATGTACACCTATTATCATCACACCTAGCATATACATAGCTTTACCAATTATTGCTTCAACCATTATAAGCATTCTCTAATTGCATACACTCCATTAGACATTCCAACGCTAACTATTATATACACATGCATCCCTAGTGTAGTATAGCTATCCACACAAAATCTATAACTACTAACACACAACAACTTCAAACTATCACGAATAACTCCGAGTATATATATATCACACAAGAGGCAAACATCAATATACTATGGGGATACACTCATTCAAGCCCACGTACACAACTTAGGTACGTGCACTACGACTACCTCACAAGGTCCAAGGGTCTACTAACAATTAAGGGTTGACACAGACATTGACGGACCCTAAGGTCTAAGCAATAAAGAGAGGTCGAGAGCGTGACGAGGGAAGGATCGATAAGCACGAGTTCAGATAGGACAAATACAAGGAGACGGCTTGGTTAGGGAAAACATTGGCTCAATGGTGATGTTTAGGTCGAGGGGAAAAGGAGATGTAGTGATGCTTAAATAGGATACAGAAGAGATAACAGGGTGAATAGCATAAGCTAAAATACGTGGAGTTTGAAAACTGTCGTACTTCAAAGTTAAAATCATCGTCTGTAAAGAAATATTTGGAGGTCGATAAAACGAGTTGTTCAAAATAAGTTTGAGTCGAATATTCATGATAAGGGGGAATGTTTTATTGGCTTATCGCAAATCATCAAGAGAAGGAAGTAAAATCATTTACACGAATATTAAGGACATGGTTTAGAAAATTTTATACGTCAGCAATTTAATATAATGTTGTCAAAAAAGTTTTGGAATGTCGAAGAATGAAATCAAGTAACGGAAAAATTTAAACTCAGGTTAAATGCTTTCAAAACTCTTTGGGCTATGGAAAATTGAGAATAATCAATTTTGAAACTACTTTTTAGAGAACCAGGGTTTGCCAGAAATGAGAAACTAATTTACATAAGGTTCTTAATATACGAACACAACAAGTCTGGTACGGATATAAAAATAATTGAAAGTATGTATGGTGCACGGAAAAATAATATTAACGACTTAGTATAAGAATTATCAAGATCGAATAGCAAGTCTTTAAAATCAAATCATGGAGGGTCTAAATCAGAAAGTGGTTATGAAAATAGTAATTTTGCAAAAATCTGAAGTAGCGAAAACGACGAGCAAAACCAACTTGCTGAAAGCTGAAATTCCATGTGTCTTGAAAGTATATTAAAGTAAACGCGACGTTTCATTCGTATAAGAAGGAAAATTATAAATCGTATTGGGAAAAATAAAAGTACGGTTCTATATAAAATTAATATATGAAGGGCAACGCAATTACATAAGTTCGAAAAATATAGGCTGGAAAAATATTATAACTAGTGTTCAAAAATTCCGACAAAAGTTTTAAAAAATAATTTAAATCAATGAAGGAGTATGAAGTATAAGTATATTAAAATTTTGAACAAAGTTAAACTTAGGGAAAGAGGAAATCGAAAAATACTTTCAGAAGATTCAGGATTTGTAATGGAGATGTTCGAAGAGTGACGACGATCGTCATGAGGCGATCTCGTGAATCGAGGCAAGGAAATTTGGTCAGGTGATCAGAACATACATACGCCTAGGATATGATTCAGAAGGACCTACGGGGAAACTACTACGGTCGACCAACTAAAGATTTGGAACTAGGCACTAAGACCTTCTAAGGGGCTGGACGGTAATGAAATGCGTTCAGCTTGGTCCGAAATCGATGAACCCAAGTGAACGACAAAAGGAAATTTTAGAGGTCTAATATGGTCAGGGTTAGGCAATAACCGCTAAGGTAACTCCTACGACGATTAAATCAATTGCTAAAAGGGAGTCTAACTACAATCAGGGCCTCTAATTAGCAAGCACAGACGTCTAACTAAGCCTTCTTATCACCTAGTGTCCTAAGAAAACAACTAAACTCAGGGCTTATTACTCGGATGTTGCAATTTATTTAATGGACATTCCGTTATTATCGTTGTTCCGTTAATTCGCAATTGCAAGACCGGACCTGCATGTGCCACCAACAAAACCTGTCACGCCCCGCTTCCCAAAAACGTGGAGGCGAAGCGTGAGAAGGTCCGCTCAGACTTGAAGCTACAAAGCTGCAAGTCCGATAAGCGTCAATCAAATTTAAACTACAGGTCCTTGCAACGCGAAACGAAACAAAGATAATAATAACGAAAGAGACAAAGAAACATCTCAGAATATCCATAGCAATAAATCTCAACATCACAGAAAAAGCCACCAGGCTAAAAGAAAAGAGTCTAAAAGAGGCCCCAGCATGGCCAACAAAAGTACAAAGTACAAAGTAATGGTGCGAGCACCGACATCTAACAGCAACCTAAAGCAAAAGCAACGCCAACAGTCTCTACAACTGGTCTCCGGTGTCCACGAACTCCTCGACGAACGTAGGCTCAGTGTCAGCAACCACCTCGTCCTCAACAACTGTCTCTGGCTCAGGGTCTAACATGTGACACCCAAAAGAGCAAGGGGCACATGTCAGCAAGTCTGGAAGACTTGTGCAAGGAAACTGAAAGTAGGTACAAGTAGAGCAACCTAGCAGTTCTAGCATGATGCAATGACATGGCAGTTAAAGTAATGAGTGCAACAGGTAAGTAAAGTATGAGCATGGAATGGATGACATGTTTTACATGAATCATTCACAAGACAAGTACAAGACAAGGAAAGTAAGCACCTCGTGCACAGAGATTCCGCCTTTTGGCTAGAGTGGCTGCGCGGGCCAACTCCTAAGCTCAAGTGATCGTTTATCCCTACCCCTCCACGTGTGTCGAGCCAGGGTCTTACCCCCGAACGGGAATGCTCGCTTCTGGAACATGAGCCAGGAAGTGTTTTATCTTGCTGGTCTAGGGGTGCACCTAGCCAGTCAAGGGAGTACAAGTACAAGTATTGTAGCGTGTGCTACGAATGCGACATTCAATGCATGGATGACATGACAAGACAAGTAGTAAGGCGTACAGGTAAGGAAAGTAAACGTGACAGTTTAGTATGCATGAACAACAAGTTTTAAGGGTTGGATCTAGCTTCATTGTCAAGCTAGATCAATTAGGTGACGGATCTAGTTTCGTTGTCAAACTAGATCAAGTAGGCGTCTAGCCAGCTATCATTTCACTGACTAGTCTCTTTTACGCTAAAAACAAGGAAGTGGCCTAAAAACAGGGCCCTAAGCAAGAGTTGGCAAGTTTCACTTGCCTGCAACTATCACGTCAAGAAAACACCGTCCAACGAGTCCAAAGTCACGATTCCTACGTGCACAAGTCCACCGGCCTACATCCGTTTTATTAATCTTGATTAGTGATTGCTAAAACATTTAAAATACTTTAAAATACTGATTTTTAGTCTTGGTTAGCATGCAATTTGGTTGGGGGTCCTAGGGGTGCAAAACGTTACCTCAACGCGACGCGAAAGCTACACCGGCGTCGGGTAGCGACGCCGGGGGTTGGAATAATAAGATCGCGCTCCAAGTCCAGATTCCAATTAGATTCCTCGCTGGAAATTTCAGAGCAATCAACCCGGTCGACGATTCCAGATTCCAAAGCTCGCACGTGCGACGACAGGCTACGACGTGCGACGACGTCGTACGCGGCAAGTCGTCGAAGAGAACGCACCTAGGTGGGGCCCACAGTAGTCCTAGGGACCTTTGGGGGACCCACAATACCTCTGGAGAACTTGGGGGGCCCACGGAGGAAGTGGTGCGACGGATGCGGGGTTGCGACGAGTGGCTCTCGGTCGTACTCAGCCAATGCGGGGGATTTGGTCGGTCAGACACGCTGGGTGCGGAGCTTGCAGCGCAGCGGGCTGCAGTGGAGCGGTGGGGCCTTGGTGCGGGGGATTTGGTCGGTCGCTTCGGGCGTTCGGGTCGGTCGCTGCGGGCGACAATGCGTTGCAACGTTTACAACGTTGCAACGAATTGGCGAGCGCACGGTCAGGTGCGGAGCGATGCGGGCGACAGCTGCGGGCGACAATGCGGGGTTGATGCGGAGCGGGGTGCGGGGTGGGTCGTCGGTCAGACCGAGGGCTTCTCTCGGTCGGAGCGGGCGAACGGGGCAGCGGCGATGCGAGCGGCTTGGATGCGGGGGCGGTTACTGGTCGGAGCGGGGGAACGGGCGAGATTTCTTCGGTCGTGCGGTGGCTGAACGTCGCAACGTTGCGACGAATCGTCGCAACGTCCAATTTTGGTTTTGGAAGAGGCTATGGCTAATTTCTTGCGAAAATAGGTCTTCCTAGGGGTTGTTTATATAGTGTAGATGGGTTGACTTGGTCTAGGGCTAAATCTAATAGGATTAGAAGTTTAAAATAATTTAAAATTTGAAATTCAACTTCTCCAACTCACCCAAGGATTTGACTTGGTCCAAATGAGCTGTAAATTGGCTCAGAAATTCTTTAAAACGTTTAAAACTCAAATAAATTTTATTTGGCCGAAAATAATTTATAAATTAATTATTAAAAATAATATAAAACTTGTTAAAAATATAAAAGTGGTCAAAAAAACTCCAAAAATTATAAAATAAATATCGGGGTGATCGTGATGACGAATGTGAGCTAACTAAGAAGACGGATCTCAAATTCGACGTCGGACGACGAAACTAAAAAATAGAAACGTCTCCCGTCAAAAGTGAAAATCGTCACGTCTCATCGAGTAAGTTTAAATTGTGGAAAAACGACTCGAGAAGTGTCGTTCCAAGATAGTGCCACTATTTAATACTCTCAGATACGTTCGCAACGGCATATCACACAAAAGTGTTCAACAACAAACAAAGTCTAAAACAAACACGTGCATGGACAAAAGCACGTGCACGAAAAACGTACAACGAAAAGTGGTCGTTACACTTCCGATCACCTCGCCTCCTCTTCCCGTCGACCTTTCGCCGTTCGCCCGATCACCTCGTCCGACCCCGACGTTGCCGGATCCCTAACGACACCGCCTGAGCCCCTCTGCCCCTCAAGCTCCCAGCAGAACTCCCCCGCTGGGCGCCAGCGCCACCCCGAGCAACCCAGCGCCTGCTCCCTTTAATCTGCATGCTCCCGCAAACCTACACGTAAGTGTTTTTTATGCATGCAATTATTTAAAAGCTTATCGAATGTTATGTTAGTATAATTAATAATAAGGTGAGGTAGTAAGTTAGCTAAGTTAGAGAATTATTTTTTTATACGAAGTTTATACTGTTAGGGAGTAGTAGTTAAGGCTAATAAGATGTGGGTTAGTGTGAGAAAATTGGGAAAATAACACCGGTCAACAGGGGTTTTTAATTTATACCACCAAGTTTAAAAACTTGGCTAAAATAACACCCTAACGAAAAAAAGTGACGAAAATACCCCAAGTCAATAAATTAAAAACCTTGAGAAAACCGAAGCGGTAAAGTAGGTCGCACTCCTCCAATTTGCCGCCAAAATCGTCCCCCTTCATGCGAAACCCATAAAACCTCCCATCATCCTCCTCGCCGACCAGCCATCCACCGCCGTTTTCCGTCTTCAACCGCCTATGTCATAGCTGCAACGATCCCAACCATCGAACCCACAAATCCTTCGTCGCTTCTCCAAGTCATACGGCGTAGCCCTCGAAAGCAGAACTCACAGCACCGACGTACCAAGCCTACAATGACTTATAAATTTTCGAACCAGGTAAGTGATTTTGTACAAGATTTTTTGGGGTATTAAGTTATGGTTTTGGGAAGAATACATTTTGAGAAGAATACGAAGATGTGCATCAATATGCATGTTCAAAATCTTCGCAAATGTACAGGATATTGATGCTCATAACACTAAACTTGCATAATTGGAGATGTGCATCAATATGCGGTAAAATACGTTGGAAAACGTTAGTAAACGCTGGTTTACGTGACAAATAGAAGCGCATATCAGCGCATATCGGCGCAAATTGGTGTATATCAGTGTAAATCAGTACATATCAGTTAATTTGAAGGAATAATAATACATACGTAACAACGAAGCACTTTTATGCGATGAGCAGCATGTTTTTGTAATTCTTTTAGTAAAATACGATGTTATAGGCTGTAAAACGCTGATTTATTAGGTAAATAATTTGTCTGATTTGTGTTATACGCTGACTTTGAGTTGTGCATACCGCTAAATTGCTTAATTGGAGATGTAAATCAATATGCGGTAAAATACGTTGGAATACGTTAGTAAACGCTAGTTTACGTGACATATAGAAGCGCATATCAGCGCATATCAGCGCAAATTGGTGTATATCAGTGTAAATCAGTGCATATCAGTTAATTTGATGGAATAATGCTACATACCTAACTAGGAAGCACTTTTATGCGATGAGCATCTTGTTTTTGTATTAAACGCTGAATTATTTGGTAAAGAATTTGGTTTACACTGTAATGTGTGTACTAATGCCACCACTCCATTTTTAGGGTATCAACAAGAATCAACCATATTCTGAGGCCAAAATCCAACTTCGAGCTAATGGATTCGAATAAAGGTGAATTTTTGGATTTGTACTATGAAATTTTTGTTAGATCTGACATGTTTGTATGAAACATATGTAAACAGCTGTATACGTTGTTATGCATGATTAATTTTCCTGCAGGTCTACTAGTTCCAATTAATTATGGGGGATAGTGGAAAAAAGGTAGTGATGGTTGTTGGACCTATGATGCATTGTTTACAAGGTATGTAAGAGTTAGAGGGTCGACAACATACCAGGAACTAATTGATCAGATCTGTGCTGAAACTGGGATCAGTAAGGATGATAGCATAATTGACGTGAAGGCATGGATTAGTTACCCGGTGAATACCGTGATGCCGCCCTTTATAATGTTGAGGAATTCAGATATTTCAACTTTCATTGAGCTCAGTGACAAGAGAGATTACAACGTTCCTTTATGTATCAGTACATCGCCAAAACCAAAGGTAGGGATAGCCCCTAGACCGCCAGTTGTGGTAGAAAAAATAAAGGTGCAGGCCGTCGCGGAACACCAGTAAGCAAGAGCGTGAACAAGCCCGAAATAGTCCCATTTGGTATCCAAGACAACAATGATGGTTATTCTCCCATCGGTCTGGAGGACATTAAACTGACCAATCCAATAGATAATTTTGGTGGTAATGATGAAGCGTATTCGATGCACGGAGAAGAAGTCGAAGAAGAGGAAAGTTGTAATGACGAATTTGACAACGATGACCCCTTTAATGATGTTTGTGATGATGATTCGTATGAACGACAGGATCCATTTGCTTGTGTATATGCTGGTATGTTTGATCCATATTTTGGTGTATTTGTGGAATCACATCTGGCCGTACATCCAGAAGAGGGTGCTCATGCAACAGAAAATGTAGACAATTTGATGATGGCTATACAAACAAGCCTGCAGATTCACGTCCTCTCACCATAGTCACAACTGATCCTGTTTGTACAGGTATGCTCTCATATACATCTATATACTCCAATATACACTACGTAGTATAATGCACATTGACGTATATTGGTGCATGTTGGCTTATACTATGTTATATTGATGCAGGTAATCACAATCATACCATCACTTGTGGTAATGATGGTCCTTCTGAAGCACATTCGACCAATGTGAACGTTCATGTGATGAAGGATTTCAGTGTTGGTGAACTTGTAAGAAGCAAGGTTGAACTGTTGCTTCGATTGCGTATTATAACCGTGAGGTGAATCGCGAGTTTCGCATTACACATTCTGACCGCATAAGGCTTATTGCTACTTGTGTTGACAAGTCTTTCACGTGGAGGCTTAGGGGGTCATTGTCAAAGAAGCATGGCTCATGGATCATTCGGTCATACGTGAAGGGTCACAGTTGTTCCATTGATGCAAGGTTTAAGCGTTATCGTGGAATTGCAACAAGCGAAGTTATTGCGCAAATGGTTAAAGATGATAATAATGATCCGTGGGATATCGTGAAAATGTTAGAAAAGGTGTATGTTATAAAAATATCTTACTGGAAAGCTTAAAAAGCCAAGGAGATTGCTACACAAATGGTACGTGGCAGTCCGGAACGTATTCGGCATATCAGTTAGACGTGAACAATTGTTTTGTGCAATGTTTCTTGGCATTAGGGCCCTCGATTGTGGGTTTTGAATCTTGTATCCGACCCGTTATAGCTGTAGATGCATGCTTCTTAAAGGGACGTTACAGAGGCAAGTTATTCATTGCTACTTGTATGGACGGAAACAACCAAATTTATCCATTAGCATTTGGCGTCGCAGCAACAGAAAACGATGCTTCGTGGGCATGGTTCTTTCAGCAACTTCGCCATGTTATTGGGGCCCGAGAAGATTTAGTTTTTATTTCTGACCGTCATCCTTCAATTGAGAAATGTTGCATGGAGCAATTTCCTGAAGCAGTGCATGGAATTTGCATGTTCCATCTGGGGTTGAACATGAATGCAAAGTACAAGGTGAAGGCAAAGGAATTCTTGTACAGTGTGGCTAAGGCTTATACAGAGATAGATTCCGAAGAGAAGTTGCAGCATGTGCGGTCAACAAAGAGGCAAGTATATGACTATCTTATGGATGCCGATCCAAAAAAATGGGCTCGGTATTTTTTTCCTCCCAGGCGATATAGTATCATGACGACCAATATTACCGAGTCAATGAATGCTCTCTTGAAGGTGGCTAGGGAATTTCCTATTATCGCTTTGTTGGAAACTATTAGAACCAAGCTACAGTCTTGGTTCAATGATCGGCTAAGCCTCGCCCACAAATGCACTAGCATACTCACTCCTTATGCTGAGAGAAAGATGGGTAAGCGAGATGATAAGTCACGCCACTTCATGGTACATCCAATTGATGAATTCAGGTTTTACATTCTTGATGGTCAACATGATGCAACGGTTGATTTAAATTTGTGCAATTGCACGTGCTATAAATTCCAGCTAAACCAGTTGCCGTGCGCACATGCAATCAGGGCTTCCAGGACACGTAATATATCTTCTTATACCCTTTGTTCAAGGTAAAATTCGTTATAAGTTGGTATACGTTTGTATACTATCCTTTTATCAGTGTTTAAAAGCGTATACTAGTGTTTAATGTCGTGGAGTAGTGCATACTGGTATATATTAGTTTTTACTGGCGTGTTACAATATGATTCTTATCTTATGCAGGTTTTACACAATTGAATGTTTAAGGCTGGCATACGCCCTACCAATGAATCCAGTTCCGCATCGAAGTGAGTGGTATCGAGTCGTACCACAAAGTGTCCAAGATGTGGTTGTACGGCCGCCAGTTGTTTCAAACAAAAAAGGAAGGAGAAAGAAGAAACGGATGCCGTCACAAGGAGAGGAAACCACTGGAAATCTCTCAGGAAGGAGGTGTGGACGATGCAGAGAGCCGGGCCATAATAGGCAAACATGTAAGGGGAAGGAGTATGTACCAACTCAACCAATATGATGGTGCAGCAAAATTTTATGTTCATCCCTTCGTCAGATTGTAACAATTTGCAACAATGTAAGTGGAAGGTTTAGCTAATAAATTGCATGTTCAGCAACTGTCGAAATGCATCAATATGCGTTAAAATACGTTGGAATACGGTGGTAAACGCTAGTTTACGTGACATATTGAAGCGCATAGCAGCGCATATCAGCGCAAATTGGTGTATATCAGTTAATTTTACAGTATAATGGGTGCATAAGTAACTAATCATTCAAAGAATGAATAAAGTCAGAATTCACCGTAAACATGTGCATTAAAACTAATCGCTTATACCCAAAAATATCAGTCCTTCCGTAAAGACATCCCAAAAATGTACATTGTGATGATTGGAAGGTTACACGATAATCCGAAAACATGCACGTTCAGCACTTGGCGCATTGCATCAATTTGCGTTGAAATACGTTGGAATACGGTGGTAAACGCTGTTTTACGTGACATATTGTAGCCTGAAGCAGCGCATATCAGCGCAAATTGGCGTATATCAGTTTATTTGAAAGTATAAAGGGTGAAGAAGTAACGAATCATTCGTAGATTGAATAAAGTCAGTTTTCACCTTAAACATGTCAATTAAAACTAATCACTAGTACCCAAAAATATCAGTCCTTCTGTAAAGACATCCTAAAATATCAGTCCTTCTGTAAAGAAAACCCAAAAATGTACATTGTGATGATTGGAAAGTGACTAGATACTCAGCAACTGGCTATGTGCGGCAATATGCGTTGAAATACGTTGGTATACGGTGGTCAACGCTGGTTTACGTGACATATAGAAGCGGAAAGCAGCGCATATCAGTGCAAATTGGCGTATATCAGTTAATTTGAAGGAATATTAGTACATACAACATAATTAAACCCACAATACATTGAGGAAAATTTAAACTAATCATTTGTTACATGGAAACAGAGAATTGAGATTAAACATACATAACCAAAAGTAATGTGTCAATTTTCTACACATAATATACATATCATATACATATCAAGCTTTGATATCCTTCTCAACTATACATATGTACCGGCTGTTGTTTTGGACCGCTTTACCATATCCACAGCTAGTTGCCTCCTGTACTCAATGAAGTGCGAAGCCGATAATCCATGGACGTCAATATTCATTGCCAGGCATTGAACAAATTTGATAGCATATACCCCACAGTCCCAACTATTGGGCTGCTGTGGAACATCAACAATTGTCACCACAAATGGGATGTCAGGGTCCATTTTGGCTTCAGCAGTTGCAAAACTCTCGTTGTAAAGTGATGGTGCAATTGCGGCATGCATACTAAAGACCTCGAGGCGCTCTTCCTTGTACGCACTCGACATAGAGTCATACACTTTGACCTCTTTCTTACCAAAGTCGTATGCATATGCTGCCCAGTGCGACCCCGCTATGTTTTCAATCCCATAGACGTGGTCACAAGAGATTCATACCTGACTCGCCCAATTTTCATTCATACCTAAAACAAACTTGCATAAATCAATGTCCATGGCACCCCATGAAACCTCAGCTGCAGCCATCCTCATCTCGGAATTCATCAGCCGGTTTTCCAAAAACAACTTGTACCCATACTTTACAGACCTACTGTAAAGACCTCCCAAACATGTCCATTTTGATGATTGGAACATGTCTGGATACTCCTCAACTTTCATGTTAAGCAACTGGAGATGTGCATCAATATGCTGTAAAATACGTTGGAATACGTTAATAAACACTGGTTTACTTGACAAACTGAAGCGTAAAGCAGTGCATATCAGCGCATAATGGTGTATATCAGTTAATGTGACGGAATGTTAGTACATACCTCACTACTAAGCCAACCTCTTTCAGAAATGAGCACTTCCAAGTCCTTGCAAGAGATGGTGTCCAGTGTCTTCAACATAGGCACAAGTCCAACATCTGCGGCCCTTGAAACATTCTTAGACATCCATGATCTTAACAAATCAAACCTCGATGTATCGTACAAGAAATCCTTCGTAGTAGGGTTGGAGAGGGGTAAGTCAATAAGATTTTCTTTGTCAGCTGGGGCTTCTTTGTCATAGCATATCAGCGCGTGCTTATTCTTATCAGCATCTTTATCATCACCCTTCTCCTTCCTTGGTTTTTTGGTCTGCCTGTTTCAGGTATGGGCTAATAACAGCTGCTGCGGGTCTCTTCATTCTCATTGGTCGTCCAGGTATGTGACTATTGGGCTCCTCGACCACAGCACTAACTTCAAGAGAGATAGCCTTAGACACGTCAGGCATGTCAAAAACATCATCGGCAATATCTGCCGCACCATCAACAGAATTTCCATCCTCATTGATATCAATCACTGTAGGGGGTTCATTTGTAGATGGTGGGAGGTTCAGTTCAGCCCTTATTTGCCTCTCCATTTTGAACATAGCCATGGCGATCTGATATGAAAACATGTCTCTCACTCTCTTCGCAACATTGATCTCAACCCTTTTGGCATCCAACTTGTCCTTCTCTAAAGAGGCCACCCTCTCCTCCAACACGGTTATCCGATCTTCCATCTTCTTGTTGCTCATGGATATCTTCTTATCTAGCTTCTTCAAAGCCAACGTTAAGTTTAGAAACCCGGGGACGTTCTCTTCATCATCTCCACCAGGAGGCATTGAATATCCTAGATAAGCCGGTCTGTAATCAAGAAAAGCTCGGACGCCATTATAGTAGCCCATTTCCAATTCTGCGGCTTCAGGTGTTAATCGCATGAAAGGCAACTGCAAGAACAATGAAAAAATAAGTATGTGGTATGGAAAAAGCTGTGTTACGTTAACATACACTACTATACACTATTAAACGCTAATATACACTGGTATACGTCGACGTACACTGGTGTAAATTGGCGTATTTGGGCGTATACTAGTGCATTTAAGTGCATACAATGGCATATCATTTTATATAATGAAAAAACAAAAGAATATTAACAATATACAATATTATACGCTAATATACACTAGTATACGTCGCCGTACACTAGTGTATGTTGGCGTATTTGGGCGTATATCATTTTATATAATGAAAAAACAAAAGAATATTGCAAGAAAACTGCA
Organism: Scilla litardierei; assembly: GCA_030789695.1. NCBI lineage: Eukaryota > Viridiplantae > Streptophyta > Magnoliopsida > Asparagales > Asparagaceae > Scilla > Scilla litardierei. The sequence goes on along the minus strand of CM061139.1, from coordinate 105,675,092 downwards.
AGAACAATGAAAAAATAAGTATGTGGTGTGGAAAAAGCTGTGCTACGTTAACATACACTACTATACACTATTAAACGCTAATATACACTGGTATACGTCGACGTACACTGGTGTAAATTGGCGTATTTGGCGTATACTAGTGCATTTAAGTGCATACAATGGCATATCATTTTATATAATGAAAAAACAAAAAGAATATTAAAAGTATACAATATTATACGCTAATATACACTAGTATACGTCGCCGTACACTGGTGTATGTTAGCGTATTTGGGCGTATATCATTTTATATAATGCAAAAACAAAAGAATATTGCAAGAAAACTGCAAGAACAATGAAAAAATAAGTATGTGGTGTGGAAAAAGCTGTGCTACGTTAACATACACTACTATACACTATTATACTTTAATATACACTGGTATACTTCAACGTACACTGGCGTATATTGGCGTATACTAGTGCATTTAACTGCATACAATGGCATATCATTTTATATAATGCAAAAACAAAAGAAAATTGGAAGTTAAGTCCATTCTTACATCTTCAACGTCAAATATAGTCTGCCTAGCTAGGGAATAGCCACCTGGCAATGCGTGTGACATATCCCATCGAAAGATCCTTGGAAGAGGGTTCCCAGGCACCCTCCTAGCCAAGGCAGCAGCGAAATCTGGCATAAGACACTCTAGAACCCATGCTTGAATAGCAAATGGGAACGTCCCAACCTTCAGATGTGCGACACCAGGTTTCTTAACCCTGTTCAACATGTGTGCCCACTCCTTCACCAATTCTTCATGTACCATTCTTCCCCATGGGTATGAATTGAACAGCTTCGGATCATCTGCCAGACATATGGCCCTTGGATGCACAATATTCCCAACGTCTTTCACGAAGACCATGCTGTGGATGATGTAAAGCACAGCAAGCTTCCGAATTTCTACGCTGCCAGGATTTTGAACGGCCTCAGCGTTGAGCTTGGCCATCACATCTGAAAATCGCAGGTTATTGGTGTCAAGGAATCCCCGGAACGGTGTCTCTGCTTCCTCGTCACAATTCGGAAACTCCCCGAATGGCAAGCCAGTAACAAGCGCAAATTCCACATGACCAAAGGTATACGAATGGCCCGCTATGTTGAACTTCAATGCGCGTTTATTAGGGCTAGTACTGCTTTCAACCTCCCCTCTAGATAATAACCAATGCAAAGTCGGACTTTGAATTGGGATTTTCTCAAGCTTAGACAAGTACTCTATGAAACTGTACTCCTTCAACATTTTCTGGTAGGCATCTTCGCCCAAGTATGCCCTAGCCTCTCGTATGCATTCCATGGAAGCCCGATTATTAACTTTGATTTTACCCATCTACATATCACAAAACATATCAGGATATTAGATAATTAAGTTAGCGTATAACAGTGTAAGCGTATAACATCGTATTTTGCCAAAAAAAATACAAAAACAAGATGCTCATCGCATAAAAGTGCTTCCTAGTTATGTATGTAGCATTATTCCATCAAATTAACTGATATGCACTGATTTACGCTGATATACACCAATTTGCACTGATATGCGCTGATATGCGCTTCTATATGTCACGTAAACCAGCGTTTACTAACGTATTCCAACGTATTTTACCGCATATTGATGCACATCTCCAATTAAGCAAGTTTAGCAGCTTATAACATCGTATTTTACCAAAAGATTTACAAAAACATGCTGCTCATCGCATAAAAGTGCTTCCTTGTTACGTATGTATTATTATTCCTTCAAATTAACTGATATGCACTGATTCACGCTGATATACACCAATTTGCGCTGATATGCGCTGATATGCGCTTCTATTTGTCACGTAAACCATCGTTTACTAACGTATTCCAACGTATTTTACCGCATATTGATGCACATATCCAATTAAACAAGTTTATCGGTAGGCACATCTCAAAGTCAGCGTATAACACAAATCAAACAAATTATTTACCAAATAAATCCGTGTTTTACAGCCTATAACATCGTATTTTGCCAAAAGAATTACAAAAACAAGATGCTCATCGCATAAAAGTGCTTCCTAGTTAGGTATGTAGCATTATTCCTTCAAAGTAACTGATATGCACTGATTTACGCTGATATACACCAATTTGCGCTGATATGCGCTGCTATGCGCTTCTTTTTGTCACGTAAACCAGCGTTTACTAACATTTTCCAACGTATTTTACCGCATATTGATGCGCATCTTCAAACAAACTTATTTTGCTTAACATGCAAGTTGTGTAGTGTGAGCATCAAGAATTTGAAAATGCAATACCTTAACATTTTCTGGTTTACTTGCGATATCGTGTAAATTTGAACATGCAATAACTTGTCATTTAATTTTACAGGGTATTCAAGGTGTGGAGTATTGCCAAAATGCGAATTATTTGAACATGCAATAACTTAACATCTTCGTATTCTTCTCAAATTGTATTCTTCCCAAAACCCTAAATTAATACCCCAAAAAAACTTTTACAAAATCGCAAATAAATTCCAAAATGCGAAGCTAAATATGCGAAATCACTTACCTGGTTCAACAAAAAGCCGCTTGAGGCTTGGTACGGCGGAGCTGTGATTTCTGCGTCGTCTGAGCTTTGCGAGGGCTACGCCGTATGCGTTGGCGAAGCGACTAAGGGTTTGAGGGTTCGTTGTTTGGGAGCTTTGCAGCTACGTGAGATTCGGATCAGGACGGGCACGCCGGAGGGATTGTCGGAGAGGAGGAAGATGGGCAATTTGGGCGGCAAATTGGAGGAGTGCAAACGCCGGTGAAAAGCCAGGGTTTTAACTTTTTACTTTGTGGTTTAATTTTTGTGAATTAGCCAGGGGTATTTTCGTCACTATTTTCATTAGGGTGTTATTTTAACCAAGTTTTTAAACTTAGTGGTATAAATTAAAAACCCCTGTTGACCGGTGTTATTTTCCCAATTTTCTCGGTTAGTGTAATATCTTAACAGTAAGACACCACCACTCATATAATAATGTACACAAGGAGTAAGACATATTAGCTAGTTGTTTTACTTAGTTAGTTGGGTTATTTTAATATCAATATAAAAATATAATGGGTTATGAGAACTGTGAATTTCAAATGCAACCGTGAGTTATTATTACGTATGCGTAGCATTTTTTAAGATATGAACAGTTTATATGGTATACTAGTTATTATATTACTTTACAGTAATGTTGTTAGTACCTATATTTTTTTATATTTATAAACAGTATGTTTATTTATGTAGAGTAGTCTATAAAATAGATGTTATGTGTTATATCTATTCTATAAAGGATGCGGTTGTGACTAGGATATAGTTGGTGATGGGGACAAACATCCCGTCGTCTTTTTTTTTTGTTTTTTTTGGTTTTTTTTTTGCAGAAAGAACCCCCTACAAATCCATAATTGCACAAAATCCTGCCCATTTACACCTCTTTTAAAAATAACCCTCGCTTTTGCTGTTTTGCACTGTTGACCCTCGCACAATCCCCCCACACACACCCTCCCTTTTCCGCTTTCTCCCCTTGGCTTCCGATCAGATCTTTTTTTGTCCTCCTTCTTGATTTTTGCTGTGCACGTGTGCACTGGGTTTTCCCTAGTGTGTGTGTGTATATATATATATATGAAATTCTACAATCACTTTGTATAGTTAAAATAAGTCATAGGTTTAGTTATGCATGTATAGTTTTATAAATTAGTAAATTAACAGTAAATTATATTATACCATATGTACAGTCCACATATAAATTTAATATTATTCTTTGGCTAAATCTTATGACGCAGATATATCCGCGTTACCACAGTCAAGGAATCGGACGCGCGACGTGATCCGTAGCTGTTTCCGGATCCGACGCCAGATCTACGCGTGACCGTCGAACTAGGTTGGTATCCCTTGCTCGTAGTAACCCACACCGTAAGACATCAAAACCTAATTAAAAATCGGTAACTTATTCACAAATTTACTTTTCGCTCCTTTAAAACGATGTGAAACCGTAGATCGACGATCGGACTATATTGACTGTATACATAGGGTAGAATCGTCAGATAGGATGATCATTCAATTTTGACTTCAAACTGATAGGATAGCCCCGTTCTACTTAGAAACGACCTAATAGGATTGCTAAACTGGTCCAGACACCCGCCGTTAACTTGTGACAGCAGACTCTGACCGACGTGCTGCCAGAGACGAGACGCTTCCGACGAACGTCCTACTTTCCACCGCATGCAAGTGCCCCCACTTGTGTAGTTACAGCCAAGTCTAGGCCACTTCTTTCTTAGAATTGTAAAATTGTTGAACAAGAGAACCAGACGTGAAATGATATCGTCTGGGACCCCCCCACAATAGCCTAGACTTGACAACGAAGTCTAGGTATTAAACTGCAAACATGTTAGGGACTATTTGTGTGTGTGCGTGTGGACACCCTAGAACAACTTTATTCTTGCCATGTTATGAACATCTTGCACGTCATGTCTTACACAGCCTGCAGGCAAAAAGACGCCGACCTAGCAGAGTGGGTGATTTTTATTACAGAATACCCACCTAGAAGAGTGTCCCTGCAGACCGTGGGGATAGAGGCACTCACCTAGCAGAGTGAGTGGTCTTATACAGTGGTACAGATTCACCTACGAAAAGCTCGGCACCCACCTAGTAGAGTGAGTGTCCCTGCAGACTGTGGGGATAGAGGCACTCACCTAGCAGAGTGAGTGGTCTTATACAGTGGTACAGATTCACCTACAGGAAGCTCGGCACCCACCTAGCAGAGTGAGTGTCTTGCAGAGCGTGGGGATAGAGGCACTCGCCTAGCAGAGTGAGTGGTCTTATACAATCTTGTCTTGTCTTGTCTTAGGGTGGGGTAGGGTTGAGCGACCACCAGGTTAGAGAGTTTGGCCACTTTCTAAGCTGAAGGCGTGAACCCTCTTGGTGTCAAGTCGCTTGGGGTCGAGTCACTTGGTGTCACAGGTCTTGTCATGTCTTGTCTAATCTTGTCACGTCTTGTAGCTGGTAGCTTACGCTACGACTTTGTCTGCCACGTTTACTTTCCGCACTGTCTTTGCTTTCCTTACTTATACATGTCATGCTGTTGCATCATCTCAATTTAAAACAACATTATAATGTCATCTTTAAATTCCTTTACACTTGCAGTAGAGTCTTCTAACCTTTTCTTGTAGACTTTACCTGACGTACATCTCCTTTTCTCTTGGGTGTTGTACGTCAGGTACGGAGACATAGTACACAGACGAGCCGGCCTTACTTGAGGACTTGGAGCCGAAGGACGTTGATCCGGAGTACCTGCCAGGGGACCAGACCTAGAGGTTCCTCACCATTGCTGTCTTCCAGAGGTTACTACTTTCTAGCTTGGATGAGTAGCACCACTTTACTTTTTGACTAGGTTGGGTGTGTCGCACCGTTAGTTTCCTTTTTAGTAGTTGTTGCCATGCTTAGGCTTTTTTATTAGACTTGTCATATGCTGGATGTTTTCTCCTTTTTAAATGAATGCAATTTTATTTGAGTACTCTTATTCTTATTGTTATGAACTTTTATACGCACAAACCTGTAATTTTAATGGTATCTCTAAAGACGCTTATTGGGCCCGAGCTTCACAGCTTCGGCCCATGCGGACATTCGTCTCGTACTCGCACCCGTTTTGGGAAGCAGGGCGTGACAGGTTTTAGTGGTGGTCCATGCAGGTCGTGCGAAAAGTTCGTAGCAATAAAAGTACTCGCATTCATTTAATATCCGGTTTAATATGTGCAAGTCTAATAATCCCCGGTTAGATTAGTGACCATAGTGTAACCTTAGCCTTATCTTTTGTATCCTAGGCACCATTTTAGTATCGTCTCGACCGACATTAACCTTGTTCGACTCCGGTGCATCTATGTGCGTCATTACCCGAAGATTCGTAACAGAACGCTCCATTCCCATCCATACAATTCCTAAGTGTTGGGACATCACTACAGGGAACGGAGTGGTGACGGTTAATTTGGGATGCCGATCGATTCTGTTGGTGATTAGTGGACACGAGCCGACTTCATTGTCCATGATCTGCCACACTTCGATGTTGTTCTTGGCATCGATTGGTCGAAAGATTTCCATGCTTCGATCGATTGCTGTAGCAAGAAAGTGGTGTTCAGGATTCCAGGCCACCCGGAGTTCGAGTTTTATAGCAGAGAACGATCGCTTGGGCTCGTTAGATTCCGGGCCAAGCCGAAGGAGTCGATCATTGTTTCCATGCAGATGGAGATCGATAGACATGCAGTCGTCAGAGACTTCGACGACGTCTTTCCAGATGATATTTCAGGTTTGCCACCCGACAGAGCTTTGGAGTTCAGTACAGTTCTGATGCCGAGAGCGCAACCTATTTCGAAGGCACCGTATCGGATGGCTCCTGCAGAGCTTGAGGAGTTGTAGAAACAGTTGGACGAATTGTTGCAGAAGAGATTTATACACCCTAGTGTGTCACCTTGGGGTGCACCAGTTCTATTGGTAAAGAAGAAGGACGGATCCTGCCAGATGTGGGTGGACTACAGAGGACTGAATGCAGTGACTGTGGAGAACAAGTATCCACTGCCTCGGATTGTTGATATTTTTGACCAGCATGGAGGTTTGAGGGTTTTCTCGAAACTGGATTTGAGGCTAGGTACCATCAGCTGAAGGTGAAGAAGGACGATACTCCGAAGACGGCCTTCAGGACAAAGTACGGACACTATGAGTTCGTGGTCATGCCATTTGGTGTGACCAACGCTCCGGTAGTATTTATGAACATGATGAATTTGATTTTCTATGATTTCCTGGATAAGTTCGTCGTCATCTTCATCGACGACATTCTTATTTACTCGAAGTCGGAAGAGGAGCACAGCCAGCATCTAAGGACAGTGTTGGAGACACTGAGACGTCACAAGCTGTATGCCAAGTATAATAAGTGCGAGTTCTGGTTGGACAAAGTCGCATTCCTGGAAAAAGTGGTGTCTGGTGATGGCATATCTGTAGATCCGGAGAAAGTCAGAGCAGTCAGCGAGTGGCCGACACCGCAGTCAGCATCAGATATCAGAAGCTTTCTTGGACTAGCTGGCTACTACCGTCGGTTCATTAAGGATTTTTTTCGAGGATTGCGGAGCCGATGACGAAGCTGATGAGGAAGGACGTTGTGTTTGTTGGTCAGAGGATTGTAAGAAGGCCTTCATTATTTTGAAGGAGAAGTTTACCACAGCATCGGTATTAGGCTGTACCGGATCGGAGCAGAGGCTTCGAGATTTACTGTAATGCTTCTGGCAAGGGTCTCGGAAGTGTTCTGCATCAGCATGGTCATTTGGTTGCGAACGCTTCTCAGCAGTTGAGGAATCATGAGAAGAACTACCCGGTGTACAATTTGGAGTTAGCAGCGGTGATGTTTGCGTTGAAGATCTGGAGACACTTCCTGCTGAGTGAGAGCGTGAAGATTTTCACCGATCACAAAAGCTTGAAGTATATTTCTACGCAGAAGGATCTCAACATGCGTCAGAGACGATGGTTGGAGCAGATGGCAGACTATGAGATAGATCTGCAGTACCACCCAGAAAAGGTGAATGTAGTGCCAGATGCTTTGAGCAGACTCCCTGCAGCGATGATGCATATTGTCGATTGGAGAGTACAACATGAGCTGAGAGTGATGGACATTGAGGTTGTCCTACCAAGAGTGATCGTTTCATTGATGAATTTACAGATTCAGTCAACAATCGTGGATCGTATCAAGGCAGCTCAGGTAGGAGACCCGAAGCTGCAGAGGATCAGACGACAGGTAGAAGCTGGACTTCGGACATCGTTTATTATTCACGAGGATGGATCGCTGAGGTACGACAGTAGACTCTGCGTACCTGCAGGTGACATTAGAGATGAGCTGCAGGGAGAGGCTCATAGTTCTCATACAACAACAGCTACCAGGCGAGCATTGGCATGGCGTCGTTTGCTGCCCTATATGGAAGGAAATGTCGATTGCCACTAAGTTGGGATGACATCGGAGATCGAGAGCTGTTGGGTCCGGAGATGATTGTAGAGGCGGAGGATGTCATGAGATACATCAGGGATAAGCTTCGGATTGCACAGGATCGTTACAAGCATTGGGCAGACACCAAGAGACGACATTTGGAGTTTCAGTCAGGAGATCATGTCTTCCTGAAGATTTCTCCGAACCACGGAGTCATTTGTTTCAGGAAGAAGGGAAAGCTGAGTTCGAGGTTTATTGGACCATTTGATGTGCTGGAACAAGTGGGGGCAGTGGCTTATCTCTTTGCTCTACCACCATCTTTAGAGGGAGTTCATGATGTTTTCCATGTATCTCAGCTACGTCGATACGTTAGTGACCCATCGCACACTGTGGACTTTTCAGAGATCACGGTCCGTCCGGACCTGACATATGATCAGCAGCCAGTGCAGAATTTGGACCGTCGACAGAAGCAGTTGAGGAATAAGGTAGTCGACCTGGTGAGAGTGATGTGGCATCACGGATCACCTGGAGAGTCCACTTGGGAGCGCGAGGATGAGAGAAGAGAGCACTACCCGCATTTTTTCCCTTAGCAGTAGTTGATGTTGATTCCGAGGGCGGAATCATCTCTTAAGGTGGGTAGGATGCACGGTCACTTTCCGACTGTACGTATTTTAGCGCGTAGCTGTGTTTTGTGTACGTTCTGTGTATTTGATTTTTATTACGGTCCTCCGTAGCTCAGACGCGCGACCGAACCCCGTTGTCACGATCCTCTCGGAGGCGCGATCGCCCCGATACTTTCTTTTTGATTTGTGGATGTCGTGGGACCAATCTGCTAAAACATCATTATTAATTTATAAAACATAAATTTTTCTAAACTTGAATTTCTATTTAAAAATTCTGTGTACTCCATAAGTTTTAAAAGAAAAGGAATAATAAAAGAAAAAAACAATACTAATAATTATTCATTATTTAATAACTTAATAATTAGGAGCATAAGCTGTTATTCTAGGATAAATAAAAATCTTAACAAATCCTTTTCCAATTCAAAAGTCTGAAACGTTTTTTTCATCAAATCTTTTTATACTAACTTATTAAAAATCCCAACAACCCCAGTATCTCTCCCACCTCCCACACGTCTCCTCTCCTCAACAACCATGCAGAGGACTCGCTCAACCCACGTGCACTTGAGCCTTTTTAATTCACGTTGCCCAGGGGCTTCATGCGCGTTCTCATAATCACGTCGCCCCTCCACGTTGGTCGTCCCTTTTCTCTTTACAGTGATCTCCGGTGGCACCATCAGATGCCCACGCCAAACGCTTCGACAACAGACCCCGCCTCCAAACCCCGGAGAGCCCACGGGCCCTACCTCTCCGACCTCCTTCATCAATGCCACCCAGCCGAGGACGCCTCCCTCCGGCACCCCAAGACAGCCTCCTGAATCCCCTACTCACCACTGACCTTCACCTCCTCCCGCACCGCCACAACGGCCACAAGCCCATCCCTTCTGATCACCTCGCCTCCTCTTCCCGTCGACCTTTCGCCGTTCACCCGACCATCTCGTCCGACCCCGATGTTGCTGGATCCCCAACGACACTGCCTGAGCCCCTCTGCCCCTCAAGCTCCCAGCAGAACTCCCCTGCTTGACGCCAGCGCCACCCCGAGCAACCTAGCACCCTCTCCCTTCAATCTGCATGCACCCGCAAACCTACACGTAAGTGTTTTTTATGCATGCAATTATTTAAAAGCTTATCGAGTGTTATGTTAGTATAATTAATAATAAGGTGAGGTAGTAAGTTAGCTAAATTAGAGAATTATTTTTTTATACGAAGTTTATACTCTTAGGGAGTAGTAGTTAAGGCTAATAAGATGTGGGTTAGTGTAATATCTTAACAGTAAGACACCACCACTCATATAATAATGGACACAAGGAGTAAGACATGTTAGCTGGTAGTTTTACTTAGTTAGTTGGGTTATTTTAATATCAGTATAAAAAATAATGGGTTATGAGAACTGTGAATTTCAAATGCAACCGTGAGTTATTATTTTTTAAGATATGAACAGTTTATATGGTATACTAGTTATTATATTATTTTATAGTAATGTCGTTAGTACCTAGATTTTTTATATATTTATAAATAGTATGTTTATTTATGTAGAGTAGTCTATAAAATAGATGTTATGAGTAATATATATATATATATATAATATATATATATATATATATATATATATATATAATTCTACAATCACTTTGTATAGTTAAAATTAGTCATAGGTTGTTTTATAAATCAGTAAATTAACAGTAAATTATATGTACATGTAAGGACACTGGCTATGGGAAACACACTAGAAGGGGGGTTGAATATTGTTTATGCAATTTAAAACGATAGTTACACCAATTTAAATGCAATCCAACTAAATAGTGCGGAATTAAAATTAAACCCAAATAGAAACAAATGCAAACGCAAGGATGTTTCAAGGGTTCTGATTACCCAAGTCACTTTCTGACTTGTTCCCGGTAATCCTACGTCCCTTCCACCTGGATACCTCTGGATACTCAAGTTAGAACCCTAACTTGAGGTTTCCTTAAAACCCACTTTTAGCAACCATACAAGTGAAATCGAAATACAATCGATTGACCTTGACTCCCACAACTTGAGAGCAAGCAAAAACCACTCTCACAACCCGAGAGCAAATTCAAAAAACGAAATTTATGAAATATGAAAGCAACACTTACAATCACCTATGACTTGAAGTAGAACTTGAAGGAGAAGTGTGTTGTCTATTGAAGACTCTCTTGGAAGAGAGGAGAAAGCCCTTTCTCTTGACTGCACCAAATGCCTAGAAGATAACTCTTTGGTTCTAGATGGAGGAGTAAGAGATCAAAGATAGGAATTCTTAGGGCTTTGGATTTGAGAGCTTTAAACTTGAGAATGAAAGCTTGAGATGAAAACTTGGAAGAATTAGTAACCTCTCAATGTAACAGTAGAAGCCCATTATATAGGTTTCTCAAATCCACAAAACAGATTAGGCAAAAAAACCTTTTGGAATCCGTGAGAAAAATCTCAACGGATAGAATCTGAGCTCGCCACAGTCGACTGTTGAGGAAACCACAGTCGACTGTTGCACAGTCAGCAAGGGTAGGTGAGAATTCATAACGGTAACTGACCACGTGGACAGTTGACTGATGAAGCATAGACAGTCGACTGTTGAACCAACATGCGACTGTAAATCCTTCTACAGGCGACTGGCCGTAAAATGGGTAAGTTGAAAAATTCTGGAAATCTTCTGAGATAACAGGACAGACAACTGATGAGGATAAAATAGTGGACTGTTTATCAGAACAGGCGACTGTAAATCCTTATATAGATGACTGTCAAATGCCCTGGGAATTTTCAGAGAGCTGAGTCAACAAATTGGCTCACAGACGGACGACTGTTGCAGCATACACAGTCGATTGATCCAATGGACAGTCGACTATATATTCAACACTAGTCGACTGGCCGTAAAAATGCAGATCGACAGAGTTTGGGCAAAAGATAGACATGCGACTGATTTACAAAACACAGTCGACTGTCACTTGGACATGCGCCTGTGAATCATTCATGAGTCGCCTGTGGGAATAAAAACAGAGAGGCCCAAACCAAGTTTGTAAAAGATTGTGTACAACAGGTGACTGTAGAACAAAACACAGTCGACTATTTTTGAGACATGCGACTGTATAATGTTCACCAGTCGACTGTTGTAAACAATCCAAGCACAAACAATAAGAAATGAATTGGAGTCTAAGGACGAATGATCTAATGATGTCCTAAGACTGAATTGAAGATGTGTGTGACTGCTCCATCAATGTTCTACTTCTAAGCTACATACTAGAAGAGATAAAAGAAATTTACATTCACGAACTCTCTCTTCTATCCAACGTATGAGCTTGAAGTCTTCATGGAGCTTCAATCATCATCTATAATCATCCAATCCATTTCATTTGCCTTCAATGATCTTTAAGAGTCATCCATTGCTAGTAGATCTTCATAAATAGCTTAGGCAATGGATTAATTGCAAAATAGGGGATTAGTCACAAGTATTTATGTTTGCTCATCATTAACACCAAGTAGGGAGAAGTCCAATACTCAACATTCTCCCCCTTTTTATGATGACAAACAAACATAAACAAAAAGGTAAATAATTGTGCGTAATGAAAACCTACTCCCCCCTACATTGATGCCAATCAAGTTAGTCAACAAATATTAGGGCATCTATAAATCAATTGAAGCAAATGAGTAAGATATAAGTGAATTCAATTCATGAAATCTAGGAAATAAAAAATCACTATTCATTGTAATCTTACTCCCCCTGAATCTAAGGCAACTTCAATCTTAGATTCAAAGTGTTAGCACATACTTAGCACATTCATTATGAATCTTGTATGTTTATTTCTATCCCCCTATGGCATTATCTAAAAAGGTGGGAGTAAATAACAACAACAATAATCGTGCTAAATAAGAACTAACAACAATCAAGGAGTATAAAGATATAAAGAATCAAAACTCATAAAATCACATCAAATACTTATGTGAATATATGAATGCAAGTCCAATATCAACATTTTAGATATACGAAACTAAAATAGTTTCAAAAACGCATCACATCACAGATAGCATGAATAATCCAATATCAAGTCCAAATTGTCTCAAAATCTCATTATGAGAGAATAAAACATTCATGGAGACAATATCACAATCAGCACACAGATATGATTAACAATTATACATGGTGTGACACATAAGACGAAACAGCAATGGCATATATATATATATCTATTATACATTTCACAGCATTTTTTGAATTCTAGGGCTGACTAGGACAAGATAAAGAGTGGTGAGATTTGATCTTGGTAAATCAATGGTTGAGATTGGATTTTGTGAAAATTTTAGTGGGAAAACTTAAATTTTGGTGGGAAAACTGTCTCGGAAATCAAAACTTTGAAATTAGAAGTGTCTTGGGAAAGATTGAAGAGATTAATTTTGGAGGAAAAGTGCCTTGGGAACCTAAACTTTGAAATTAGAAGTGCATTGGGAAAGATTGTGGAGATTAAATTTGGGGGGAAAAGTGCATTGGGAACCTAAACTTTGAAATTAAAAGTGCCTTGAGAAAGATTAAGGAGAAGCATGATCCATTAAATTAAACAAAATAAAAAACTTAGCGTAAAACAATTTAGCGGAACAACAAATTAGCGTAAAAATGCCTTGAAGTTTGTCAAGCGCCCGCGCCGACGCTAAATTTTTTTACAATAATTGTTGTTTCCCGCCAAAGGCGCCCGTGCCAAATTTGTCGTTCCGCGCCGAAGGCGCAGGTGCCAAATTTGTTGTTCGACATCGAATTTTTTGTTCTGTGTTGAAGTCGCTCACGTCGAATTTGTTGTTTCGTACCGAAGGCGTCCGTGTCGAAATTGTTGTTCCGCGTCGAAGACGCCCACGCCGAAGGTGCCCGTGCCGCTAAATATTTTTACGCTAATTTATTGTTATGTTAAATTTTGGCTGTGGAAATAATTTTTCGGGAAACAAAGATTTCGCATGGGAAATCTTAAATGAACAGTGCCCGCGGACACGTGTTATGACTAGGACAAGCTGACTAGGACAAATTGGTGGATAGAAAGACAGCTTGGATTTAATCTTGAGAAAAGAATGGTTGAGATGAGATTTTGTGGAAAGTTTTGGAGGGAAAAACAATTCTGGGGAAAATGAAAATTTCTTGGGAATGAAAGTTTCCGGGGAATAGCAGAGTGCATGTAATTAATGCATTTAGGGAAAAACTTTAAGTTACACTTAATATTGCAGATCAAATGTAGATGCAGATCGAATGATCTCTCTCTTAACGCGGGGCCCACCGTCGTTAAATGCTGATGCAAGATGAGAATAATTTAAATGCTGGTCGAAGTAATGCAGTCTTTTAAATGCTGATGCAAGATGAGAATAATTTTCCCGCCGAATTTGTTGTTTCGCGTCATAAGTGCCAGCGCTGAATTTATTGTTCTACGTTGAATTTGTTGTTCTGTGTTGAAGGCGCCTGCGCCGAATTTTTTGTTCTACGCCAAAGGCACCCGTGCTACTAAATATTTTTACGCTAATTTGTTATTCCGCGCAAGTTTGGTTGTTGAAATTATTTTTTTGGGAAACAAAGATTTCGCTGGAGGAATTTTTAAATGAACCGTGCCCACGGGCACGGGTTATGACTAGTGTGTGTGTGTGTGTATATATATATATCAAAAGTAGGCAAATCTCTCACAAATTAATCCGCAGGCGTGTGTGTGATGGCCGAAACACACTCTTCTGGCTTGACCCGTGGTTGGAATGCGGCCCATTATGTCATCTATTCGATATTCCACTTGGAGCGGAACTTGCCTGTGTGCGGGACTACTGGGCAGAGGGGCATTCCGCTTGGACAAGCGACCTGGCACTTGATCAGGTGCGACCCCTCCTTCAACGCGTTGCTCTTAAGGCTGGGGCGGATGAGTGGCAGTGGTTGCCTGGAGAATATTTTCAGTTCCGGGATGCTTGGGAGGGAACTCGTCATCCTGGAAATTTCTTTCCATTCCACAAACTTATTTGGTATAACAATCACGTCCCTAAATGGTCTCTCACTCTTCTTCGTGCTTTCCAGGGTAAGCTGCTCACTAGAGAGATGATCAACAGATGGGGGTTTAATGCACCAATAAATTGTGTCCTTTGCGATGACAACAAGGAGGAAAGCGTTGATCACCTTTTCTTCACCTGTAGCTTTTCTGGCTACATTTTGCGCAGATCATTGCTGAAGCTTCGTGTTGCAAACAACATCAATTCCGGATTGCATGACATCGGGAACTTCTATATTACTAATTTTGAAGGAAAGAGTGCTTTGGATAGATTGGCTAAAACCGTACTTTCTGCTGCGGTATGGCACATTTGGAGAGAAATGAATCGTCGTATCTTTGATGATGTGAGGAAAAGCAAGACCACAGTTTTTGATGAGATTGCCAACGAAATCCAGATTGCTATGGAAGGTCTTGAGCCATCGACATCTGAGGAAATTGCAGTATTTGACAATTGGGAATTTAGGGACTTGGGCTGAGTTTTCTGAATAGCTTCATTTAGGGTGTGGGATTTCTAGTGGAGAGTGACGGCGCTTGTGCCCTATCCTCTCCCTATTAATAACACACGCCTGAATGAGCTATTGTTGTACATTGTATATTGTATTTTGTGCAATAAAATATCACGCTAACCTTTCATATATATATATATATATATATATATATATATATATATATATATATATGGAGAATATGCTTTGCATCTTTATTGATATCAGAAAATAGGTACAAGACTCTCCCAAAGGTGGAAGAAGGATGTGTGTATGGAGAGGTAAGGTACAAGCACCATTACCACAACCGATACATGACACCTTCTGCTACCCGTAGAGCCAAAGTAGCAACAAAATACAATATATTGAATACCTAGCCAATAAGCCCCCAGTTAAAAGGGGCAATACCATCTTCTTGATCCCAACACTCATGCCTCAAGGCGATTCTGATATCCTCAGCAATATCTTCGAATAGAGCCGTTTTAATTTGGCTGGTTCCCTCAAAGATTCTCCTGTTTCTTTCTCTCCAGATGTGCCAAACCATCACAGCTAAAACTGTCTTAGCCAATCTTCCTAAGCTACCTTTGCAGTGATTGAGAATAAGGTCCCCGACTCCAACCAAAGAAGATGGTAAGACAGAAACGAATCCCAATTTCAAAAGACTCCTGCAAAGGATGTAGTTAGAATAACTACACTCAAAAAAATATATGGGACATATTCTCACAAATATTATCAGAACATAAAACACAGAAGGGTGAAGTGGGCACTCCCCATTGTACGAGCTTGTCCCGGGTAAGAAACTTCCCATGGAAAGCTCGTAATAAAGAAATAGCCATCTTGGGGATGTGCCCCTGAAACCAGACCACCTTGTAGAAAGGGAATAAGGGTTTTAAAACCCTGGTCCCAGCCCAAGCATTATAGAGGGATGTAGATTTGGAGATCCAGGCCCAAGAATCATCCCCAGAGGACAGAATTATATTATTAAGAAGATGCCGCACACTAGAGAGAGAGTTGCTATTAATCCACCCCGTGTCCTGCCAGTAACTATTTACCGTGCGATCCTCCACCCCCGCAGGGACCTCATAGGAGTCATTTAACGCCCCACAGGGGAGCCAATTATCATACCAAAAAAGAGTGGAAGCCCCATTCCTAACAATACGCTGAGTGAGTTTTTTGGAGTAATCACGGCATTGCAAAATGAATTTCCAGGTCCCAGATTGCATAGGGTGGGGCTTAGCCAGAAAGAAACCCATATTACTCAAATACCGCCTCCTCATATAATCAGCCCAAAGACCCCCATGGGTCAGCATTCGCCAAGACAATTTAACCCCATGAGCATTATTCAGATCAGTGAAGCTACGGAGCCCAACACCTCCTTCTTGTTTAGGAACACAAACATCATCCCAGGCCCAGGTATGGTTTTTCCCCCATATAAAACCTCTGCATAAGGTGGTAAGGGAGCGTAAGACAGATTTAGGGATACGAAAGGCCTGCATCCAAAAAGCAACCATACCATAGATGACAGTTTTAACAAGCTCTATACGACCAGCTATAGATAATAAAGTCGAAGACCATCCCTGAAGCTTGTGCCTACATCTGTCCATCAGGCGACCATACATAGCAGCATTAGGGTACCTGGCAGAGAGAGGGAGACCCAAATACGAGGTCAGGGACCGAACCCTCCTGATGCCCAAGATATCAGCAAGATTGCCCGCCCCCCTGACCCCCTTGCTAAAAATGCCAGCGCTCTTGCTCCAATTAACATCCAGACCAGAGAGATGGTTGAAAGTAACGAGGAGATTTTTCAGCCCCTTAAAGGACACTTCATTAGCCCGACAAAAAACCAGCAGATCATCAGCAAAAAGAAGATGAGTAATGGCGCCAAGTCTTTTCATAGGCTGGATACTCCGAGTGACATTAGCTCTAGCCATTAATAATGAGAAGGCTTCCATAACGATGACAAAGAGATATGGGGAGAGGGGGTCACCCTGCCTCAACCCTCTATTTGATTGAAACATACCAAATGGGGAACCATTGATCAGAACAGAGAAGGATGGGGTAGAGACGCATTCACATATCCAGCTGATGAATTTATGTTTAAATCCCATTTGATGAAGCATGAAATAGATAAATTCTCTATTGAAGCTGTCGAAGGCTTTCCTCAGATCAAGCTTGAGACATGCCCTAGAGCCCATAGGATTATTGAAATCCCTAATGTGTTCGTGGGCCAACAAAGCACAGTCAGCTAGTAATCGATCTTGTAAAAAAGCAGCCTGATTAGGAGAAATGAGCTCCGTAACAGCTTTGCTGAGGCGATTGCATAGGATTTTGCTGATAATTTTGTACAAAACATTACAACATGCAATGGGCCTGTAATCCCCAAGACCAGAAGCATTGATATTTTTCGGAACAAGAGTAAGAAAGGTATGGTTGACCTGGCGATAGAGCTTGCCAGTTTTGAAAAAATTAAGAATAGCCATGGTAACCTCATTCCCAATAGTATCCCAGGAGTTCTGAAAGAAAAAGCCATTGTAACCATCCGGACCAGGGGCCTTATTAACCCCGATTTGAAATACAGCATTTTTGACTTCTTCAGCCACAACTGGCCTTTCGACCCAAATAGCAGCTTCATGAGATAAAACTCTTTTAGTAGTAAGGCGAGGGAAGACTCTCCAGTAATTATCTTGATTATAAAGTTTAGAGAAGAATTCCGGGGCTTCAGTTTTAAGCTTGTCAATGGTGTTATTACAAGAACCATCAGCAGAAATAAGATGGCTAAGGTTATTACGACTCTGTCTAGTCCTCATAGCAGTATAGAAGAAGCGAGAGTTACGATCCCCAAGACTTAACCAATCTTGCCTACTTTTCTATTTAAGATTAGATTCCTCAATATCAATGGCTTCAGCCAGTTGGCTAATAAGGGTGCGTTCTTTTATCTGAAGATCCACACAGGAATGGAGAAACTGATTCTGCTGGACAGTAGCAAGCTCAGAACGAAGCTTAAAAACATTGTTATCCTCTCTGAATTTTGATCCAAAAATCTTGAGCTCTCCCTTCAAATTCTTAAGTTTGTTGACAAGGCGAATCATAGGACAACCAAAGGTTTGCAGACCCCAGCAATCCTTTAAAATTTTAGGGAATTCAGGACAGAGGTGCCAGGAGTTGAAGAATTTGAATGGTTTAGGGCCGGTGCTCCCTAACTGATGGGTATGTATGATAAGGGAGGAGTGGTCACTAGTGCCTCCCTCAACATATTCATAGTAAGAAGCGGGAAGAATATTAATCCAATAACTATTACAAAAGGATCTATCCAGAGTAGCCATGATACGCCTCTGCCCAATATTGCGATTATTCCAACTCAGAGAGTTGCCAACAGTTTTTAGCTCAATGAGACCACTAGAATTAATACAATCATTGAACTCGTCAACCATGCAACCAGACACCATACGACCCCCAACTTTATCAGAAGAGTATCTGACACAATTAAAATCCCCACCTAGGATCCAAGGCAGATTTTTATAATTAGAGGCACTGGTGATCAAATTACTCCAGAGGCTTCTACGATCAAGATAGGAATTGGCAGCGTAAACTATAGAGATGATAGAGAAAAAACCCGCAGCATTCTCCACTTTCAAGGATATGTGTTGAGTCGACATATTATCAACAACACAAGTCCAGATATCAGGATCATATATTATAACAATACGCCATTTACACTGGGTACTGCTATTATTGATAGTCAACCACTTCTTCGAAAAGCATTTGGCAATCCTTTGACTATTGTTATTGGTAACCTTAGTCTCAATATGCCCTACGAAAGAGGGTTTATACTTCAAGCAGCGATCCTTAAGCTCACGACGCCTAGTAATACTATTGAGCCCCCTAGTGTTCCAGATGAACAAAGTCATGGCAGATTGGTAGATGAAGGATGCTCAACATCCCTATTAATCCTAGAGCTCTTTCGGATCCCCTTAACAACAACATTTCCAGATTTGAGTTGGTTGGATTTCTTCTTGCCTTTACTACTAAGCATTAGCTCCTCTTGTTCCGCAAGCCAGACTTCATTTTGAATAGTCATGTTACTAGGCTCGCTATCAGAATCAGCGGTATCAACAGTATTATCAATAAGAGATCCCCCCCTACGCGAAGGGGGGTTAGCTATAGCGGGGGAGACAGGCTTCATACGCCCCGTGATGGGAGGCGAAGCCTGCTGAGACGATTTAGAATGAGAGAGAGGCTTGGCGAGCGCCAGCCCAGAGTACCCCGATCCCCCCCTCCCCATTTCATTATTTTTGTCTCCTATACACGGGCCTTCAACAGCCCTCAAGCTATCATACAACAAAACAGCTTTGTCAATAACCGGGCCCTTATCAAGATCCTTCGTCTGCTCCGTAGGAGAGCAAGACTCTTCATTGCTGCATCCGGTGCAAGGGGAAAGATGGAGCTCAGCTCTTATGACTCTGTCTAAGATCTTGCTGCTGCTTCGCTTCAGAGAATGGTCGCCCTCGGCATCTCCGATGTGGGTATCACTTGGACTTACCCTGAAATCAATAGAACACCCCTCACCCAATGCCCTGTCAAGTCCCCCTTCTCCATAATGCCCGCTGCTCCCGCTACTACGCCTCTGAAGATAAACCGAGCTCTCCGGAACAACCGCTGCCCCCTTATCACTATTACAACCCACATCAAAACTGGTCGCAGCCAGCCTATTTACAACCTTACTGTCATCAATATTAACAGCAATAGCCCCAGGAGCAAGATCACCCCCCCCCAAGCATATTGCTGCTGTAGGAACCCCCCCTTAATACTGCTACCCGCCTCATTACAAAACTTCACTCGATTCCCTATACATCCACGCTCATCGCCCCCAGTCCATTGCCCCCTTCGATCATCAACGGATTTACATTCAGTGGGACAATTTTCGACATCAGAAGCGATCGAATTGCCCAACTCACCACCCGTAACAAGGGTACAAACCATGCCTTTCGCATGACATCCCTCCTTAGTACAATTATCAACCCCACTCAACACTTCAGAGCTCTCGTTACAAACCACTCCTTCATCCATCGAGGGATGATCACCACAATCAATAGCATGAACATAATCAACCATCCCCCCCAGTAGTAGAGGTAGTAGAAGACAGGATTAAAGGGATCTGGGCACTTACAGAGTTTCGCTTGTCCCCCGTATCAGCAGCAGCCTTCAGCATATCTCCCCCTCCTCCGTTGGTACCACTGGCATCTTCAATTTGCCTGTCGACAGAGTTCCTTTCTCCAGCTCTCGTTTGTCCACCTTAGCCGAACACTGCTTTATAATATGACCAAAGCAATTGCAATGCGAGCACCTAGAGGGCAACCCTTCATACCGAACTTCCAATTCGATGCATTCTCCATCTTCCACACAGACTGTAACAGTGCGCGGCGGTTCGCTTTCAGCGGAGATTTCGACCAAGCAACGAGCAAACGTCATCTTCTCTATGGAGGCGGTGGCTCTGTCCACACAAATAGGAATCCCCAACATGCTAGTTATAGCATTAAGAATCCTAATGGACCAGAATTTAAGAGGAAGATTAGGGAGAAGGACCCATATAGGTGCAGTAGACAGCATATCTCGCTCATACGCCAAATCCGGAGCCCACCGTTGGATCACCACCAACCTGCCGTCGAACATCCACGGCCCTCCATACAAGACAGCATCACAATCACCCTTGTCCTTGAAGCGGAAGAGATAGAAGCCATTATCCCTGGAGAAGACAGCCATACCTTGCTTTTTCCATGACCTGGTAGCCCAAGCCTTCATTTGGCTGAAGAAGGGAACGTCCCCTAAAACATACGCCACCAGGGTGTTATCCCAAGACCTTGCCGCCTCCTCAATGGCTTCTTGAGATAGCATCGCAATCGGGGCTCCATTTTCATCAATGCTCGGGGGAATGAAGGCCATCTCCAGCGAGTCAGCGATCTTCTTCTTGTTTGTACATACTTCAAGCCAAGAAAGCTTCGCAGCAAGAGGATTGATTTTAATCTCGAACGCTGGTCTCATCCTCCTCCTCTCTTGCATTGAGAGATTCCTTGTGGGGCCAGCCCCTGCTTTGAACAGAGTATTCTCATTAGCCAGAGCCCACTGCCTGTGATCCGCTCTGGGATCCTTCCCATTGTTAGCAACGGCATAACGCCTCCTCCTATTCACCAATTGCCAATCCCCCGACAAAGCAGGAGCAATCTCTCCAGGAAGCCGGGAAGAGGACTCAGCCATGTCAAAGGGAAGCAGGAATTAGAAGTAAACGAATTCTCACCGCAATAACCAAACAAAAATAGCGATGCTTACCACCGGATCGAGAACTCCACCCAAGTTCCCGATCCGACCAGCAAAAACTCCGCAAAAGGATCCGATCAGATCAGGCCACCGATCGTCACCTCCCAGCCTCAGAAGCCGCCAAAGATTCACCAAACAAAACCATAGCGACAAGGCAGACAAATCGATTAGGAAACAACCAAAGAAGCCAGGAAAACCAAACAGAACGTAGAACGAGAGGGACTCACTGCCGAATCGGAATCTACACCGAGATCCCGATCCGAACAGCTGGGGGAGAGCAGGTCCTCACAGATCCGAGAGCACAAGGCCAGAAATCGAAAGATGGCCGCGAGATGATCGCGAGATCCGATTCGAATCGAAGCGAAAACTAGTTCCGATCGATTCAAAGGGATCAATCTCAGAGTCTAGCGAAGAACAGGTCTCCGAAGACAAGAAAGAACAGACGAGCGGCAGCCCACAGTGCCTCGGCCAGCCGCAGAAGCGGCTGACGGCGATCCCCTTTGCGAAGTCTCCTCCGGAGCTTCTCTCTCAAGAAAACGAGGAGAGACAAACTTTTTTATATTTTTCATATATATATATATATATATATATATATATATATATATATATATATATATAAAAACCCATATATATATATATATATATATATATATATATATATATATATATATCAAAAGATGATATGAGTACACATCAGATGGACATCACCATGTCCAACAAAATACTTCATGACATCAGCGTACATCAGCATACATATAAAAACTGAACAACATACACATTAAACTCAATCACACACTAAAGAACCACTCAACCCAACCAAAAATAGACCAAAACAAAATCTTGGTCTACGGGTGAGTGAACAAAAAGTAACAGGAGCAACTTCAGTCATGTGAATGATGGAGGGGTCCGAGGGACGTCCAGAAGAGCGGAACATCAGCCTAGCAAAGCGACGAGTAGGAAAGGCTGGAGTCTTCCTCTTGGAAGACGAAGCACGAGCAGGAGAGGATCTCGCATGACCATGAATAAGAGTCTGGACAACAGGGGTCTGAACAACAGAAGATACATGCACAAAACCTGGAGGAGGAGGAACACCAACATGGGCAATATCCTCAGATTTAGAGAACAGAGCCTGAAGCTCGGCAGGAATGGGAAATCCATGAACCATGAGAGATTTGTACTGAAGCCCCAAAAGAAGATTGAGCTTCTCATCCATAGAAGTAGAAAGCTTCTCGAGAGCGGTGACACGATCACACAACCTACCGAGAAGAAAATCCTCAAGGGGTGCTGATGGAGGAGTTCGAGGAGGAATATCGGCCGGCAGAGAAGTGTGTTCAACAACATTCTCTAAAGGAATGAGGTTACCGACAATGATATTCAGGAAATCCCCAGAAGATGGAGGAGAGGAGGGAACTGGATCAGTGGGTTAAGGAGAAGAAACCGGATCATCGAGGAAATCGAAAGATCCTTTAGGAAACAGATCCATGAGATCAGTTGACTGAAAGCTTGGTCAAGCAAGTAAGATCACGATTCCTGCAAGAAGTAGATCTACAGGCAAGCAACACATGAGCAACCAAATGAAGGAGGAAGATCGAGTTGCCACGAAGAAAATCGGAGGAGAGATCTGCTGAAGATTTCGAGCGGGAAGACGAGCCGTTCAGTCGAAGGAGGGAGAGAGAGAGAGAGAGAGAGAGAGAGAGAGAGAGAGAGAGAGAGAGAGAGAGAGAGAGAGAGAGAGAGAGAGAGAGGGAGAGAGGGAGGGTCGGAAAGAAACGTCTCGACGTTTATAAGAAAGGGGGAATTAATCTGGGCCGTTGGATTAAAGAATCGATGGTTCAGATCGAAGTAGTGAACCGACACAACAGTAGACAGGCGACTAATGAACAAAAGTCAGTCGATTAGATGAAGTGATAAGAAATAAGCTCAGGAAGACAGACAGTCGACTGTTAAGTAACATACAGTCGCTTGTCTGTGGGACAGTCGACTGTACTATACACATCAGTCGACTGACTGAGAATCAATAAACTTCATCAAAAAAGACAGAGAGTACTGGAAAAATTTGACAGATATGACAGTCGTCTGATGACTAAAATGCAGTCGCCTGTTGAAATAACAGTCGACTGTAAAATTGTCATCAGTCGTCTGTGCGAAAGATATAAATTTCTGACTGAGAAAATAGAGTAGGGTAGTCGACTGTCGAAGTAAAGACAGTCGTCTGTCCTGGTCCAAAAATGCACAGTGAGATAAGAATCCAGAGGATATGAACACTCACCCTAGGACCTATACTCTAATCACAAACTCATCATAAAAACAATGTAGAACAATAAATCAATTGTAACACAAATCTCTAAAACCAATTTCAAAGAAATCATGAAATCACATAAATCTTAATTGCCTTTCTTAAACACATATATATGATATATCAAATGAAGATAGGCAACATGATGATATGAGCTCAAAGAGTGTTATAACATATAAGTTGAGCTCCTAAATTACAGATTCACCCATAATTCCTAATTCTCCACGCAACCTCACAAATGAATCTTCTTTAAGAGGTTTTGTGAAGATGTCAGCAATTTGTTTTTGGGTTTCAATGTACTCTAAGATGATGTCCTTCTTAGCTACATGATCATTAATAAAATGGTGTCTCACATCTATGTATTTGGTACGGGAGTGATGTACCGGGTTCTTGAAAAGACATATAGCACTTTGGTTATCAACTATGATAAGACAAGTATCACAATTGACACCATAATCACTAAGAGTGTGTCTCATCCAAAGAACTTGTACACATGCAAGACCTACAACAATATATTCCGCTTCAATCGTGGAAAATGACATCGAGTTCTGTTTCTTGGAAAACCAAGAAACTAATGAATTTCCTAGAAAATGGCACGTGCCACTAGTACTTTTCCTGTCGGACTTGCATCCGGCAAAGTCGGCATCACTATATGAGATTAACTCATATGTGCTAGATTTAGGGTAAAGTAACCCATAATCTAGAGACTGATTGAGATAACGAAATATTCGTTTAACCGCAATCAAGTGTGACTCCTTAGGTCTAGCTTGATATCTAGCACACAAGCAAACAGAAAACATGATATCGGGCCTACTAGCAGTTAAGTAAAGTAAGCTACCGATCATACCTCGATATAGACGAACATCTACATCTTTTCCGTTTTCATCCTTGTGTAGGTGGGTAGTCGTACTTATGGGAGTCCTTTTGCTTGAAGACGATTCCATCCCGAATCGCTTAATAAGCTCCAATGTGTACTTAGTCTGATGTATGAAAGTTCTGTTCTCCATTTATCGAATTTGCAGTCCAAGGAAATAAGTGAGCTCTCACATATGGCTTATCTCGAATTCATCCTTCATAACCTTAGAAAATTCTTGACAAAGATTAAAGTCAGTAGAACCAAAAATTATATCGTCTACATAAACTTGAATCAAAAGAATGTCATTTTCATAATCTTTAATGAAGAGTGTAGAATCAACTTCTTCCATTTTAAAACCTAAATCCAAAAGAAAGGTCTTGAGTCGATCATACCAAGCTCTAGGAGCTTGTCTCAACCCATACAACGCTTTCTTAAGTTTGAAAACATAATTTGAAAATTTTTCATAAATAAAACCGGGAGGTTGAGAAACATATACTTCTTCATTGACAATCCCATTTAAAAATGCACTTTTAACATCCATCTGAAATGACTTAAAATTCTTATGGGATGCAAAAGATAAAAGCAATCTAATAGCTTCTAATCTAGCTACGGGGGGCAAAAGATTCATCGAAATCAATACCTTCCTCTTGTCAGGTAGCCTTGAGCTACTAACCTTGCTTTGTTCCTTGTGATTACCTCGTTCTCATCGGTCTTGTTCTTGAAGATCCACTTGGTCCCAATGACTTGGTGACCACTTGGAAGAGGAACGAGCTCCCAAACTTCATTTCTCTCGAATTGCATTAGTTCTTCTTCCACTGCCACTATCCAAGAACTGTTCTCACAATCTTCTTGGATGTTCTTTGGCTCAATGGTAGAGACAAATGCGCAATGAGAGAATTCTTCAATTCTTGGCCTCGTTCGAACACCCACACAAATATCTCCAATTATTTGGTTATGAGGATGATTGCGGACGGTCGGGTAAGCTTTGGGTATTCCTGCATCACTTGGAACATCTTCAACAATTTCGTTAGTAGTGTTAGTCTTAATAATCGAATCATTAATCTTAACATTACTAAGAGAATCACAAATAGCATCTACACTATCATCAACATAAGGAAAATCAAAATCTTCATAAAATGATACGTGTAGAGATTCCTCAATCGTTGAAGAATTTTTGTTGTATATCCGGTAGGCTTTGCGACGTGTGGAATATCCAACAAAAATTCCTTCATCGGATCTTGGCTCAACTTTATCTAGATTACCAAAAGTGTTCTTGATAAAACATTTTGAACCAAAAACTCGAAAATACTTAACTTGAGGCTTTTTGTCATAAAACAACTCAAAACAAGTTTTGTTCGTTTGGGGTCTCACTAGGATCCTATTGAGCACATACCATACCGTGTGCACCGCCTCTGTCCAAAATTGTAATCCAATATGACTATCATGGAGCATAGTGCGAGCACACTCAATAAGAGTCCTATTCTTTCTCTTTACAACACCATTTTGTGGTGGTGCCCGAGAGAAGGAAAAGTTATGAGTTATCCCAGTGTCATCACAAAACTTTGTAAAGGTTTCATTCTCGAATTCTCCTCCATGATCACTACGGATAGTGATAATGGTGGATCCTAAGAGAGTCTGAATCTTCTTTGCAAATATGGTAAACTCTTCAAAAGCTTCATTCTTATTAGTTAAGAATGAACCCAAGTAAATCTAGAAAAGTCGTCAACGACAACTAATCCATAATGAGCATTGCCTAAAGAGTCGGTTCTAGTTGGCCCAAACAAATCAAGATGAAGAAGTTCTAGGGGCCTCTTAGAAGTAATGCCTTCTTTAAGCTTAAACGATGATTTACAAAGTTTACCTCTTTGACATGAATCACAAAAGTTTTTCTTACTAAAAGCAATTTTAGGAAAACCTTTGACTAGATCATGCTAAGCTAACTTATATAAGTGCTTGAAGTGAACATGACCAAAATGATGATGCCATAGTAGTTGTTCACTTGTATTAGCAACTAAGCAATGTTCTACGGCCTTAGGCAATCTCAAATAATAAATATTTTTACGCCTAATACCGGAAAATAAAACAATCAAATCACAATCAACAATTGTACACAATCCTTCTCCAAAGTTAACCTTGTAACCTTTGTCACAAAGTTGACTAATGGAAATGAGATTGTGACATAAGCCACTAACAAGAAATACATTAGTAATTAAGGATTTGTAAGGGTTACCGACAATACCTACTCCAATGATGCTTCCCTTTTGATTATCTCCAAAAGTGACTGTTGCACATCCTTGATGCTAATCACTTCGGAGAGCAATGCATGATCTCCCTCATACGTTTGGAGCAACCACTATCGAGAATCCATCCTTTCCCTTTAGAGCTAGTTTGACCTTTATTGCTCTTCTTCTTTCTCTTGGGTACCTACATAATATACCAAAAGCTCATGGTACCCAATGTTTGTTGGGTACAAGGGGATTAGCCCTTTGGAAGCCAAGTCCAAGTGGACTTCCGCTTCCCAACATAATTACTATTCTTAATAACATCATGAAAATAGGAATCAACATATACATTCCTATCATTTAGGCTAGTGTTCTTAGGACCCCAAATGGTGTAAATTTTGGGAGTCCTTTTCCTAGTTTCATGCATACTTGTTACATTTCTATGTGGTGCATGCTTCTTAGGAACATGGTTTCTAGCATAGAAATGAGGTGGAGGATATGCATTGAACATACAAGAATGATATGTATGCTTGGGAATATGCATGTTGTATGAAGCATATGGGTCATGCATGACATGTGGAGGATTAGCATACATGTAAGAATGATGCGTATGTGCATATGAGTGTTTAGGGGCACGTACATGAGTATTTCTCATGTGTGGATTTGCACGTGTCCGTGGGTGTGGAGCATAAAAAGTGTCATGATTATCCACTTGTGAAGTAGGAGGTTTCCTACGTGGATGAATGTTAGTGTACATGTAAGCATGGCTTTGCTTTTGATTTTCACCCTTAGTGGGTTTCTTCCCAAAAGGAAGAGATGGTGAAGTGGTGACTTTCTTGGTAGGATTGATACCTATAGTGTCTTTGACACCACTTGTGGATGCATCGGAGGATGGCCTCACAAAGCCTATAGTGACACCACTATAGGAAGTGCGAGCATTGGATGCATTCGCATTCACAAACCCAAGACCAACACGATGTGTGGCTGGAAATTGGTTTGCTAGCAAATCATCCAGTTGTCCTTTTCCCTTATTGAATCTCACAATACGGGAGGACATGAGCTCATATTTTTCCTTAAGAGAAGAAATATTGGTATCCAAGGTGGACACCCGTGCTTTGAGCTCGTGCACTTGAGTTTTAAGAGAATCATTCTCTAAATCCAATTGTGTGTGTCGTGTGACTAGATCACTATTTTCCTTAGG
This sequence comes from Scilla litardierei, assembly GCA_030789695.1. NCBI lineage: Eukaryota > Viridiplantae > Streptophyta > Magnoliopsida > Asparagales > Asparagaceae > Scilla > Scilla litardierei. The sequence goes on along the minus strand of CM061139.1, from coordinate 105,647,122 downwards.
ATGTGTTTGATCTAGTTAAGATTTGAGGGCATTCACCCCATCTCTCAAAGTGACATTTTGAGAAGCTAAATTCGCTTTCTCAAAACTTAAAGTATCAACAATGGTGTCATTGTTGATAATGCATGGAATGGATGACTTACTAACATTCAATTTCTTTAAGCTAGTATATCTAAGCATTAAAGATTGATATTTAGCAAATAATTCTTCATTTGCAATACGAAGTTCATCCATTGTTACCTCAGTATCATCCGTGTCGGAATCACTCTCATCAGAAAGTGGATCTTCTCGTGCCATGAAACACATGTGGACGTTCTCACCTTTCTCATCATCGGAATTACTTGATGAGTCTTCACTTGAGTCATCGAATGTACCGACGAGTCCTTTCTTCTTATCTCTATTGTTCTTGTCAGACTTGTGGTACTTTGGAGCCTTCCACTTCTCTTTGTTTCTTAGCATTGGGCAATCCCTCTTGATGTGCCCTAGCTTATTACACTTTAAGAAAATAGATGAAGTAGCATTAGTAGACTCAAACCTTTTGTTAGAGGGAAATTTACCTTTGCGAAAGAAGCGTTGGACCTTCTTCGCCATTTGGGCCATTTCACCCAAATCCATCTCATTCTCTGATTCTTCACTATCAGAGGATGATGAATTGGCGTTGAATGCCAAATCTTTCTTCTTGGCCTCCGAAGGATTCATCATAGCACGAATCTTTAATCGGTTCTCCCGTCTTACTTCATAAAACATGAGAGTCCTGATAAAATTCACAACTGTGTAATTCTTCAAATCATTAACCTCCTCGATGGCGATAGCTCTTCTTTCCCATTTAGAGGTCATTCACATGATGATCTTCCTTACCTTTTCGGGTTCGGTGTATGTTTGGCTAAGAGCTTCCAATTCATTGGTGATGTCGGTAAAACGTCTGTACATCGATGCAATGCTCTCATTTTCCTGCATATGAAACAAATCGAAGTTTTGCACGACAACATATAGCTTTGAAAGTTTTACCTTGTTCGTTCCCTCATGGGTAACGATGAGATGGTTCCAAATTTGATATGCACATTTACATGTGCAAATCTTGTTGAACTCATTTGGGTCCAACGCACAATGAAGAGCGTTCATTGCTTTTGCGTTGTTAACTTCAGCGAATTTCTCGGAAGACATCCATTTCTCGAAATCTACTTTGGTGGACTCGACGTATTCCTTGTGGAGGGTTCTCCAAAGCGAAGCGCTCCTTAGGATGTCTCCATCCTACACTTCTAATAGCCAAAGTTAAGGCCATTGAAACATGGAGGACGCACTGTTGATTGACCTTCGAAAAGTGTGGACGCTCAATCACGGTCGTGATTGTTGTACGAAGGCGGCGGATGAACGTTGTTGTTGTTGGGTGCCATAGCTATAACCTTGAGCTCTGATGCCAATTGTAAGGACCCTGGCTATGGGAAAAACACTAGAAGGGGGGTTGAATATTGTTTATGCAATTTAAAATGATAGTTACACAAATTTAAATGCAATCCAACTAAATAGTGCGGAATTAAAATTAAACCCAAATAGAAACAAATGCAAACACAAGGATGTTTCAAGGGTTCAGATTATCCAAGTCACTTCCCGACTTGTTCCCGGTAATCCTACGTCCCTTCCACCCGGATACCTCCAGATACTCAAGTTAGAACCCTAACTTGAGGTTTCCTTAAAACCCACTTGTAGCAACCCTACAAGTGAAATCGAAATACAATCGATTGACCTTGACTTCCACAACTTGAGAGCAAGCAAAAACCACTCTCACAACCTGAGAGAAAATTCAAATAACGAAAGTTATGAAATATGAAAGCAACACTTACAATCACCTATGCCTTGAAGTAGAACTTGAAGGAGAAGTGTGTTGTGTGTTGAAGACTCTCTTGGAAGAGAGGAGCAAGCCCTTTCTCTTGACTGCACCAAATACCTAGAAGATAACTCTTTGGTTATAGGTTGGGGAGCAAGAGATCAAAGATAGGAATTCTTAGGGCTTTGGATTTGAGAGCTTTAAACTTGAGAATGAAAGCTTGAGATGAAAACTTGGAAGAATTAGTAACCTCTCAATGTAACAGTAGAAGCCCCTTATATAGATTTCTCAAATCCACAAAACAGATTAGGCAAAAAAACCTTTTGGAATCCGTGAGAAAAATCTCAACGGATAGAATCTGAGCTCGCGACAGTCGACTGTTGAGAAAACCACAGTCGACTGTTGCACAGTCAGCAAAGGTAGGTGAGAATTCATAACGGTAACTTACCACATGGACAGTCGACTGATGAAGCATAGACAGTCGACTGTTGAACCAACTGGTGACTGTAAATCCTTCTACAGGCGACTGGCCGTAAAATGGGTAAGTTGAGGAATTCTGGAAATCTTCTGAGATAACAGGACAGACGACTGATGAGGATAAAATAGTCGACTGTTTATCAGAACAGGCGACTGTAAATCCTTATACAGATGACTGTCAAATACCCTGAGAATTTCCAGAGAGCCGAGTCAAAAAATTGGCTTACAGACGGACGACTGTTGTAGCATATACAGTCGACTGATCCAAAGGACAGTCGACTGTATATTCAACACTAGTCGACTGGCCGTAAAAATACAGATCAACAGAGTTTGGACAAAAGATAGACAGGCGACTGATTTACAAAACACAGTCGACTGTCACTTGGACATGCGCCTGTGAATCATTCATGAGTCGCCTGTGGGAATAAAAATAGAGAGGCCTACACCAAGTTTGTAAAAGATTATGCACAACAGGCGACTGTAGAACAAAACACAGTCGACTGTTTTTGAGACAGGCGACTGTATAATGTTCACCAGTCGACTATTGTAAACAATCCAAGCACAAACAATAAGAAATGAATTGGAGTCTAAGGATGAATGATCTAATGATGTCCTAAGACTGAATTGAAGATGTGTGTGACTGCTCCATCAATGTTCTACTTCTAAGCTACATACTAGAAGAGATAAAAGAAATTTACATTCACAAACTCTCTCTTCTATCCAACGTATGAGCTTGAAGTCTTCATGGAGCTTCAATCATCATCTACAATCATCCAATCCATTTCATTTGCCTTCAATGATCTTTAAGAGTCATCCATTGCTAGTAGATCTTCATAAATAGCATAGGCAATGGATTAACTGCAAAATAGGGGATTAGTCATAAGTATTTATGTTTGCTCATCATTAACACCAAGTAGGGAGAAGTCTAATGCTCAACAGTACAGTCCACATATAAATTTAATATTATTCTTTGGCTAAATCTTATGACGCAAATATATCCGCGTTACCACAGTCTAGGAATCGGAGCCACGACGTGGTTTGTAGCTGTTCTCGGATCAGACGCTAGATCTACGCGTGACCGTCGAACTAGGTTGGTATCCCTTGCTCGTAGTAACCCACACTATAAGACATTAAAACCTAATTAAAAATCGGTAACTTACTCACAAATTTACTTTTCTCTCCTTTAAAACGATGTGAAACCGTAGATCGACGATCGGACTATATTGACTGTGTACATAGGGTAGAATCGTCAGATAGGTTGATCATTCAATTTTGACTTGAAACTGATAGAATAGCCCCATTTAACTTAGAAACGACCTAATAGGATTGCTAAATTGGTCCTGACACCCGTCGTTGACTTGTGACAGTAGACTCTGACCGACGCGCTGTCAGAGACGAGATGCTTCCGACGGACGTCCTACTTTCCACCACAGGCAAGTGCCCCCACTTGCATAGTTACGGCCAAGTCTAGGTCACTTCTTTCTTATAATTGTAAAATTGTTGAACAAGAGAACTGTACATGAAATGATAGCGTCCGGGACCCCCCTCACAATAGCCTAGACTTGACAACGAAGTCTAGGTATTAAACTGCAAACATGATAGGGACTATCTGTGTGTGTGCGTGTGGACACCCTAGAACAACTTTACTCTTGCCATGTCATGAACATCTTGCACGTCATGTCTTACACAGCATGCGGAAAATAAGACGCCCACCTAGCAGAGTGGGTGATCTTTGTTACAGAATACCTACGGGAAGCTCGACACTCACCTAGCAGAGTGAGTGTCCCTACAGACTGTCGGGATAGAGACACTCACCTAGCAGAGTGAGTGGTCCTATACAGTGGTACAGATTCACCTACGGAAAGCTCGGCACCCACCTAGCAGAGTGAGTGTCCCTGCAGACCATAGGGATAGAGGCACTCACCTAGCAGAGTGAGTGGTCCTATACAGTAGTACAGATTCACCTACGAGAAGCTCGGCACCCACCTAGCAGAGTGAGTGTCTTGCAGATCGTGGGGATAGAGGCACTCACCTAGCAGAGTGTGTGATCCTATACAGTCTTGTCGTGTCTTGTCTTATGGTGGGGTAGGATTGAGCGGCCACTAGGTTAGAGAGTTTGGCCACTTTCTAAGCTGAAGGCGTGAACCCTCTTGGTGTCAAGTCGCTTGGTGTCGAGTCACTTGGTGTCACACGGTCATGTCCTGTCTTGTCTAGTCTTGTCACGTCTTGTAACTGGTAGCTTACGCTACGACTTTACCTGTCACGTTTACTTTCCGCACCATCTTTGCTTTCCTTACTTATACACGTCATGCTGTTGCATCATCTCAATTTAAAACAACATTAAAATGTCATCTTTAAATTCCTTTACACTTGCAGTAAAGTCTTCTAACCTTTCCTTTAGACTTTACCTGACGTACAGCTCCTTTTCTCTTGGGTGTTGTACGTCAGGTACCGAGACATAGTACACAGACGAGCCGGCCTTACTCGAGGACTTGGAGCCGGAGGACGTTGATCCGATGTACCTGCCAGAAGGGGACCAGACCTAGAGGTTCCTCACAGTTGCTGTCTTCCAGAGGTTACTACTTTCTAGCTTGGGTGAGTAGCACCACTTTACTTTTTGACTAGGTTTGGTGTGTCGCACCGTTAGTTTCCTTTTCAGTAGTTGTTGCCATGCTTAGGCTTCTTTTATTAGACTTGTCATATGCTAGATGTTTTCTCCTTTTTAAATGAATGCAATTTCCTTCGAGTACTCTTATTCTTATTGTTATGAACTTTTATATGCAAGAACCTGTAATTTTAACGGTATCTCTACAGACGTTTATTGGGCCCGAGCTTCACAGCTTCGGCCCATGCAGACCTTTGTCTCGTCCTCGCACCCGTTTTGGGAAGCGGGGCGTGACAAGATTGTTACTCGGACCGAGCATGCTCTGCTCGGGCCACGCAGACAGAACATCATTTTCTCCAAATCTTCAAGAGCCTGTTCTACTCGACCGAGCAGGCTGCTGCTCGGTCGAGTCTCTGTCTGCTCGGGCCGAGCAAATGATGCTCGGGCCGTGTAGACAGAGTGATGTTTTTGCTCCTTCTCCAAACCCCGTTGTCACAATCACTCAGACGCGCGACCGAACCCCGTTGTCATGATCCTCTCGGAGGCGCGATCGCCCCGGTACTTTCTTTTTGATTTGTGGATGTCGTGGGACCAATATGCTAAAACATCAATATTAATTTATAAAACATAAATTTTTCTAAACTTGAATTTCTATTTCAAAATTCTGTGTACTCCATAAGTTTTAAAAGAAAAGGAATAATAAAAGAAAAAACAATACTAATAATTATTCATTATTTGATAAATTAATAATTACGAGCATAAGCTGTTAGTCTATGATAAATAAAAATCTTAACAAATCCTTTTCCAATTCAAAAGTCTGAAACGTTTTTTTTCATCAAATCTTTTTATACTAACTTATTAAAAATCCCAACAACCCCAGTATCTCTCCCACCTCCCACACGTCTCTCTCTCCTCAACAACCATGCAGAGGACTCGCTCAACCCACGTGCACTTGAGCCTTTTTTATTCACGTTGCCCAGGGGCTTCATGCGCGTTCTCATAATCACGTCGCCCCTCCACGTTGTCGTCCCTTTTCTCTTTACAGTGATCTCCGGTGACACCCTCAGACGCCCATGCCAAAGGCTTCGACAATTGACCCGACCTCCAAACCCACGAGAGCCCACACGCCCTGCCTCTCCGACCTCCTTCATCAACGCTGCACCGCCTGAGGACTCCTCCCTCCGGTACCCCACGACAGCCTCCCAAATCTCCTACTCACCACCGACCTTCACCTCCTCCCGCACCACCACAACGGCCGTAAGCCCATCCCTTCCGATCACCTTGCCTCCTCTTCCCGTCGACCTTTCGCCGTTCGCCCGACCATCTCGTCCGACCCCGGCGTTGCCGGATCCCAAACGACATCGCCTGAGCCCCTCTGCCCCTTAAGCTCCCAACAGAACTCGCCTGCTCGGCGCCAGCACCACCCCGAGCAACCCAGCGCCTGCTCCCTTCAATCTGCATGCACCTGCAAACCTACACGTAAGTGTTTTTTATGCATGCAATTATTTAAAAGCTTATCTGAGTGTTATGTTAGTATAATTAATAATAAGGTGAGGTAGTAAGTTAGCTAAGTTAGCGAATTATTTTTTTATACGAAGTTTATACTGTTATGGAGTAGTAGTTAAGGCTAATCAGATGTGGGTTAGTGTAATATCTTAACAGTAAGACACCACCACTCATATAATAATATACACAAGGAGTAAGACATGTTAGCTGGTAGTTTTACTTAGTTAGTTGGATTATTTTAATATCAGTATAAAAAAATAATGGGTTATGAGAACTGTGAATTTCAAATGCAACCGTGAGTTATTATTATGTATAAGCAGCATTTTTTAAGATATGAACAGTTTATAGGGTATACTAGTTATTATATTATTTTACAGTAATGTTGTTAGTACCTACATTTTTTTATATTTATAAACAGTATGTTTATTTATGTAGAGAAGTCTATAAAATAGATGTTATGAGTAATATTTATATATATATATATCTATTACATAAAAGAGGGATGCTATCAAAAGAAATTGGATAAGAGAATTTGGACATGAGAATTTGGATAAGAGAATTTGGATATCTATTATATAAAAGAGGGATTTTATGAAAAGAAATTGGATAAGAGAATTTGGACATGAGAAATTGGATAAGAGAATTTGGATATCTATTCTTTAAAATATGGATGGTATCAAGAGAAATTGAAATTGGACAAGAGAATTTGGACAAGAGTATACATTTTTTTGACAAGTAAGAACAACCTTTATTAAAGAAGAATAGTGTACAAAAAAAACCTGCTCTAACAAGAAGTTGGCTGGAAGAGTGGGGAGAGGGCACAAGCGCCGTCACCCACTACTACCAGACAACTTTAGCAGAGAAAGGCAGTATAATAATATACAAAATTAGACCAAAAAAAGATACGCAATTTAGCCCGTATCAATAATTCCCCAGTTAGAAAATGGAGACAAATCAGCAACACCATCAATATCTAGATTCCTCAGAGTGATAACGATATCAGCAGCAATTTCCTCGAATATTACGGTTTTCCCCCTTGAAATGCCCTGAAAGATGCGCTTATTCCGCTCCCTCCATATGTGCCAAACCATGGAAGATACCACTGCTTTCGCAAGAGTACCTACAGGGTCAGAAATCTTGTATCTCGAGTTGATTAAGTTACAAGTACTAGTCAGAGAGAGGGGAACATTCCCTGAGTAACCAAGCTTCAATAGACTCCGACTAAGAATATAACAGGAGAACTCACATTCAAAGAAGATATGGCGGGTAGTTTCTGCCACTTTGCATGCACAGAGAACACAGAATTCCTCCACCTGCAAGCCCCTTTTGATTACATGATCTTTGGAAGGAAGCTTGTCACGCAATGCTCTTAGAAGGCACAGGGACTTCTTGGGCACATGAAAGGAATGCCAGACATTTGCGTAATAGGGAAAGGACGGCCCAGGTTCACGGATTCCTTGCCAAGCTGATCTGAAAGTGAAAGGCCGGCCTGTAGCCCACCTCCAGGTGTCCACACCATTCCCCAGCTTCACATGGCGCAATATAGGGAGCAAGGACCTGATTGTATCATTATCCAGCCAACCTTGAGAGGACCAAAAGTCACTAACCCGATGGTTCTCTGTACCAGGGGTAGGAGGATAAAGCAGATATAGTGGCCCCTTAGGGTGCCAATTGTCAAACCAGAAAGATGTATCAGAGCCGTCACCCAGGGTGCGCTTGATTAGTTTCTGAGAAAAGTTACGGTATCTGAGAAGAAACTTCCAAGTACCGGATTGTGATGGCCTAGCTTTGGAAGTAAAGAAGTTTCTCTTAACATCATCATAGTGATTTCTCATATAATTCGACCATACTCCATTAGTGCCCAGCAATCTCCAAGTAAGACGGATTCCAGAAGCAACATTCATCTCCTCTAAAAGTTTCAGACCCACACCCCCTTCTTTCTTAGGCACACAAAGATCCTTCCAAGCCCACATATTTAGATTACCCCAGATAAATTTCCTGCAAGCAGAAGAGATAGTACGGAGGACCGAGGGGGGAATGCAATAAGCCTGCATCCAAAAGGAGACCATCCCATAAATAACTGAGCGTACCAGTTCAATCCGACCAGAGATGGATAAAAGCGAGGACGACCAACCCAATAATCTCTTTTTGCATCTGTCCACAAGTCGATTAAATAAGGAGGCTTTAGGGTAATTGGAAGATAGTGGAAGGCCCATGTATGATGTGATACAAGAGACCTTTTTGATTCCCAGCATATCAGCCAGACCACCAGGATTCCTCACACCTTTGCTGAAAATGGCTGAGCTTTTATTCCAATTAATATGGAGGCCAGAATAAAGATTGAACACGGCCAACAGGTCCTTGAGACCCTTAATCGAATGAGGATTTGCGCGGCAAAAAACAAGTAAGTCGTCTGCAAATAAAAGGTGAGATATGGCCCCAGACCTTTTCATAGGCTGAATAGATTTAGAGGATTCAGCTCTAGCCATAAGAAGAGAGAAAGCCTCCATAATAAGAACAAAGAGATAAGGCGAGAGAGGATCACCTTGGCGCAGTCCTCTGTTAGAGGAAAAGTATCCCTCAGGGGAACCCTCAATAAGAACAGAGAATAAAGGAGTGCTAATGCATTGTGAAATCCAGTTGATGAATCTGTATCCGAATCCCATTTGATGGAGGAGGAAATAGATGAATTCTCTGTTCACGCTGTCAAACGCCTTTCGTAGATCCAATTTGATACAAGTTCTGGCCCCCATAGGGTTGCTGAAATCTCGGATCTGCTCATGGGCAATGAGAGTACAGTCAGATAGCAATCTGCCCTTGAGGAAGGCAGCCTGATTCGGGGAAATAAGATCAGGAATAACATGTTTCAGCCTATTACACAAGACCTTGCTGATAATTTTGTAAATGACGTTGCAACAGGCAATCGGCCTCTTTAGCAATGACTCTCTCCTTGTTCATAACCGAGACCATAACGAGGTCAGTCGTCCGTTCTCCACGTGTGGTGACAGAAACCACAGCATTCGCTTTGGCCCTCAGATTTGGATCTGGTTACGGAGGCAACCTCCCTTGGTTCTTCAAAAGCTAGGACATCTGGCCCCTCAGTTCGTCGAGCGAAGTATTTATACTCTTGAACTGGGTGGAAGTGTCCTGGTTGAACCGGGCTTGACCACTCATAAATGTTTCCAATGTTGCCTCCAGATTGGGTCGAGGCGGATTCGGTGCATAGCCCTGCTGAGATGGACGATTGAACTGATAACCCGGTGGTCGATAAGGCCCAGCTGGCCTGAACCCACTCTGCTGCTGATTCGGTGGCTGCCTTTGTTGTTGCCGAGGAGGGGGGTGACGGTCTCTGAAATTATGGAGGTTACAGCCTTCCACTTGGGTTCCCATAAGAAAATCCCGGATGATTTCGAGCAGCTGGGTGTTGCCATTGATTCTGTCACTCTCCTTGGATGTACTGCATAGACTCAGATAATTCGGCACCATCATAATGTACTTCACTAGGAATGTAGCCTTGCTCTACCTAATCCTCTGCAGGATGATAAGCAGAGTTGCTGGTGGATGCAGGGATGGAATCCAGGCGCTGTTCAATTCTGGCCACCTGTTTGCATAAGTTCTCGATATGAGAATCAAGATGGCTGCCATCTTTGACCTCGGGGGTCCGGGTCACGATGGTCCGTTCTTCACTCCACTGCTGATTATTAGCTGACATGTGCTCCAGCAGGTCTATGGCTTCTTCAGGAGATTTGTCAAGCGAGGCACCTTGTGCAGTAGCACCAATTATCATTTTGGTGCTGGACTGCAGCCTATTATAAAAACTATGCACCAAGTCCCAAGGCTGGATCCCGTGATGATGGCATTGATGTTGGAGGTCCTTGAATCTCTCCCAGGCCTCATAAAGGGATTCTTGTGGGAGCTGCTTGAAATGTAAAATTTCTCCCCGGATCCGTACCGTCTTCAAAGGTGGATAGAATTTATCCACAAAGGCGAGTGTCAGCTTCTCCCATGTGGTAAAATGGTTGGGCAGATGGGCCGTAGCCAGTACGATGCTTTATCCCTCAGGGTGAAAGGGAAAAGCCGTAGCTTGACAGCATCATCACTCACATCCTTGGCCTTGAAAGTGTCACACTTTTCCAGGAAGGTATCGATGTGGTGATTGGTGTTTTCGTGAGGATGCCCATGGAAGGGATCCTGCTGCATTAAATTTATGAGCCCCGTCTTCAGCTCGAAGCTCATTGCCACCAGTTGCAGTCGAAGGATAAAAGAATTGTTTCCATATGCTTCATATGATCCCTGATGGACCCGGTGCGAGGAGGAGGAGGAGTAGTATTGTCTGCTATCTGGGCAGAGGGAGATTGATTTCTGCTTGAGGCCCTCTGAGCCCTAGTCGTTTTCTTGATCTCAGGGTCGAACAATAATTCTTGATTTAATGCCCCGAAGCGAGTGTTCATGCACCAAAAAAACTCAGACAAATACCATTAGTAGCATGGTAATAAATAAAAGAATAAAAATGGTGGAGAGATATGGAATGATTAGAGCTGCTAACAAACTTCTTAAAGTAAAAATAAACTGAGATATCACTATTGCCGTCCCCGGCAACGGCACCAAAAACTTGATGCACCCGGGACCTACACCTAGATTCCACCCGTGGTGTCACGGTCGCCAGGCGTGGTATGTCCCTTAGGTGTCTATCCCGGGCTCTATCCACAAGCGGACGGTGTCAAATTATAGTATAAAGGATGTCGGATCCCACAGGGACGGCGGCAGTGTATTTGGATTCTCAGCTTATTTCTATATCTCGAAGTGAGATAGCTATCGGGTTGAGAGAATTGGTTGTGGTATCATTGTTGGTTCAGTAATAAATGGAACTAGGGTATTAGGGGTCACCGCTAGGACCGTCGGGGATCGGTGTTGGAATAGGATCCTTACGTTGTATTGGGGTTAGGGGACTAGTCTCTCAATTCGTACCACTCTCGTAGGTTAGAATTTCGAAGTATTTCGGTGGCTCTCGTTGACGCAATGGCAGTAACCGTCAACGTAGCAATATAGTTTGTTGGTGAATCCCCTCAAGGCACGCGCCGGGCATGGTCACGAGCCTTGGTTGGATCCACCAATTTCTCTATTCGAATCCTAAGGATACCCCTTAAGCACATCAATTCTACAGACCGTGGGCATGATCTCAGTACAGGTTATCCTAGGGGTTCGGTAGGATCGACCAAAATACTCCCATTTTATTCCCAATTCAACCTAGAGATCCAAATCTACATCTTCCCCCAGGATCTTAGGGCTAACACATCAATCATAGAAGAGACTACTCACTTATGGCGATATTAACGAATAAAAAATACAATTTTTAGGGGAGAAAACATCATAGCAAATTGATAGAATGATGATTGAGAAACTTACAGCGAACAATAGATCCAAAGAAAAAAACAAGATTCCAAAACGTAATAGTAGCAATAAAACTTCCAAAAATTATCCAAAAATCTTCAAGAATTTTATCTAGATCTAACAAGTATTTTTCTCTCTAATCTCCTCTCTCAAAATAATTCCAAAAACTAACAAAAATAATCCGCCCTCCATAACGATGTCACAGATCCACTCTTCATTCACTTCAGTGCGCAACAGACGGCTCGAAAACTTTCCAAAATGGCCTTCCGCATCGTCGACCGAGTCAGTGACTCGGTCGAGTAGCAGGTTGCTCGGTCGGCTGCTCGGTCCGAGCAGATGTACTGCTTGATCGAGCATGACAGTAAATTGCGCTCCTCAAAAATCATCACTCTGTCTGCTCGGCCTGAGTCAGCTCTGCTCGGTCGAGTAGACAGCTGACTCGGTCACCAAAGGAGTTGCTCGGGTCATGTAAGGGATTAGTTGACCATTGTCATTAAGGGCTGCTCGACCGAGCACCATGAGTGCTCGGTCCGAGCAGGCCGCGTATCTGCTCTTTTCTTCATTTTGCATCTGCTCGACCGAGCAGCTGCTCTGCTTGGTCGAGTCGCCTGGGAAACTCTTTGATGAAGCTTCTGAAGCTTCTCCTCTCCTCTTGCTCTCTCCTCCACTCCTCACATGGCTCTCAAAACTCGGTGAACTCCTGTAGAGCTTCGCCAACGAGCTCACGGACGTGTCAGATGTTTCCATATCGAGATCGTGTCCCAAATCGTTCCAAATTCCCTAAAAATTCATAAAACACTACGAAACTCGAATATAACGTTAGAAATGTGATATCGTAGGGAAATACGGGATTTGAATGCAAAAATGGCATGGAATGCTATGTCATGATGCTATGGAAAAGGTGTAAAATATGGACACATTAGTGGTATGTGACGGAGTTTTAAATGATGAGAATTGGTGATTTATTCTTTTCCTCTTGCTTTATATAAAAAAATCCTAAGACCTCATACACTCCTCCCAACTAAAGATGGACATTGTCCTCAATGTCGAAAGGGGTGCGAGTTTATTTAAAAGCAAGCAGCCTAAAAAGCATATAAAATCTATACTAATGGAAAGAACACACCGTGGTCAAATGGCAGATCACAGATCTTCAATGGTGGAGGAAGTTGTTCTATTTGCTCCTTGCGCTCCTCGGCGAGTAATCGTCCTCCATTAGCTAAATAGGACCCCAGCAACACAACTCCAAGCATCTCTATAAAATGATTATGTATGTCCTGCAAAAGATGAGTCATGTTAGTCCAATTTAGTCTAAAATTCTTCGCCATAAACATATTCCAAATATAGTAATCAAAGTGCGTAAAATAAAGTAAGGCATGTTGATGACTACTTCCTGCACTACTCGCTATTTCCTCCTCTTGTCCATCCAAAATTGCTAGCTCGTCCTCTCTTTTCCACACGCCTCCAGCCATGTTAATGTTTTGATTTGTCCTTTCATCATGACATGGCTTGCTCGATATACCTACAATAGACGATGAACTAATATTAGATTCTTGAAATTGAATTTCAAAAGAATTACTTTCTTCTAAACAAGTGGCAATCAGATTAAGATTTTCAATGGATTGCTGAATTTGCCGACTCCGAGCAAGGAAGTTTTCTTGGAATTGATGGGATGTAGCCTCCTGTGGCTGAATGAGCAAATAAAGTTCCTCTTTCAAGGGTTGCAGTGGTACGTCTACGCTTTGCTCTCCTTCATCAAGGCATGAAGGCTCCGTTGAATCATGCTCTGAAGTCTTATTAATGGTCTGATCATTCTCTTGTAACGACTCCATGTATTTCTATGCATCTGTCGGCGTCATGAATCCCAAAAATTACTGCTGTTGTGGTCGTAGTCCAAATAAGAAGGACTCCATAAGCACTTTCTTTGTGTACCCATACTGCAGATAGCTCGATACTATGTCTGTGAACCTCCTCCAGGCCTGAAAGAAAGTTTCACAATCTGTCTGATTAAAATTAACGATCTTGAGCTTCTCCATCATATGCTTGTGTGAAACATCATACTCTGCATCATATCAATTGTTTCTGCAATAGAAATTCATGTATTCCATTTTTTCGAATTTTTTTAAAGAGAAAACAAAACAAAAAACTAATAAAAATTCTAAACTATAAGATGGAATGATCTCACCGAATGTTCCTCCATACGAACTGAAATCGTCGATTACAAGTACTGTTATCCCTGGCAACAGCGCCAAAAACTTGACTCGTCTCAAAATGTGTGAGAGCTACTCCCAAGTGTAGGAGATCGAACAAGTAATAATCCTGGTGAGTCCAGGTATCGTATCCATGGGATAACTGACCTGCAAAACCACGAATTTCAATTTATAAAGAGTACTAAAACGATAATAACCAACCACCTATCCGGTATAAAGATACGGTATAAAGAGTTTTAAACAATAAAAGAAAATCCTACGATAGTTACGGTGAATTCGATATTGGGGTACCAAAGTGGACATGATGTGTTGGTCGTGATTTCGTTAGGGGATGTGCAATCAATGATTATTAATATCATTTCTATAACTCAACGTTTCATCCGGCTAGGGCACGAGAACGTCGGAAGGTATGTCGATAAAGAGCGTAAAATAGTGCCAAAAGTAATCACTAAATCATTGATTTCATGAAGAAAATACACACAAGTGTCCTCTCGGGTCACGATACATCCTCTTAGATCATATCACGAATAAGTTCGTAAAGATCATATTCGATTCAAGCATGCCCACGTCTCCGTATAACATACCCAAGCAAGATATATGTAGAAATCAATGAAATACGTAATATAACGTGAAGATAGGGCGAAATGATATCAGAATCAATGATTACAACACCCTAACTACATCACAACCAACACAAATAGGTACTAGCCATGCATGGAGAGAAAATAAATTATATTCATAAACAAATACATGCTTAAAGTCTCAAAATACATGCTAAATACGCAAAATACAAGCCAAATACGTGAAATACAAGGCTAAAGATAGGAAAAATATCACCAAATCTCTCAAAATAGATCCAAATCTCCTTCAGATGATAGCTCTGGTCTTTTTCTCTAGGACCTCCTAATTTCACGCGAAAATACGGCTTCTAGAGCCGCAAATATGCCAGAATGCAAAACAAAACCCTAAAATATGCTTATATATATGATTGCGGGTTTTGGTTGTGTTAGATGGTCCAAACCCGCTCCAATAAGCGCTCAAACCCAATCCAATAGCCTCTCAAAATATAGGTCGTTCGATTGTTGCAGGATTCGACCTTGGACCTGTTGGATATGGACGACATAAATACACCCATGAGGGGATGTATGAGGGTATACGGACCTCAGATGTCGCGTGCACGAAGGAGTGCGCGAAGGGAACCTTTTCTCGTGTGAAAAGAACCACTCGATAAGTGGAAAAAGCCACTTTATAAGTGCAAACTGGCACTTGATAAGTGGATAAAGAAGAAGATAAATGAATGTGCTAATATAGGCTAATAAGCTTATAATTGGTTATTTCCTACAATAACTACCCCTAAAGCCTATAAATAGGACCCAAGGGTAAGGCATTCATTCACACTTTTCCATGCCATAAGTTTGCAGAAGGCATCCTTATGTTCTACTTCTCCCTTCCATTAAAATCCTCTTCTAGTTAGAGATTTAGGCGGTGAAACTCTGCTTCGATCCTCCGTGACGAAGTATCGACCGTTGTGGCGAATCCGAGGGCGAAGTTCCGAGATTACCGTGCCGCATACGCAAGCGTAAGTCTCCACTTCATTTATCGATCCTAACGTTTTTTTTGACTGGATCCAACATTGGTATCGGAGCCATACGGATTTGCTCCGATCAGAC
Organism: Scilla litardierei; assembly: GCA_030789695.1. NCBI lineage: Eukaryota > Viridiplantae > Streptophyta > Magnoliopsida > Asparagales > Asparagaceae > Scilla > Scilla litardierei. The sequence continues at coordinate 105,631,444 of CM061139.1, read as the reverse complement.
CGTCGCCCCGTCGAAACTATGAACGAGTCGTTGTCTTTTTCACGAATGGGTATCCTACCATTATGGATATGGTAGGAACGCTTCGTGACGGAGAGAACGCAGCGGTCGTTCTTTTCATGTTAGGGTCTCCTACCATTACGGATATGGCAGGAACTCTCCGTGACAGGAAGAACCGACCGTTCATATCGTCAAACTCGCTCTCTTCATGGATGCTGAGTTTCCATTCATAGGGAATGGGCGCTCTCTTCATGTGGAGCGCGTAGTTTACGAATTTTTGAAGTGGGTTATTTTTTTTCGCACACGGCCATTGGAGGATAACTACTTCCTCGACGAACGGGTGCTTCACCGGAGAAGAAGATGGTGGTTATTCCCATCGGGGAAGATGAATTTTGGTGCATGAAAATCTATAGCCAAATGGGCAATGGAGGCAATGCATTCCCCCTCCCCATGCGGAGGGGGTTGGCTACGGCCAATGACGACGAACACCACCACGGCCACCCCCTCCGGTGGGGGTGTGCGGCCAACCCCGTGAATGGGGGAGGTCGGCCATGGCCAAAGGGCCATGGCCGGCCAAGGCCAAAATGGCCATGGCCGGGCAATGGCTGGCCATGGCCGGGCCATGGCCGGCCTCTGTCCGAGGCCAGGCCGGCCTCTGGCCGAGGCCAGGCCAGGCCAGAGTGGCCTGGCCGGCCTCTGGCCGAGGCCAGGCCAGGCCAGGGGGCCAGGCCGGCCTCTGGCCGAGGCCAGGCCAGGCCAGAGTGGCCTGGCCGGCCTCTGGCCGAGGCCAGGCCGCCTCTGGCCGAGGCCAGACCAGTGGCCTGGCCGGCCCTGGCAGTGGCCAGGGCTTCCACTGGCCGGCCCTAGGCCAGCCTCGGCCAGGGCAGAGGCCCTAGCCGGGGGTGGAGGGTGCCAGAACTCTTGGTCGGCATTGGTCGACCAATTCGAGTTTTTTGGTTGACCAATTCAGCCGGAGGCCTTGTCAGTAATTTCGGCCCCGGCCATCTGCAAGTCTAGCCCATACAGGGCCAACGACAGTCGTCTGCGGCAAAATTCTCCTATACGGGGGGAAGCGCCTAGATTCATACAGGAGCCGGCGATGATGGCTTGCAGAAAAATCCCCAAAGGGGGGATCCGGCCTTGGCACGGCTACGGCTCTACCCCGGCAAATGGCCAGGGATTGCCGAATATTTCGCTAGTATCATAAGGGTACTAAGTCGAAATATACAATTTTGAAAAATACGTTTTCTAACGTTTTGAAAAATACGTTTTCAAAAACGCTTTTCCGCTGCAAAGTACTATAAGAGTACTTTTATTTGATAAAGTGATGGGGAAATATTGAAAGTTGCTCTAGATGGTGATTGAAACGTAGTGACTTTTCCGATTCTAGAGTAACATCTTCAATATTTTTCGAAAGTAACTTATCAAATTATGAATATCATTCCAAGTGGGAGTTGATTTTAGAACTATCCATATGGGATATTCTATTATCATTTCAAGTGGGAATTATATCTAAAAAAATGCGTTTTCAAGCTCGTTTTTTCCGCTGCTAGTACTATAAGAGTACTATTATTTGATAAGTGATGGGGGAATATTGAAGGTTGTTCTAGATGGTGATTGGAATCATAGAGACCTTTTCGATTCTAGAACAACATCTTCAATATTTTTCGAAAGTAACTTATCAAATATAATATAATTCCAAGTGGGATTTTGAATTTTTAGAACTATCCAAATGGGATATTCTATTATCATTTCAAGTGGGAGTTATATTTTAAGAATTTTTATGCAATGTTTTGATCAAACCTTCGGTTTTGTGTCTTTTGTAGCATTTTAAAAGTAAAATGACTTCCGCTTCAAAGAATATCGTCGCTGAGTTAAACAGAGGTGAAAAACTAAACGGCGATAATTACAAACTTTGGTCCATCAAGATACAATACGTTTTAGAGAAGCAAGAAGTGCTCGAAACTCTAAAGAACGTAATGATTGAACCCGAGTTGGGCACTACGGCCCAACACAGACGAGACAAGGAAGCTTTTGATGCTTGGTCTTGGAAGAATAAGATAGCCCGCATTACGTTATTGAGCAGTATGGCCGATGACATAATGTGCATCTTCCGAGAGCATGACTTAGCCATGGACATATGGTCCAAGCTAGAAGAGAAGTTCGATGGCACATCGGTGTCCAAACTTTACGCCTTAACTATAAGGTTCGATTCATATAAGAAACATCCAGATCATTCCATGGGGAAACATCTACGACATATGTCGAATCTTATCTCGGAGTTAAAGGACGCAGGTCATGTGCTCACTGATGAGCAACAAATCCAAGCAGTCATACGTTCCCTACCAAATGGGTGGGACCAAATGAAGATGCATCTCACTCACAATGAGAGCATCAAGACTTTCAGCGACGTTTCTAAGCACCTCGAATTAGAGGAAGAGCGGCTTGCGGCTGCCAAGCCAAGTGCAGAAGTGCACATGGTTGCTAGTTCCTCACACGGGGGAAAGAAAAGGAAAGATCGTTCGAAGTCTACCAATGAACGTAATAAGCAACCTGAGTCTACCAAGAAACCCAAACATAAGGGTGGGCACAAGAAATGGCACAAGAAGAAAGACTTGAAGAGGATCAAGTGCTTCAAGTGCAACAAGCTCGGTCACTATGCTCGTTCGTGTACGAGTGGAGGTGACGAGGTAACTTGTAAATATACTAGTTACATATGTGTTTCTAGTTCAATATTTCTTGTGGAATCTAATCCATTTTGGATAATTGATTCAGGTGCCACCGACCACATAGCAAAGGACAGACGGTCCTTCGTGGGGTATCACCGGATACCCCAAGGAATGAAGTGGATCAATGTAGGAAACAACACACGTGTTGAAGTGAAAGACGTTAGGACTCGCAAGCTAGTCTTGGACAACGACCGCACTCTCCTACTTCATGATGTTCTCTTCATTCCATATATTCAAAGGAATATTAAAACTGTGGTCAATTTAATGAGTCTTTGTTATAATTGGTTCCTTCATGATTGTAATATGGACCTATTTTGTAATAATTCCTTAATTGGCAAAGGGTATGTTTTCAAAGGATTTATTGTAATAAGTACAATGCATGATTCCTCATGTAATGAAAATTTCCTTGTGACAAATTCTTTGACTAATGAGTCTAATATAATTTGTTGGCATACAAGGCTTGGTCATATTGGACCAACGTGTATGGATAGACTTGCCAAACGTGGCCTTCTATCCAATGTTTCAAAGGTCGAAATGTCGACCTGCGAACATTGCCTTGTGAGGAAATCTTGTCGCAAGCCGTTTGGAACCGGCACAAGGGCCGAGGTTCCATTACAGCTTATCCATTCGGACATATGTGGTCCGATGAATGTCAAGACAAGACGCGGGAAGTCCTATTTCATCACTTTTATTGATGATTTCACCCGATTTGGACATATCTATTTGATATCCCACAAAAGTGAAGCATTGGCTTGCTTTAAAAACTATATGAGTTTAGTGGAGAATCAATTAGATCGCAAGATTAAGGTCTTGCGAACCGATAGGGGCGGTGAATATCAATCAACAAGTTTTAAGGAACTTTGTGATGAAAAAGGCATAGTACATCAGGTAACTATGCCTTATACTCCTCACCAAAACGGTGTTGCAGAAAGGAGAAATAGGACTCTAATGGAAATGGTCCGTTCAATGATGGCGCAAGCTAACTTGCCAATTACCTTTTGGGGTGATGCATTATTGACGGCCGCTTTCATTTTAAACCGCGTACCCTCGAAATCAGTTAGCTCCACTCCTTATAAGTTGTGGAACCAAAAGTCTCCTGACTTAAACATTTTGAAACCTTGGGGTTGTGCATCCTATGCACATATTTCCTCCCATAAGTATGGCAAACTTGGGCCAAGGGGAAGGAAATATATCTTTATACGATACGCAGAAAACTCCAAAGGTTATGTTTTTGTTAGTCAGGAAGACAATGGTGGGCTAATTGAGTTTGAGTCGAGGGATGTCACTTTCTTGGAAAACGAGTTTCCAAGACAGGGCGAGATAAGTCAGGACTTATCTCAATTTGAGATTTATGATCTAGAAGGATTATCCTGGTGAAAACGAAAATACGTTTCAACCTTCACCAATGGATTGTACGAATGACGATTATCCTATTCCATACGGGAATAATGATCCTAGTGGGAGCAATTCTAACGACATTCCAAGTGGGAGTGATATTAGAATTGATCTAATTTCGAGTCAACAAGGACTTGAAGAATCACAAATACGACGTAGTAGTCGTACAAGGTTGGCTCCTCTAAGATTTGAGGATGAATTTCCGCAAACCTTTATGACTTTACTACAAGAAGATGACGAGCCTGCTATTTTCAAACAGGCCGCATCTTGCCCTGCTAAAAGACAAATGGATGGAAGCGATGCAAGAGGAGTTAGAATCCATGAAAGTTAACCAAGTCTGGGACTTAGTTGACTTACCCAGAGGACGTAGAGCTATTGGGAACAAATGGGTTCTCAAGATCAAGCATAAGGCTGGTGGCTCTATTGACAGATATAAAGCTCGCCTTGTCGCGAAAGGTTTTACGCAACAAGAAGGGATAGACTACGAAGAGACCTTCTCACTTGTTGTGTGTTTTACCTCGATTCGCCTAATTCTGGCAATGGTAGCTTACTTAGACCTCGAATTACATCAGATGGATGTAAAGATTGCTTTTCTCAATGGAGAATTGGACGATGAGATTTATATGGAACAACCAACAGGGTGTGTAAAAGAAGGAAACGAACATAAGGTTTGTAAACTTCATAAGTCCATATATGATCTTAAACAATCATCGAGGCAATGGTATATACGATTTCATAAAGTTATCAAATGGTTTTACCATGCTTGATGAAGATAACTGAGTATATATCAAGAGGATTAAAAGCAAGTATATTATCATGTCTCTATATGTAGATGACATTTTAATAGCCGGAAATGACAAAGGCTTTGTGATGAGTATCAAGGCTTGGCTTTCATCAGTATTTGAGATGAAAGGCATAGGAAAAGCCGCATATATCCTTGGAGTTAAGATTTCAAGGAATCGTTCGAAGAAACTTCTTTCTCTCTCAGGAGACTTATATAAAGAAGGTTCTAGAATGCTTTGATATGCAGGACTGCAAGTCCATTGATATTCATATAAGCATATGCGATAATTTATATCTGGAATCGTGTCCAAAGAACCAAAAGGATAAGGAAATTATGGAAAAATTTCCATATTCCAGTGCAGTTGAGTCTTATGTACGCTATGGTGTGTACGAGACCGGACATCTGTTTTGCCGTTGGAAATGGTAAGCTGTTACCAATCCAATCCAGGGCAAGTACACTGGAAAGCGGTTAAGAGGATAATGTGTCTTGTAAGATCAAACACATTGATATCCGATAAGAATTTGTAAAAGACTATGATAAAACCAAGAAGGTAGACATAAGGTACATATCTACGCATGAGATGATAGAGGATCCGCTTACGAAAGCGATCCCCAGAAATGTGTTTTATAAACACTTATCATCACAAGGATTGCGTAAGAGCTGAGTTGTACCAATATATATTCCCATGTCTGAGAAAGATCAAATTTAATAAAAGAATAAGTTCTTTTTCAAACATTGCATATGAATCTCTTGAGAAATGTTTGTGTACATTTTTGAAATCTCAGCTGAATTCTAGTATGTCGGACAGATTGAGGTTGGCTCTCTCACATGAGCAACCGCCTTATTCTATCAGACGGATAGAATAGAGATGAGACCTGTTTGAAGTCAAAATCATCAGACGGATGATTTAGAGTCATGACTTAAACAAAATGGTCGTATGAAAGATCTGCATCATATGGATGCTTTCAAAAGATCTAAGAGGATTTTGAAATCCTATCTGTCTAAATGCGGGATGTGAGTCCAAAGGATTATTTGAGTAGAAAAAGGGACTCAAAGTCAGACATTGTGGTGTCTGATCATACTTACAACATCATTGAGACATACACTCCCTGGGAAAGGAGCGATGTTGTAATACGTATTCATACTACGTATGCATTTTTTGACCATTGGGTTAGAATAGTAAATAAGTTTACTATTATGTGAGACCCAAAGACCACATGGGTCTTAATTTATTACCCTTATGGACTCTAATTGGTTCCTTTAGATTTGACCGGTGATTGCTATCTTAGCATGTTACTTATGGACTATGGTTAATTCGGTCCGGCGGGGCATGTTAGAAAAGCAAGTCAAGTCAAGATCGAAAGGATCGCAAGAAGAGGAAGATTAATTTCACATTCACATTTGGACTTTAAAGATTCAAAGCTGGCCAGCCAATTGCAATCCAGATGGGATTCAATTGTTGAATATAAAGTATAAGAAATGTGAAGAAATAATCTAGGGTAAAGCATGCGTTGATCTACTCAACTTTGCTCCTCGAGGAGTGTTGTGTATCTCTAACAAGTGCACAACAGCAGACTCTATGCGCATGACGGTCACACGGCCTATTTCTCAGTATGACAAACAGAAGAGTTAAAGGAAAATATGTTTCCTTACAATCCCCTCAAGTGTGAGTGGGAGATGTTGGATATGGACGACATAAATACACCCATGAGGGGATGTATGAGGGTATACGGACCTCAGATGTCGCGTGCACGAATGAGTGCGCGAAGGGAACCTTTTCTCGTGTGAAAAGGACCACTCGATAAGTAGAAAAAGCCACTCGATAAGTGGAAAAAGCCACTTTATAAGTGCAAAAGGCACTTGATAAGTGGATAAAGAAGAAGATAAATGAATGTGCTAATATAGGCTAATAAGCTTATAATTGGTTATTTCCTACAATAACCACCCCTAAAGCCTATAAATAGGACCCAAGGGTAAGGCATTTGTTCACACTTTTCCATGCCATAAGTTTGCATAAGGCATCCTTATGTTCTTCTTCTCCCTTCCATTAAAATCCTCTTCAAGTTAGAGATTTAGGCGGTGAAACTCTGCTTCGATCCTCCGTGACGAAGTATCGACCGTTGTGGCGAATCCGAGGGCGAAGTTCCGAGATTACCGTGCCGCGTACGCAAGCGTAAGTCTCAACTTCATTTATCGATCCTAACGTTGTTTTGACTGGATCCTACAGGACCGCCACGTGTCCTCCGGATCGTTTTCTTCGCCCGCATCCGCTTGCGCATCCGAGCCCAGCTCGGAGTCGACTTCGACCATTCGATCTGATCTCAATGGATGTAGAGTAGTCATGTCACCCCGCTGTGAATGTCGTAGGATGTCGATAGAGTAGTCCAGGAGCTAGCCAGTCGCCTCGTATTCGAATTCGAATCAGCGCGATCTGCACCGTTCGATCGGAATCGGGCGGTTATCATATCGCCGCATCGTCCGCTTGTTGTGGATCGTTGGATTAAGCGGGAACCGACGGGATGCTGCCACGTGGTGATGCAAGAGCAGGCGGCGTATATGTACCGTATTTCGAGCGTATTTCGGCAGTATTTCCCTAATTAAATGGTATTCTGCATTCAAAAATTCATAGTAATTAGCACAGACCTCAGAAAAATACAAATAAATAGTCGTTAGAATCGTGAGATCGAGATCTTCGTACTAAAAATACTAAAAGGGCAGAAATACTCAGTAAATTGCTATTTTGTGCTTAGAATGAGAGTTTGCTCTAATAAATAAGCGTATTTTAAATACAATCGTATTAGAGACTAATTGAGAATCATATACACATAAAATGGTGCAAGATAATGGGTTAATTATGCAATATTCACCCCGAATCACCCCAACTCTATTTATAGAAAAAGTTAGGCGATCTCAGCCGTCGGAGGCGGGCCACAAGGCAAGATCTAGGCGAGACTAGTGCCTCGACTTCCCCCACGATTACGTTAGCCTCGCGTCATCCTCTGAGCGGTCGAACGCCTCGAATCCCCCCTGTCGCCGAATCGACATCATGACCTGAGAAGATTTGGTGGTTGATTTGAATTAAATGCTACCACCCAGCCCTCATCCAATGGATGTGCGACGTGTCACCCGAGCTGAGCCTGGCTTGTCGTTTCGAGCGTGAATGACGGGGGCAATTGTTACGGCCTTAATGTCGGCCCAGATAATAAAGATCCATTCATTTGAAGCCCAAATGAAAGGTCATCATGACACTGGGAAGCTTGCCTCATCGAGCGACAAGCTCGACATCAGAGTCAACAATAGAAGGTCGCCTACTCTTCTCACAGGAAACACAGCCAGACGGTTCGAAGATACCAGGTTCGGTCGTCGAGCTTGGCTCAATCCAAGGGCAGCCTAGCATAAATATCTCTTACAAGCGACGTAGGGCCACCTACACCCCCATTAATGTCAGAGGTTAAGAGCGAGAACTGATGGTCGTCCATCGCGTCTTCCATTAATGCATTAATGTGTCTGACACCATCTAACACCCATTAATGCGTAAATATCTCTAACACCCTCACCGACCTATCGCGTCTCCAATTGTGCTCCAGCTAAGCAGATTCGACAGGTGATTGACGGCGAACAACCGACTCTTCACCCTATAAATACCCCCTCCAGCCACCAAGGAGGGGGTTGGTTAGTTGAAATCTATAACTTCTATCCAATATTCAAGGTCAGATATCCTCCATATATTCGTGCCTTCCTTATAAGCTCGCCACGCTACGTCGATCTGCCTTAAGATCGCCTAGCGTGTTTGACATAATCCATACAAGTCATTCACTGACTTAAGCATCGGAGAGGCTATGATTTGATAGCCAACCCTGCCTTTCTGACGAGTTTTTATTCTCGTAGGAAGCTCCCCTCGGCTATCGGGAGTCGGCGACCATCAGGCGACCTTAGATTCTTCACCTCCAAAGCGTGCTCCAAGTCGTGCTAGCCTTGTCTTCAACTCCATACTTGTAATCATTGTACCCGTGATTCCCATTTAATACAATTACATTGTTGGGCAAACTTGATCAGCAACAGTTTGATAGTGATGTCTGTAGGGGTATAAATTGTATTTTCTGAAGGAATTGTAGTATCGTTCATTTTGAAGAAAAACAAAATCTCATTTGAGACTTTGCCATTTTCCTTTGTTTCCTTTTCTCTTGATTTGTTTTCTCCTTTTAATCTTTCTTTGTGTCAAACTTGTTGCTGTGAAACAATGGGGCAGCCAACGAAGCGTCCGGATGAGGAGGAGCCACCGGAGGAGGCAGCGTCTCCACAATTGGTATCAGAGCTCGACAGTTCTGCGAGCGCTCATAAGGTGTTTGGTGATTTGCTTCAACGACCCAAGAAACTACACCAAGAAGGGAACAGGTTCTCTCAAAGCGACAAACACCATGATGCAGCCATCAAGTATAACTCTGCGAAGATTCTGCTCGACCAAATTCCCACAGAAAAAGGGGGAGCTCGACACTTACATTGTCTAGTCAATTTGATGGGTTGTTGTTTGAGGATGGGAGACTATTAGAAATGCATCGATTTGGGCTCAGAAGTCATGGAGTATGACTCCAAGAATCTTGCAGTTCTTTATCAAGGGCAAGCCTATAGAGAGTTGGGTTTTCATGAAGAGGCATACTCTGCAATGATGAAGGCTTATGGGGACTCTTCAAATGAAGATGGAGAAGAAGAAGAGCATGAGAAAGAAGATGAGCAAGTTTGCAGACAAGCAGAAATGGCAGCCCAAGAACAAGAGGAGTATGGGGAAGAAGATGCGATTGCTACTAAAGAACAAGGAGATAATCACAAAGAGAGAAAAGCGGTTCATGATCAAGATGTAGGAGAAGAAACTCAAGAAGAAGTGTCGATAATGGAGGACAAGATGTCGAAGGAACAACTTTCGATTTCCACTCTGTTAATTTTATTGTTAATTTTACTGATACGAGTTTTAAAAAAGCAATCGAATATGATGCTTATCGTCATCACCACAAGCCCCCAATTCCTTTTACAAATTCTGAAGTTCGAGGTCTCTTTGGCGATGTCTCTAATGTTGGGGGGGAGCCACCTACAGGCATAATTGCATCTATTATCAATTACAATCCTACACTTGTAGTTTGTGTTGATGATCGGCTTGAGTTACAAGAGGAGGGACTTGTTGATCATTCTGAAGATAAAGGAATGACCCCGCTAAATGACAGGAGGCCACAAAGGATTATAAATTCAAGACCATATTCATTCTTTATTGAAGAAGATACAACAAATTTTGGTGCATATAATGCAAGATGGGAATCTGAAGATTTCATTCTCAGTAATTTTTCCATGTACGACCATTTTCCTGGGTTACATCTGGCTTTTCAAATCTTGGAGAAGTTCAAACATGTTGATTTTGACCCTGGAAAAATTATGTATGGAAGCTCAAGTTGGTTACTGAATAGTTCAAACGAATTGGTTGGACTGAGGAAGTATATTGGACTTTTAGTTAAGGAACTGGTGCATGTAGATTTTATTGTGAGTCAGTCTCATAGAAATCATTTCTTGAAGGTTTTACTCTTTAGTACCTTGCTGTTGGATTTGAGGATATGGATTTCTTGTAACTATGGTTTACAAAAGAAGCTTCTGTCAACACTTGCCGACTTGGTATTTACAGAGTCTTCAACAATAAGGGATGCCGATACCATGCACATACGTCTTGAAGGTTGCAGAATTCTGGAAAGTGATCCGGGTGAAATTGGAGAATTTTTTCCCCAATGAATTAAATTGCACAGCAGGTACTACGTTTGAGAAATGCAAGTATTTTAAAGGATTTATTACCAACTCAACAACAACTTAGTTTTTGGTGTGCCAACTGAATCCCCTAGTGCCTATAAGAAGAGTTTGGTCTACAGGATATTTGGTGGCGATCTCAAAACCCAGGTGACATGTATACAATGCTACTACTATTCCAATAAATTGGATCCTTTTTCGGATTTAAGTCTGGAAATCTTCAAATCTGATTCCTTGAGGAAGGAACTCTCACGCTTCACTGATATGGAGAGTAAATGCTATTATCATGCTCAGATTCCTCAGATAAGTCACTTGGATACTGGAAGGGATGAATCAGTTTTAGAGATGAAAGATTCTATGGAGTTAATTGGTTGCTATCTACATCCTGAACCAGGCTTGCCTTCATCATCAGCCAATAAGGAGGGTAGTTTAGATAATTATCTGTTCTTTGCGGCCTCTTGGTTATGAATACTAGTAGTCTTTTCATGTATATGATCCATTTTCAAAATTATAGAGGAAATTGCCATTCCTTCACATCTCTTATGCAACACCCCGATGGAGTCTCAACGACAATGTCGACAGTTCTTGATCAGGTGTTCTAGGTTGGATTTGAAAAATTGGATGGTGAAGAGTATGTCCTATGCTATATAAATGCGGAAAATCGGTTCTCTGATCTGGTGGCCGGAAATGCTGTGGCTTATCCATATTATGAGCTTCTACGACGATTCCCTCAACTTGTCTACAGGTTCTACCAACAATGCAACGACAAGTTCGGTTGGAAGCTCTAATAGGCCTTTATGTCGAGCACTTTAGGGCATCTATCCTTCAACCAAAGCAAACTCGTTTGCTAATATGCGGTGCATAGGAGAGAAGACAATCGAAGGGAAGGACTGCTTAATTCTGAAGGTTTGTGTTGATCCACTTATCCTACCGGCAAAGAGTGAAGGAGCAGCAGCTGAAGGGGTGAATCCTACTCCAGAAGAAGAAGCATCGACCATGCTATTGAGTGAATATTGTGACTCATAGGAAGATGTGTGGAGTGCTGGTGTTATCTTGTATATTCTATGGAGTGGCATGCCACCCCTCTGGGCAAACACTGAAGCGGGAATATTCATGAATTTACAATGGCCTTTGGATTTTGAATCTGAACCATGGCCTCTCATTTCCCATAATGTTAAAAATCTGACGCTTTGTGTTCTAAATCACGATCCAAAGGAAATATTTATAGCTCATCAAGTTCTTTGTCAACTCTGGATGGGGGATGTTGGAGTAGCTTCCGACAAATCTTTGGGCTTTGCTGTTCTGTCACGATTAAAGCAATTCTCAGTAAGGAACAAGCTAAAGAAGATGGCTTTGCGGGTTATCTATGAATCTATGAGGTCTTTGTTTTTGACCGAGGGGGAAACATCGTCAGTTCAAACGGGAATACAAAATTTTCAACGACAGAGCAATTGGATTGGTATTCCTTGGCATTGAGGACAAGGTCAATTTTAAGGGGAATGGTTTGTAAGAGACCTGACCAGCTTTGTATAATGCCGGAGGAGTTGGAGCTGACAACTGAGGTGTCGACACGGAGGAGCAGCTGCCGCCTCAATTCTGAATTGAATAGAGTATCCGTTGAAGCAAAGGGAACCATTGGATCGACTTGCAAGATGATCGTATTCATTGAAGGGGGTTATAATCTCAGCCGTCGAAGCTTTTAAGTGAGCTAATCTTGTCCTTTGGATATCAGGTCATTATGTGGGCCCAGTTAGTTGAGCTTTTCCAACGGTATGGAGCGCTGGTTCTTCCTTAACCTCCAGCCATCGAGGGAGCCCGTCGAATTGAGGAGCAATTCATCCCTAACGGATTCTGTTTCTATTTTGTTAGAAGTTTGTTAGAGGTTGATAGTGATGTCTGTTGTGGTATAAATTGTATTTTCTGAAGGAATTGTAGTATCGCTCATTTTGAAGCAAAACAAAATCTCATTTGAGACTTTGCCATTTTCCTTTGTTTCCTTTTCTCCTGATTTGATTTCTCCGCTTAATCTTTCGTTGTGTTAAACTTGTTGCTGTGAAACAATGGGGCTGCCAAAGAAGCGTCAGGATGATGAGGAGCCACCGGAGGAGCAACCTCAAGAGGCGGCGTCTCCACAAGAACCTTGACAGTTAAAATCAAGCAAAATTTCCATCAGATCCAAAGATATCAAAGAAGAAATTCGAAGCAAAATGCAGAAACCGAATACTACTCACAAGAAGTCATGCTGCCAACGTCGTCGAGGAACGCGACGACCTCCTTCATCTGCATATACTTGCCTCCGGTAGTCCCAAACTGTCACGCCCCGCTTCCCTAAAATGGAGGCGAGACGTGAGAAGGTCCGCTCAAGCGTGGAGCTGTGAAGCTGCACGCCCGATAAGCGTAAATTTAGTATAAGAAGGTCCCTGTAATTGCAAACGAAACAACAACAACAATAATAATAATATGAGACGGATATGAAATACCAATCCCACAGTTTGTCCACAAAATATTCAACATCACAGAAAAGCCACCAGGCTAAAAGAAAGAGTCTAAAGGCCCAGAACAAGGCCAAACAAAAATACAAACATAACAGAGTATCAACTAGGTGCCACGCACCGACAACCTAAGCAATCTAACAAAACTAGACGTAGACACTAAGACTGATCTCCAGTGTCTATGAAGTCCTCGACCAACACGGGCTCAAGCTCGGCGTCCGCAAACACCTCGCCCTCAGCAAGCAACTCAGGCTCAGGGTCTAACATGCGTCACCCAAAAGAGAGAGGGGCACATGTCAGCAAGTCTGAAAGACTTGAGCAAGGAAACTGAAAGTAACTAACAACCTAGCACTTATAATATTTAGCAATGACATGGCAGTTAAGTATGATGTGACAGTTTAAAGGGAGAGACAAGCACGCACGATGTAGCAAAAGCTACCAAATCACTAATTCACGAATCACTTATCACGATTATCACTTATCACTAGAGATTTCGCCTGCTGGCCGGAGTGGCGGATCAGGCCAACTCGGGGCTCAGGTGGCCGCTTATCTCTTACCCCATCCATATGTGTCGAGCGTTGGGGTTTCCAACTAACTGAGCTCGCTTCTGGATCACGAGCCAGGAAGTGTATTTGGCATAGGGGTGCACCTAGCCGGTATCCGAGCGTTGGGGTTTCCAACTACAGGGCTCGCTTCTGGAACACGAGCTAGGAACATACTATTGTAGCGTGTGCTACGCAATCACGATGAATAATCACTATGCAATAACATGAACAGATATTTGCGTACCGTTAATTGAATTTAAACGTGACATACAAGCATGATGAAGGTGACGGACCAAGCTTCGTTGTCAAGCTAGGTCAATGGCGTCTAGACGTGCTATCCTTTCACCGTCTAGTCTCTTTTACGCTAAAGCAAGGAAATGGCCTAAGACATGGCCCAAATCAAGAGATGCAAGTTTCATTTGCCTGATACCGGGGTTGACGAGCAATGAAGATCGTCACACAAGCTAACTACGGAATAGATCGCTGTTATGGCAAAACAATCATTAGAACAATGATTCTAGATCAATTTCTTATTAGAATCCTAACTTTCTAATAATCCATTTTATTAGGGTTTCACAATGTCAATGGGGGTTATGCTAAAACTAAAGGAATCGAGTATTACCGTGAAGAGGCGGATGAGCGATGCCGAGCAACCACGGCAACAGAAGAACGATCCGGCTCAGATCTGGAAATGAGGGAAAAATCTGGAGAAATGGGTTTGGATGTGGATTTTGGGGGTTTGATGAAGGTTTGGGGAAGATGGAAGGTGGGTTGTGACAAGGGAGGGTTTGGATGATGGAGGATGAGCTTGGAATGAAGGTTTGAGGATTTGGGGAAGATGGGGGCTCAATGGGGGAGAAACTAGGGTTTTAGGTCATGAGGAAGAAGAAGAAAACGTTTGGAGGGGTATTTATAGAGTTTGGTGGCGGCTAGGGCAAAACTAGGGTTTACAGCACTGGTTAGTCGGTCAAAGAACAACCACTGACCGACTAGTTTGACATCTAGTCGGTCGGTTGACCAACGCAGACCGACTAAGTGTAAACAGTAACCCAGACGAAAATTAGGATCTAGATTTAGTCGGTCAAAGAACAACTACTGACCGACTAGTTTGACATCTAGTCGGTCGATGAACGTTCTTAGACCGACTAAGAGTAAACAGTAACTAGTGTCAAAAATAGTTAATGAGTTAGTCGGTTAAAGAAGCATTGCCGACCGACTAGTTTGCAACCTAGTCGGTCAACCAACGTTCTTAGACCGACTAACGACAAACAGTAACTCCTGAACATTTAACAAAGCTCACTAGTCGGTTCAAGAAGGTTTTCCGACCGACTGGATCGTCATCTAGTCGGTCGGTGCCCCTTCTTATACCGGCTAATGAGCACCAAAAGTTCCGAAATGGAGCGCGAAGCTCCGGGATGGTTTCCTAAGTCTTCTAGGCTCGTTCTAACTCTAAGATATCGACGTTATGAAGCCCGTCACGAATGACTTACTTCAAACACGCCGACCGACGGAAGAATCTAGAGAATCACGACGAAACGAACGAAAATGAAAAATATGGAGACGGAAATGGAAATCACAAAGAAGGGAAAGCAACAATTAATATTATATATATAATAAAATCCATACATGAAAAACCAGTCGTTACATCCTCCCCAACTTAAGAAAAATTCTGTCCTCGGAATTCCCAACACTCACGTGTCCGGAAACAAAAGTGGGTAGAGCTCTCGCATCTCATCTTCTCTCTCCCAAGTAGACTCTCCCGGTGAACCGTGTCGCCACATCACCTGAACGAGATCAACGACCTTGTTCCGAAGTGACTTCTGACGCCTGTCCAGTATCCACACCGGATGCTGGTCATACGTCAAATCTGAGTGAACGGCAATCTCCGAGAAATCCACGGCATGAGACGGATCGCTGATGTATCGACGAAGCTGCGACACATGGAAAACATCGTGAACTCCTTCCAAGGATGGTGGCAAGGCTAAGCGGTAAGCTACCTCACCAACCCTCTCCAGAATATCAAACGGTCCAATGTATCGCGGGCTCAACTTCCCTCGCTTCCCAAAACGAATCACTCCACGATTCAGGGAAATCCTCAGAAACACATGATCGCCCGGTTGAAACTCTAAAGGACGACGTTTAGCATCCGCCCAATGCTTAAAACGGTCCTGAGCAATCCTCAACCTCTCCCGAATGTTCCTAACAACATCCACGGCCTCCACAATCATCTCAGGTCCCAACAGCTCCCGATCGCCAACGTCATCCCAACTCAATGGCGATCGATATTTCCTCCTATACAAAGCGGCGAAAGGCGCCATGCCAATAGACGCCTGGTAGCTGTTGTTGTAAGAGAACTCTACCAAGTGTAGATGGTCCTCCCACGAACCCTTGAAATCCAACATGCACGCTCTCAGCATGTCTTCCAAAATCTGAATCGTCCTCTCGGACTGGCCATCCGTCTGCGGATGGTACGCCGTGCTGAAACTCAGATGCGTACCCAAACTTTTCTGCAAACTCTGCCAGAACTGAGATGTGAATCTCGTGTCTCTGTCTGACATGATACTCACGGGGACCCCATGAAGTCGTACGATCTCCTCCATGTATCTCCTCGCTAGCGCCTCAGTGGACTGTCCTACTCGGAATGGTATAAGGTGCGCGGATTTGGTCAATCGATCTACGATCACCCAAATCACGTCATTCTGCTTCGGACTCCGAGGTAGTCCAGTCACGAAATCCATAGTGATGTGTTGCCATTTTCACTCCGAAATCGGAAGTGGTTGTAACAACCCGGCCGTACGCTGATGCTCCGCCTTCACTTGCTGGCAAACCAAACACTTGGCTACACTCCGAGCCACACTCCTCTTCATTCCATGCCACCAAAAGTTCAGACGAAGATCCTGGTACATCTTGGTCCCACCAGGATGCACAGAATACGACGAACTGTGTGCCTCCACCATCAACTCCTCTCTAATATCCCCAGCTGGCACACACAACCTGGCTCCAAACCTCAGTGAGCCATCCTCATGAATCAAAAAGTCAGTCCGTAGACCAGCTTCAACCTGCCCTCGAATCCTTACCAATTTCGGATCCCCGGCCTGACTCGCCTTAATCCGATCCACAATCGTTGACTGCACCTGCATGTACATCAACGAAGAAGCCTCCCCGGGAAGAACAATCTCTACATTGGACCTGCAAAAATCCTGCTGCAACCTCCACTGTGAAGTCAAAATCATCACCGCTGGAAGCCTACTCAAAGCATCTGGCACCACATTCACCTTGCCAGGGTGATACTGCAAATCAATCTCGTAATCTGCCATAAGCTCCAACCATCGACGCTGTCGCATGTTGAGCTCCTTCTGGGTAAAAATATACTTCAAGCTTTTGTGATCGGTGAAGATTTTCACTTTCTCACTCAGCAAGAAGTGCCTCCAAATCTTAAGAGCAAACACAACGGCAGCCAACTTCAAATCATGCGTCGGGTAATTCTTCTCATGAACCTTGAGCTGACGTGACGCATAAGCCACCACATGTCCATGCTGATGCAAAACACAACCGAGACCCTTGCCAGAAGCATCGCAAAAGATCTCGAATCCTCCACTGCGGTCAGGCACAACAAGGACAGGAGCAGACGTCAAACGCTCCCTCAGAACACCAAAGGCATCCTCACAATCACCCGACCAAACAAAAGCAACATCCTTCCGCGTCAACCTGGTCATCGGCTCCGCAATACGGGAAAAGTCCTTAATGAAACGCCGATAGTAACCAGCAAGCCCAAGGAAACTCCGAATCTCAGATGCTGACGACGGAACAGGCCACTCTCTGATGGCCCTGATCTTCTCGGGATCCACTGAAATACCATCTCCAATCACCACATGCCCGAGAAAAGCAACTCTGTCCAACCAAAACTCGCACTTCGAAAACTTAGCATACAACCGATGCTTCCTCAAAATCTCCAACACCGTCCTCAAGTGCGAGGTATGCTCTTCCTCTGACTTCGAATAGATCAGAATGTCGTCAATAAAGATAACGACAAACTTATCCAAAAAGTCATAGAAAACCAGGTTCATCAAATTCATGAAAACTGCGGGTGCGTTAGTTACGCCGAAAGGCATAACCACAAACTCATAGTGTCCATACTTCGTCCTAAACACTGTCTTCGGCACATCATCCTTCTTCACCTTCAACTGATGATAACCACTCCTCAAATCCAACTTAGAAAACACCCTCGAACCTCCAAGCTGATCAAAAATATCATCAATACGAGGCAACGGGTATTTGTTCTTAATGGTCACCGCATTCAACTCCCGATAGTCCACGCACATGCCACGCGAACCATCCTTCTTCTTCACCAGCAGCACCGGTGCTCCCCACGGAGACACACTGGGATTAATGTAACCCTTCTGCATAAGCTCATCCAGCTGCTTCCGCAATTCCTCCAACTCTGCTGGTGCCATACGATATGGTGCCTTCGAAATGGGCTGCGCACCTGGAATAAGATCGATAGAAAACTCCAAAGCTCGATCAGGTGGCAATCCAGACATCTCCTCGGGGAAGACGTCATCAAAATTTCGCACCACAGCTGGCCTCTCCAACTCCACCTGCATAGCCACAACCTCCACTGGTCTGGTCCGAAATCTGACAGGACCAAGCAAACTGCTACCACGGCTGAACTCAAACAGTGGGTGTCCGGGAATCTCGAACACCACCTTCTTCTTTCGACAGTCAATCGTGGCATAGAAGCTCGCAAGCCAATCCATCCCAAGGACCGCATCGTAGTTGGTGATGTCGTGGATAATGAAATCAGCACAAAGCTCACGTCCACAAACCACCAACGGGCAAGAATTACACACACGATGCACCGAGACCACACCGTTCCCTGTGACGATATTCCAACTCTTAGGAAGAGAGGACGTCGACAAGGAATGCTTCTCCACGAAGCTCCGGGCCAAAATGCACATCGACGCGCCTGAGTCAAAGAGGACTCGGACAGGGAACGTGCAAATCAAAACCACACCTAACAAACAGTCTAATCAATCAAATCTTACTCTAGCAACATTCATACACAAGCAGCCAACTTAATGTAACAATCAACTAATTAAGAAAGGAACAGCTAGATTGGAAGTTACCTGCAATGACCTCATCCATGGCCAAAATCTCCTCCTCGGTCATTAGAAATGCATGCCTCCTCGGCGGAACAGCCCGTCGAAAAGCATGCCCTTGTGGAACAAGGGGTACCCCACGACCAGCGGGCACCGGGGCTCGCTGTTGCAACGGTGGGGCAGCAATAGGTGTCCTCCAAGGCTGCTTCAACTTCGGGCACTCCCTGAGGGCATGGGCAGGATCTCCACAGTCCATACATTGCCCTAAGAACCTCCTACACGATTCCTTGATGTGGCCCTCCTTGCCACAGAAATGGCAAACCTTCTGAACAGGCCCTCCCGGCCTCTTAAACCGAACAGGCTGGTTCGGCCTGAATCCAGGTCTAACCACAGCTCTCGCCTGTTCCACAGGCCTCTTCCCAGCACCAACAATAGACCCCCTCCTCTGGTTCACAAGCAGCTCCTGCCTCTTGGCTGCTACTAAAACCTTCTGATAAGATTCCCGGTCAGAAGAGGTCACAAAACTCTGGAGCTCCGAAGCAAGTCCCTGTAGGAACCTCTGAGCTCTCTCCTCAGCGTCATGCACCATCTTCGGTGCAAACCGACTCAGCCTCATGAAGTCTTGGTGGTACTGGTCCACCGACGAGCTTCCTTGCTTCAGATCGATAAAACGCTGCAGCATCTCTTCCCTTGCAGCTTTTGGGAAGAACTCACCATCAAATCTGGCCTTGAAGGTAGCCCAAACGATCGGTTCCACCAACATCTTCTCTTCAGCATCCCACCAATTTCTGGCGTTATCCCTCAGCTGGCGCTTCGCCAAGTCAACCCAACTAACTTCGTTGACCTTAGACATCCTCAGATTGTCCTCGATATTCCTCATCCACTCATCAGCAGCTAGTGGACCTTCGGTCCCATCAAAATATGCAGGACCCAGCTCTCTGAACTGCTTCGCTCCAGGCTCAGGGCAAGGGGCTTCCACTACCCGAGCAGCTCGAGCCACCAGAGCATTCTGCACCTGCAGAAGCACACCCTGCTGAACCTGCATCATCTGCATCATCATCCTCATCATCTCTCCACTAGTGGGCTCCTGCTCAGGCTCCTCGTCGTGAGGGAGCGCACCACTACCACCAACATGGGTGATTCGCCTTCCTGCCATCTAATGACACAGGAAACGAAACAATTAGACTCATAGCTTAGGGCTCAGATGTCGAACTTATTTGTTGGACAATCTTATATTATTATCGTTATCCCGATAATTGCAGTTACAGAAAGGACCTGCATGGACCACCACTAAAATCTGTCACGCCCCGCTTCCCTAAAATGGAGGCGAGACGTGAGAAGGTCCGCTCAAGCGTGGAGCTGTGAAGCTGCACGCCCGATAAGCGTAAATTTAGTATAAGCAGGTCCCTGTAATTGCAAACGAAACAATAACAACAATAATAATAATATGAGACGGATATGAAATACCAATCCCACAGTTTGTCCACAAAATATTCAACATCACAGAAAAGCCACCAGGCTAAAAGAAAGAGTCTAAAGGCCCAGAACAAGGCCAAACAAAAATACAAACATAACAGAGTATCAACTAGGTGCCACGCACCGACAACCTAAGCAATCTAACAAAACTAGACGTAGACACTAAGACTGATCTCCAGTGTCTATGAAGTCCTCGACCAACACGGGCTCAAGATCGATGTCCGCAAACACCTCGCCCTCAGCAAGCAACTCAGGCTCAGGGTCTAACATGCGTCACCCAAAAGAGAGAGGGGCACATGTCAGCAAGTCTGAAAGACTTGAGCAAGGAAACTGAAAGTAACTAACAACCTAGCACTTATAATATTTAGCAATGACATGGCAGTTAAGTATGATGTGACAGTTTAAAGGGAGAGACAAGCACGCACGATGTAGCAAAAGCTACCAAATCACTAATTCACGAATCACTTATCACGATTATCACTTATCACTAGAGATTTCGCCTGCTGGCCAGAGTGGCGGATCAGGCCAACTCGGGGCTCAGGTGGCCGCTTATCTCTTACCCCACCCATATGTGTCGAGCGTTGGGGTTTCCAACTAACTGAGCTCACTTCTGGATCACGAGCCAGGAAGTGTATTTGGCATAGGGGTGCACCTAGCCGGTATCCGAGCGTTGGGGTTTCCAACTACAGGGCTCGCTTCTGGAACACGAGCCAGGAACATACTATTGTAGCGTGTGCTACGCAATCACGATGAATAATCACTATGCAATAACATGAACAGATATTTGCGTACCGTTAATTGAATTTAAACGTGACATACAAGCATGATGAAGGTGACGGACCAAGCTTCGTTGTCAAGCTAGGTCAATGGCGTCTAGACATGCTATTCTTTCACCGTCTAGTCTCTTTTACGCTAAAGCAAGGAAATGGCCTAAGACATGGCCCAAATCAAGAGATGCAAGTTTCATTTGCCTGATACCGGGGTTGACGAGCAATGAAGATCGTCACACAAGCTAACTACGGAATAGATCACTGTTATGGCAAAACAATCATTAGAACAATGATTCTAGATCGATTTCTTATTAGAATCCTAACTTTCTAATAATCCATTTTATTAGGGTTTCACAATGTCAATGGGGGTTATGCTAAAACTAAAGGAATCGAGTATTACCGTGAAGAGGCGGATGAGCGATGCCGAGCAACCACGGCAACGGAAGAACGATCCGGCTCAGATCTGGAAATGAGGGAAAAATCTGGAGAAATGGGTTTGGATGTGGATTTTGGGGGTTTGATGAAGGTTTGGGGAAGATGGAAGGTGGGTTGTGACAAGGGAGGGTTTGGATGATGGAGGATGAGCTTGGAATGAAGGTTTGAGGATTTGGGGAAGATGGGGGCACAATGGGGGAGAAACTAGGGTTTTAGGTCATGAGGAAGAAGAAGAAAACGTTTGGAGGGGTATTTATAGAGTTTGGTGGCGGCTAGGGCAAAACTAGGGTTTACAGCACTGGTTAGTCGGTCAAAGAACAACCACTGACCGACTAGTTTGACATCTAGTCGGTCGGTTGACCAACGCAGACTGACTAAGTGTAAACAGTAACCCAGACGAAAATTAGGATCTAGATTTAGTCGGTCAAAGAACAACTACTGACCGACTAGTTTGACATCTAGTCGGTCGATGAACGTTCTTAGACCGACTAAGAGTAAACAGTAACTAGTGTCAAAAATAGTTAATGAGTTAGTCGGTTCAAGAAGCATTGCCGACCGACTAGTTTGCAACCTAGTCGGTCAACCAACGTTCTTAGACCGACTAACGACAAACAGTAACTCCTGAACATTGAACAAAGCTCACTAGTCGGTTCAAGAAGGTTTTCCGACCGACTGGATCGTCATCTAGTCGGTCGGTGCCCCTTCTTATACCGGCTAATGAGCACCAAAAGTTCCGAAATGGAGCGCGAAGCTCCGGGATGGTTTCCTAAGTCTCCTAGGCTCGTTCTAACTCTAAGATATCGACGTTATGAAGCCCGTCACGAATGACTTACTTCAAACACGCCGACCGATGGAAGAATCTAGAGAATCACGACGAAACGAACGAAAATGAAAACTACGGAGACGAAAATGGAAATCATAAAGAAGGGAAAGCAACAATTAATATTATATATATATAATAAAATCCATACATGAAAAACCAGTCGTTAGACAAACCATAGGTGCTTGTACTCGGCCGCCGCCGTAATGAACGACTTGTAGTCCCAAAACCCCATCGCGTGGGCAATGGGGGCGTTGCACTTCTCAAAGAGGTTCTTGAACTGATAGACCTGGTAGAAGTCGTTGATCGTCTCGTTGCAGCTTCGGAAGAAAGAGGAGAAAGGGGAAATAGAGGAGCCGTTTCATCCCTAGTGAGCAAGCATGCACGATCTGAAAAATGAGGGGAAAATTAAGGTTTGGGTATTTTTGATCAAGATTTTAGGGGAGGGGGAGATTGTCTTCAAGCTTTTAGGTTTGTGGATTTTGAGCGCGATCTAAAAAATGAAGCGGCATCCCGCTAAAAATTAGAGAAGGTTTCAGCCCTAGCTAACCTTAATATTTAGGGCTAAACCTTAATATTTAAAAAAAATTACTTGAAATATCTCTCATGAGAAATTACATGAACTAGCGTTAATTGGATCCTTTTCGTTATATTAAACGTTGGTCATTAGATTCTCAACGTTTTTAGTGAAGCACTGGGAAAAGTCCAGCATTTGCCAGCGTTTTTAGTGAAGCGACAGGAAAAGTCAAGCATTTGTCGACATCTTTTAGTAAAACGCAGTTAAAAGTAGAGCATTTGTCGGCATCTTTATAAACGTCGGGAAAAGTCCAACATTTGCGGTGTTTATATAAATGCCGGTAAATGTCAAAACAACAATAGACATTTACCAACGTTTATTTAAAACGCCGGCATAAAAACGTCGGTAAAAGTCAATTTTTTAGTAGTGTGTTATTTCGAACAAGATGTTTGTACATATACATAGAGATAAATTGACTCAAGGGCACACACATCTCTCAACAGAATCTGAGCGGCAGCAGGGCCGAGGTGATTATCTTCTTCGGGGGTTTGCTCCTCATCTGAACTGTTGGAAGAGCTCGGATGGCAGAGGCGGTCTCTAAGAGCCTTCCTCTTGAGGCCTTAGTGAGACCTACGATGAGGGCTGCGACTTCCCCCATGGTGGCTCTCTCTATGTTAATCATCAGGTAGAGTAGGGCAGCTGTCCTCAACCCCACTGAGTGACGGACTTGGGCCCCTGAAACCAGCTGTAGTTGAGATATGGCACTCGATATCACCGTCCTGAGCTCCTTCGGGACGAGGGGGAGATGTGACACTATTGTTATTGCTGAGAAGGAGTTGGAATGACTGGTGGGCTCACAGTTAGCTAGGATTGTGAACCAGTCAATCGTTCTATCACGACTGTCAGCGCTTGAATATTGACGCTCGTCTTCTGTGAGAACGCATAGAGTTGCTCCAAAGTCATTAATTGCGAGCTGGGCTTTCCAAATGAGTGGAAGAACTAAAATACATGGAGTGCGGCGTAACATTCGCCGCCCCTACGATGATTGGCCTTTCAGGCCCTTGATTGGTGGGTCGAGTCATCGTCAATGTGGTCGAAGACGCAGATGTCAACTCGTTTCCCGCAGACGGCGCCAAATGTTTACATGTGTTTTATCACCACTGAATATCGTTGGATGATGGACGGTTGCAGTAGCTAACGTGAGATGACGTTGGCAACAGACTGTGTCCTAGGCGAGCCAACCCCGGGCTGAATAGACCTCGAACCGAGCTGTCAGAATCACGTCCGAGCTATATCGGATATGTTTAAGTTATATCCGGGCTATCTTCAGCTTCATGCAACACGCAGAGCTCGTTAGGGAGGGTCAGATCTGGGGTCCGACATAATCACATCCGATGCTTAAGTCAGATAGTGACTCAAATTAGGGAGACCAACCAATAGTTATCGCGTCGAGCTATGGAGGAAATGCAGAATTTGGGTGGAGTAGATACATGTGTAGAAATACCTAGTTGTCAGAAAGTATTGTCTCAGATTGCGTGGAATCGTCTGGAAAAAGTCTCCCCTTCTCCCATTGTCCGAGAGACCTTTATAGACAATTGCCTCTAATTTAGTTATTGATCGGTAAACATTGTTCCATAAAAACTGTACAAAGACATGAGATTCATTTGGTTTCCTATAGTTATCCTTAACCAAAAAAAGAAGGAAACATCCTCTGTCATCACCCTCCGCTTTCACTTACAAGCATCTCGCAGGACTCACAATCCTTAGTTATAATCAATTACGAAGTATATTGGATGCAGTTTTGATCAATTCGCCACCAACAAGTTCTCCCTTGCATGATTAAGATCACATCTTCATAAAGTGCCCTAAAAACCCAGAATTTTCACAGGAAAGAGAAGTGTTCCGTTTTTGGATAAGCTGACGAAAGGGGGCAGGCCAAGGTATTTCACATGAAAGAAACACCAAGGTATTGAGATGAACTTTGCTTATCATAGCAGCAATTGCTGATCAAGAAAAGCCTACTTTTTCTCTTTGTTTCTTTGTCAGAAAAGTCGCATGTTTGTCCCGGCTTCACTGTGAATTTATGGTTTAGTATAGCTCAATGCTTTCATGATGCCTCGACAATCACACTATGCATGTCAAGTTTGACAAAGCTGGGCTCTAATATGTATAAGAGATCTATGGAGTGTGGCATTGCACTCAGTCAATGAGAAAAATGTTGAATAGCTCTGTAGATACCGGTTCCATCAATTGGGTTCAGCAAATTAGCCGCGAAGCCCGGCCCAATGCGACGGATGTGACCCGTCGGCAGGGACCTCCCAACACGTCGGATGGGACCCGTCAGCGGGACCTTTCGACCTGGCAAGAGAGGACGGCAGACCCGACCTCAGCATAGCCCCACAGGAACACTTGACCTCAGGGTCTGCGGACCGCTCTCCTACGTCCTCAGAATGACAAATGACTACCGACAATGGCCCACGTCGTCCACATGGCATGATCTCAGACAACCGACCAACATTCTCTCTCCAAGTGCAATCAGCATTTAATGTCTGTCCTATCCGTCGACATTGTCGGTGGCCTCTTGCGTATGAAGTCGGCTATGCTCAGAAACCCACAGCTTTACACATGGCCCGTTGCCTCTCTATATAATTAAGCAAGAGAAAACACCCTTCCGAAGATACGCTCTCTTTGAGCCCAAACAATCCTATCAAGCGTCTCCATCTCTATAACCCTCAAAGCCCATGTGCACAATTTTCGCCTCCCTTACGGCTGACAAAAATAGCCTCACTATGTGTAGTATAAATTTTGAACTGCCAGCGAGTTGAGGAGATAGGAAAAAAAATCATTTATTTATCAAATTTTGACATGTGCAACGAGCAAAAGAAATGTGACATATTTTTTGCATGTACCATTGAGTTGCTTTTCAAATCATAACAATGTGTGAAGTCTTGTAGAATTTCCGAAATACCGCCACGAAATTACAAGATACAATAATTTATTTTTCTTAAGAAGATAACAGTTGTTGTGAAGGGAAAAGTAGAGTAATAAGTGTAAGGGGTTAGTAACCTCCTACCCTCATATATAGCTTTCAAAGAATCGGTGGATACCTAATGGGCCTTATGGGCCTATTCATAACACTTCCCCTTATTCAACCAACATTGAATAAGAGGTGGATTCTTCAGGATCCGAGTTAGGATAACTGCCTTGTAAAATAAAGAACGGTTTATCCATAACTTCCCCTGTTTTATTAGGGATGTGTCTAGGGGTGGATACTTCAGGATCCAGAGTCAACGAGGTTGCCTCATCAAAACTGTAACGGCCGGTATTTCTAGGCGTATGATTATTGTGTGTGCCCGTATTTTCGTTTTGACCATCCGGATGTTCTCGTGCGTGAGTTCTATGTTTGTGCGTCAACGCGAGCATGTATCCGTTCTTCGTTTTACCGTATCATCATTAACCGACTATCAATTTTAACTAATTACCCGAATTTAATTATCATGCTAATTACAAATTGTTAATCACCTTCAACTTTCACTAATTACTTTATTTACTTTTACATTTTACTTAATTACTTAATTACCTTAATTAGAAGTTAATCACTAATTAACTTTAACCCTAATTAAGTCATTGTTTAACCTAACCTACCCTATTGACTTCCACCGTTGGGCAGCTCAGATCCAACATCTCTATTGATGTCAATCCCCCACCTCCAGCTTTCCCTTCAATCAATCTGTTCCCCTTCACTGTTGTATTTCAACAGCAAGGGAAACGCCTCTTCTCCTGCAAACAAACCAACCTGCAACTTCCTCTTCCCCTGCAAGGTTCTCCAAGCCAAAACACAAATCAGAACCCAAATTCTCCCCACCAAAAACAACCCTCAAGCAAATCAGTCCCCTGCAAACCAAATTCTCCCCAAATCAAATCAAACTCCATCAAACCAAAATCCTCCACCAATTTGAACTCCTCAAACCAGCAAAAAAATTTTACCAAATTCGTTTCCAAATCAAAAACAACCAGAGATCAAAACCAAAATAGAAATCCAATCTCCAAACATCAACCCAAATCTGAAATTAAGAATTCAGATTCAAAAACCCCAAAAGCAAATCCCAAACCATTTATTTCTCTCCTTCCTCCTCCCGCTCCCCTAGGCCGGCCTCCACCCTCACCTGCGCGTCGCCGCCGGCCATCCCCGCCGTCAGCCCGCCGACGAACCGCCGGAAGAAGCACCGGAAACCGCCCCAGTCGCCCAGAACCGCCGAAAAACGCACCGGAGCCGCCACCCAGGTGACCGCCGGACCCCCATGCGCTGCCGTCACCTTCATCTCCCCTCGCGCGATGTAAGAACCCCCCACTTGTCTTGCGAGAGCCCATTTGTTTGCTTGGTTGCTGCAACTTTGTAACAAAAAATAAAGAAGACAAAACAGAAGATGAAGCAAGTGACAGAAGAAGAGAAAGGGGGAGAGAGAGACAGTGAAGTTATGAGAAAGGGTTGATTGAATAAACTAATGCTAAGGATAGTTGACAGCCTTGGCTATTAAATGATAAGAGAGAGTTGTGTGTGACAGTATTTGTGTAAGGGTTATATTAAAAGAATGATGGGAATTGAATGAATTAAGAAAGAGGCATTCATGTGACAGCCTTAGTATATAAGAGAGAGAGAGAGAGAGAGAGAGAGAGAGAGAGAGGGGGGGGGGGGGGGGGTTATAGTAAAATATTTGTGTAAGAGGTTTAAAGAGAACATAAAATAGTAATTTATAAAGAGAAGGAGGTGGCAGGATGAGTAAAGGGGTGTCAGCCTATAGTAATAAGAAAGGGTAGTGACAGAGAGAAATAAGTTTATCCTTATTAAAGAGATGCCTTGTTAAGAATGAAGAGAGAGTTTGAGGGTTAAAGAAATGATTGGGGGGGTTTATGACCTGTGTATAAGTTAAAGTATAATTAAGTTATTAGATAAGTTAAGGTAATAATTGGTTAAGTGAAAATAGCTAATTAATTTCAGTTATAGTTTTATTAGTTAATGTTTATACAGATTATAACTCTTGTTTAACCAAAATAGAGAACCGAAAGTACCAACACGTAGTACCCATCCAGACGAACCCACGACAATCGATACCACCGGAAACATGCAAGTGATACTTGCCAGTAATTATTTAGGCCATATTTTAGGCCAATTTGTGTAGTAGCATAAAAGAGACTAGGCGATGAAATGATAGTCGCCTAGACGCCCTTACTAGATCTAGCTTGACAACGAAGCTAGATTCGACACCTTCACCATGCTATCATTTCATGCTACCTGTCACATTTACATTCAATTAACGATACGTACTTTTAACTGCTCATTGCCATTGTTCTGTCATGCATCAAATTGTTTCATCGTGATTGCGTCGCACACGCTACGATAATTGTAAATATTGAGGCTAGACACCTGCTTTACGGGCACAACCCTATGCCAATAACACTTCCTGGCTCGTGATCCAGAAGCGAGCACAGCATAGTTGGGAAACAAACGCTCGATACACGTGGAGGGGTAGGGTTAAGCGATCACTTGAGCGTAGAAGTGTGCTCGTACAATCACTTCAGCCAAAAGGCGTAAACCCTGTGCACAAAGTGATAAATTAGTGATTCATGAATCATGAAATAGTGTTTTTGTAGCTTCTGCTACGATGTGCATGCTTTACATCAGGTCATTTTAATTGTTGCATACTTTTAATGGCATTTCATTTCATCATATTAGAACTATTAGTCGCTTTACTTTTGTTTGTATCCTTGCACAAAAGTCCTCCGCTTTCCTTGGAAGACGTTTGCTGACATGTGCCCTCTTCTCTTTGGGTATCACATGTCAGGTTTAGAGACAGGTCAGTTACAGTGGACGAGCAGTTCGCAGACTTTGAGTTCGAGGTCCCTGCAGAGGCTGAGTTTGAGGACACTGGTGACCAGTCCTAGTCTCACCTGGAGACTTCTTTTAGTGGTTGCTGTTTTAGTAGTTGCTGTTAGGTTTAGGTGCGTAACACCTATCGCTCTGCTTTGTGTTTCGGCCATGCTTTTGGCCTTTGCTCAGACTTTGTACTTTGTGACTTTCTCTGTGATGTTTGAAATAATTATCGGATGTTGTTGGTGGATATTTTTATGTCTGCTTTTCATTTAATATTGTTGTTGTTTCGTCGCATTTGCAAGAATCTGCTATTTGTATCATACACAGACGCTTATCAGACTGCAGCTTCACAGCTCCAAGTCTGAGCGGACCTTTTCACGTCTCGCCTTCCGTACTTGGGAAGCAGGGCGTGACAGGTTTTAGTGGTGGCCCATGCAGGTCCCTCTTTGCACCTGTAAAATATCGGAACAACAATAATGATAACAATATCCATTTCAATATTCGGAACATTCAAGTCATAATTGAGTCTAATCTGAACGTTTCCATTTCTTAGATGGCGAGAAGACGCATCGTCCGAGCTGGTAGTGGATTTGGAGCTGGTGGTGGGCCGAAAATGGTGATGATGCTGATAGAGAACCCACCACAGTGGAGATGATGAGGATGATGCAGCAGATGATGCACGTGCAGCAGGGCATGCTTCAGAATTCCCCTCGCTTCGATCCGGGAGTGAAGCAGTTTCGGGAGCTGGGCCCGATGTACTTCACTGGGTCAGAAGGACCCTTGGCTACGGACGAATGGATGAAGAATACAAAGGATAACCTGCCTCTCAAGAAGGTTGTCCCGGTTGGATGGGTTAACTTGGTGAAGAAGCAACTGAAGGACAATGCCCGCAGTTGGTGGGAGTCGGAAGAGCAGATGCTGGTGAAGCCTATCCCCTGGGCCACTTTCAAGGTGAGATTTGATGAGGAGTATTTTCCTCAAGCTGCCAGGAGGGAGCTGATGCATCAGTTTATCAATCTGAAGCAGGAGAATCTGACGGTGGATCAGTACCCCAAGAGTTCACCAGATTGAGCCGCTTTGCGCCAAATCTAGTTCAGACCGCTGAAGATCGAGCTCAGAGATTCTTACAGGGTTTATCTTTGGAGCTGCAGAGTCTGATGTCCTCTTCGGACTTTGACTCTTACCAGAAGTTGCTGATAGCTGCCAAGATGCATGAGCTGATTGCCTATCAGAGGAGAGGACAGTATTCAGATGCTGAAAAGAGGCCTATGGAGCAGGCCAGAGCTGTGGTTAGGCCATTGATGATGCCTAATCATTCCATGCATTTTAAGAGGCCAGGTGGGCCTACTCCGAAGATGTGCCATTTTTGTGGCAAGGCTGGTCATGTGAAGGAGCAGTGCATGAGGTTCTTGGGCCAGTGCTTACTTTGTGGTGACGCTACCCATGCATTGAAGGACTGTTCGAGAGCTAAGCAGCCGTGGAAGGCACCAGTCGGAGTTCAGCAGCAGAGAGCTCTGGTAGCCACTGGACGTGGAGCGCCTCTCATTTCCCAGAAGCAGGCTTTCCAACAGGCTGTTCAACCTAGGAGACTAGCCTTCACGATGACTGCAGTAGAGGCGGAGACTGAGGACGGAGTTATTACAAGTAACCCTCTTACTATTCTTTACTTTTCATTAGTTGAACATGCATGTAAGGTTAGATCTTGTTTGCTAGAATAGGTTTTGATTGCTAGTTTGTTTGTTAGGGATTATTCTTGTTTGTGCTTGTCCCGCTCGGGTTCTCTTTGACTCCGGTGCATCCATGTGCATCTTATCCCGGGGTTTCATGGATAAGCATTCTATGTCGACTTCCCCTCTTTCTAAGAGTTGGGATATCGCTACAGGGAATGGTGTGATCTCGGTGTCCCTTGGTTGTCGATCTTGTCCCCTGGTTGTCTGTGGACTCGAGCTGTATGCCGATTTTATCGTCCACGACATTACCAATTATGACGTCGTTCTCGGGATGGATTGGCTTAGTTGCTTCTTCGCTACGATTGACTGCCGACGAAAGAAGGTGGTGTTTGAGATTCCTGGTTATCTGACCTTCGAGTTCAGTAGCGGTAGCAGTTCGCTTGGGCCTGTCAGGTTTCGGGCCAAGCCTGTGGTGGAGCTTGTGGCTATGCAGATGGAGGCGAGTAGACCAATTGTGCTGAGAGATTTCGATGATGTCTTCCCCGAGGAGTTGCAGGACTGTCGCCTGATCGAGCTTTGGAGTTCTCGATTGATCTTATTCCGGGAGCGCAGCCCATTTCGAAAGCACCATATCGTATGGCTCCGGCAGAATTGGAGGAGATACGTAGACAGCTGGACGAGCTTTTGCAAAAGGGTTATATCCATCCGAGTGTGTCTTCGTGGGGAGCACCTGTTCTGCTCGTGAAGAATAAGGATGGTTCGCGTCGGATGTGTGTGGACTACAGAGAGTTGAATGCCGTCACCATCAAGAACAAGTATCTGTTGCCATGGATAGACGACATTTTTGATCAGCTTGGAGGATCAAGGGTATTCTCTAAACTGGATCTCAAGATCGGATATCACCAGCTGAGGGTGAAAAAGGATGATGTGCAAAAGACATCGTTCAGAACGAAGTATGGACACTACAAGTTTGTGGTTATGCCTTTTGGTGTGACCAACGCACCCTCAGTTTTCATGAACCTGATGATCCTGATATTTTACGACTTCTTAGATAAGTTTGTCGTTATCTTTATTGATGACATCTTGATCTATTCGAAGTCAGAAGAGGAGCATGCTGAGCACTTGAAGACAGTTCTGGAGATTTTGAGGAAGCATCGTTTATATGCGAAGTATTCCGAGTGCGAGTTTTAGCTGGATAGAGTTGCTTTTCTTGGACATGTGGTGTCAGGAGATGGCACAGTCATGGATCCGGAGAAGATCAAGGCTATCAGAGAGTGGCCGATTCCGCAGACAGCGTCTGAGATCAGGAGTTTTCTTGGGTTAGCAGGATATTATCGACGCTTCATCAAGGATTTCTCTCAGATTGCCGAGCCGATGACTAGACTGACGAGGAAGGATATACCGTTTGTTTGGTCCGATGCTTGTGAGGAGGCTTTTTCTATTCTGAAGGAGAGATTGACGTCTGCACCTGTTCTAGCTGTGCCTGATCGGAGTGGAGGTTTCGAGATCTTTTGCGATGCCTCTGGCAAAGGTCTCGGATGCGTTTTGCATCAGCATGGACATGTGGTCATGTACACTTCTCGGCAGCTTAAGGCTCATGAGAAGAACTACCCAACTCACGATTTGGAGTTGGCTGCAGTCATATTTGCGCTGAAGATTTGGAGGCATTTCTTGCTGAGTGAGAGGGTGAAAATTTTCACTAATCACAAAAGCTTGAAATATATCTTTACGCAGAAAGAGCTCAACATGCGACAGCGTCGATGGTTGGAGCTCATGGCGGATTACGAGATCGATTTGCAGTACCATCCTGGCAATGTGAATGTGGTTCCTGATGCACTGAGCAGACTTCCAGTGGTTATGATGTTGACTTCACGGTGGAGGTTGCAGCAGGATATCTGTGAGTCGGGTATTAAGATTGTGCTTCCTGGAGAGGTTTCGTCGTTGATGTGTATGCAGATTCAATCGATGATTGTGGATTGGATCAAGACTGCTCAAGATGGAGATGGTAAGTTGAAGAAGATCAGAGAACAGGTTGAAGCAGGACTTCAGACAGATTTTCTGATTCACAAGGATGGGTCTTTGAGATATGGTAGTAGGGTCTGTGTGCCTGTCGGAGATATCAGAGAAGAGTTGATGAATGAGGCTCACAGTTTGCCTTATTCTATTCATTCTGGAGGTACTAAGATGTACAAAAATCTTCGTCAGAATTTCTGGTGGTATGGGATGAAGAGAAGTATGGCACGTAGTGTTGCTAAGTGTCTTGTGTGTCAGCAAGTGAAGGCTGAACACCATCGCATTTCTGGATTACTACAACCTCTGCCGATTCCAGAGTGGAAGTGGCAGCACATCACGATGGATTTCGTGACTGGCTTACCTCAGAGCACCAAGCAGAACGACGCGATCTGGGTCATCGTTGATCGATTGACCAAGTCTGTGCACTTTATACCTTTTCGAGTTGGACAATCCATGGTGATATTAGCAAGGAAGTATATGGAGGTAATGACCTAACTCATACCTTAATAGTTTCCTTCTAGTACTAGTCGTGATATGAATTATGTCATATAGGAGATCGTGTGCTTACATGGAGTCCCTGTGAGCATTGTATCAGATCGTGATACGAGGTTCACGTCTTAGTTCTGGAAGAGTCTGCAGACCAATCTGGGTACCAGTCTGAAATTCAGTACTACGTATCACCCGCAGACGGATGGACAGTCGGAGCACACTATCCAGATATTGGAGGATATGCTGAGAGCCTGCATGTTGGATCTCAAGGGTTCGTGGGAGGGTCAGCTGCACCTGGTGGAGTTCTCCAACAACAACAGCTATCAGGCGAGCATTGGCATGTCGCCATTTGCTGCTCTCAACGGAAGGAAATGTCGATCGCCACTGAGTTGGGATGACATCGGTGATAGAGAGCTCTTGGGGCCAGAGATGATAGTGGAAGCAGTCGATGTTGTGCGAGATATCAGGGACATGCTTTGGATCACCCAGGACTATTTTAAGCATTGGGCAGATGCTAAACGGCGTCCTCTAGAGTTTCATCCGGGAGATCATGTGTTCCTGAAGATCTCATCGAATCGAGGAGTGATTCGATTTGGGAAGAGGGGCAAGCTTAGTTCGAGATTTATTGGACCTTTCGATGTGCTAGAGCGAGTTGAGAAGTAGCATATTGCTTAGCTTTGCCACCATCCTTAGAGGGAGTTCATGACGTCTTTCATGTGTCCCAGCTCCGTCGTTATATCAGCGACCCTTCTCATGCTGTGGACTACTCTGAGATTACAGTTCAACCAGATCTGACGTACGAACAGCAACCTGTGGAGATCCAAGATCGACGTTAGAAAGTCTTTAGAAACAGGACCGTTGATCTAGTCAGGGTAATGTGGCGTCGTGACTCGCGAGGAGAGTCTACTTGGGAGCGGGAAGACGAGATACGAGAGCGTTATCTATATTTGTTTCCTGCGCCTTAATTGTTAAGAATTCCGCGGACGGAATTTTTTTAAGGTGGGTAGAATGTAATGGCCGGTATTTCTAGGCGTATGATTATTTTGTGTGCCCGTATTTTCGTTTTGACCATTCGGATGTTCTCGTGCGCGAGTTCTATGTTTGTGCGTCAACGCGAGCGCGTATCCGTTCTTCGTTTTATCGTATCATCATTACTATCAATTTTAACTAATTACCCTAATTTAATTATCTTGCTAATTACAAATTGCTAATCACCGTCAACTTTCACTAATTACTTTATTTACTTTTACATTTTACTTAATTACCTTAATTAGAAGTTAATCACTAATTAACTTTAACCCTAATTAAGTCGTTGTTTAACCTAACCTACCCTATTGACTTCCACCATTGGGCAGCTAAGATCAAACATCTCTATTGATGTCAATCCCCCACCCCCAACTCTCCCTTCCATCAATCTGTTCACCTTCACTGTTGTATTTCAACAGCAAGTGAAACGCCTCTTCTCCTGCAAACAAACCAACCTGCAACTTTCTCTTTCCCTGCAAGGTTCTCCAAGCCAAAACACAAATGAGAAACCCAAATTCTCCCCACAAAAAACAACCCTCAAGCAAATCAGTCCCCTGCTAAACCAATTTCCCTCTGCAAACCAAATTCTCCCCAAATCAAATCAAACTCCATCAAACCAAAATCCTCCACAAATTTGAACTCCTCAAACCAGCAAACAAATTTTACCAAATTCGTTTCCAAATCAAAAATAACCAGATATCAAAACCAAAATAGAAATCCAATCTCTAAACATCAACCCAAATTTGAAATTAAGAATTCAGATTCAAAAACCCCAAAAGCAAATCCCAAACCATTTCTTCTTCTCCTTCCTCCTCCATCTCCGCTAGGTCGGCCTACACCCGCCGCCGGCCATCCCCGCTGTCAGCCCGTCGTCGTCGGCCATCCCCGCCGTCAGCCCGCCTCCGAACCGCCAAAAGAAGCGCCGGAAACCGCACCCCGTCGCCCAGAACCACCGGAAAACATGCCGGAGCCGCCGCCCAGGTGACCGCCGGACTCCCCTATGCCACCGTCGCCTTCATCTCCCCTCGCGCAATGTAAGAACCCCCCACTTGTCTTGCGAGAGCCCATTCATTTGCTTGGTTGCTGCAACTTTGTAACAAAAAAATAAAGAAGACAGAAGACAGAAGATGAAGCAAGTGACAGAAGAAGAGAAACAGGGGGGAGAGAAGTTATGAGAAAGGGTTGATTGAATAAACTAATGTTAAGGATAGCTGACAGCCTTGGCTATTAAAGGATAAAAGAGAGTTGTGTGTGACAGTATCTGTGTAAGGGTTATATTAAAAGAATGATGGAAATTGAATGAATTAAGACAGAGGCATTCATGTGACAGCCTTAATATATGAGTGAGAGAGAGAGGGTTATAGTAAAATATTTGTGTAAGAGGTTAAAGAGAAGATAAAATAGAAATTTATAAAGAGAAGGAGGTGGCAGGATGAGTAAAGGGGTGTCAGCCTATTGTAATAAGAAAGGGTAGTGACAGAGAGAAATAAGTATAGCCTTATTAAAGAGATGCCTTGTTAAGAATGAAGAGAGAGTTTGAGGGTTAAAGAAATGATAAAGAGGGGGGGTTATAACCTGTGTATAAGTTAAAGTATAATTAAGTTATTAGATAAGTTAAAAGCCATAGGGTAATAATTGGTTAACTGAAAATAGCTAATTAATTTCAGTTATAGTTTTATTAGTTAATGTTTAAACAGATTATAACTCTTGTTTAACCAAAACAGAGAACGAGAAGTACCAACACGTAGTACCCGTCCAGAACCCACGACAACCGATACCACCGGAAACAGGCAAGTGATACTTGTCAGTAATTATTTAGGCCATGATTTAGGCCAATTTGTGTAGTAGCGTAAAAGAGACTTGGCGATGAAATGATAGTCGCCTAGACGCCCTTACTAGATCTAGCTTGACAACGAAGCTAGATCCGACACTTTCACCATGCTATCATTTCATGCTACCTGTCACGTTTACTTTCAATTAACAGTACGCACTTTTAACTGCTCATTGCCATGTCATGTCATGCATCAAATTGTTTCATCGTGATTGCGTAGCACACGCTACTATAATTGTAAATATTGAGGCTAGGCACCTGCTTTGCGGGCACAACCCTATGCCAATAACACTTCCTTCCTCGTGATCCAGAAGCGAGCACAACGTAGTTGGGAAACCAACGCTCGATACACGTGGAGGGGTAGGGTTAAGCGATCACTTGAGCGTAGAAGTGTGCCCGTACAGTCACTTCAGCCAAAAGGCGTAAACCCTGTGCACAAAGTGATAAATCGGTGATTCGTGAATCGTGAAATAGTGTTTTCGTAGCTTCTGCTATGATGTGCATGCTTTTACATCATGTCATTTTAATTGTTGCATACTTTTAATGTCATTTCATTTCATCATATTAGAACTGTTAGTCGCTTTACTTTTGTTTGTATCCTTGCACAAAAGTCCTCCGCTTTCCTTGGAAGACTTTTGCTGACATGTGTCATCTTCTCTTTGGGTATCAAATGTCAGGTTTAGAGACAGAGTCAGTTACAGTGGACGAGCAGTTCGCAGACTTTGAGTTCGAGGTCCCTGCAGAGGCTGAGTTTGAGGACACTGGTGACCAGTCATAGTCTCACCTGGAGACTTCTTTTAGTGGTTGTTGTTTTAGTAGTTGCTGTTAGGTTTCGATGCGTAGCACCTATCGCTCTGCTTTTTGTTTCGGCCATGCTTTAGGCCTTTGTTCAGACTTTGTACTTTGTGACTTTCTCTGTGATGTTTGGAATAATTGTCGGATGTTGTTGGTGGATATTTTTATGTCTGGTTTTCATTTAATATTGTTGTTGTTTCGTCGCATTTGCAAGAATCTGCTATTGGTATCATACACAGACGCTTATCAGACTGCAGCTTCACAGCTCCAAGTCTGAGCAGACCTTTTCACGTCTCGCCTTCCGTACTTGGGAAGCGGGGCGTGACAAAAACCTTGACTATGGAAAACCCTATGGGAAAAACCAATAGTCAAGGAAAAAGAGTACAACTCTGCAGTTGACTCCCCCTCATCTGACCAAGCTTCAAGCTTGCAGATTTCCTATGAATTTATACATCAGTCCCCTATGTATCTATACATTCATAGTTCTCTCATCCTGACCCAGTTTACATTTTCTCACTCTCCTCATCCCAATCCCATTTACAAGTTTCTCAAAGATACTAGTAGGTAGGGATTTGGTAAGCAAATCCGCCAAGTTATTACATGATTGGATCTTATGTACCTCAATCTGTTTTTGCTTCTGAAGGCCATGCGTCCAGAAGAACTTGGGAGAGATATGCTTCGTCTTTTCGTCTTTGATGTAACCGTCCTGTAGCTGGGCTATACATGTTGCATTGTCTTCATGGAGTGGAGTAGGCTCAAGAACACCGGTCATCAGGCCGGTAGAGGTGAGTATGTGATGGATCATAGAATGTATCCAGAAACTCTCTTTGCTTACTTCGTGGATTGCTAGAAGTTCTGAATGCATGGATAAGATGGTCGTCATGGTCTGCTTCACAGATCTCCAAGATATGGCATTGCCGCCATAGGTGAACATGTATCCGGTCTGAGACTTCTCTGTGTGAGGATCGGATCTGTAACCTGCATCAGCATAACCAAATAAACCTGTTGTTACACCTTTCCTGTAGAATAGACCTATGTCTATGGACCCTTGAAGGTATCGCAGAAGATGCTTACCTCCGGCCCAATGCCGTTGTGTAGGTGCAGCACTATATCTGGCTAGTAGGTTGACTGCAAATGCTATGTCAGGGCAAGTGCAATTAGCCAAGTAAAGGAGTGCACTGATTGCACTTAGATAAGGCACTTCAGGGCCTGGTATTTCCTCCCCCTCTTCCAGCGGTCGGAAAAGGGGCTTTATGCACATCCAATGATCTAACGATTATTGGGGTACTGAGGGGGTGGCACTTATCCATTTGGAACTTTTTCAATAAGTTCGATGTATAAGTTGACTGATGTAACAGGATCCCATCGTTAAGATGCTATATTTGAAGACCTAAACAGAATTTCGACTTTCCGAGGTCTTTCATCTCGAAAGTTTCTGTCATGCTTCTGGAAATCTCAGTGATCTCTCCAGGAGATCCGATGAGGTTCAAGTCATCCACATAGACGGCTATAATGACAAATCCTGTTGCCTTTGCCTTTATAAATATGCAAGGGCAAACTGCGTCATTTGCAAATCCTTGATTTGAGGAATTCACTCAGTCTATTATACCACATCCTTCCAGATTGTTTTAGACTATATAATGATCTTTGCAGTTTCACTGAGTAGACGTCACGTTGTCTCTCTTTTAGTGTTGTAGGCAAAGAATAACCTTCAGGCAATCTCATATAGATGTCCTGGTCTAAATTGCCATATAGGTATGCAGTCACGACGTCCATAATCTGCATATCAAAACCCTCTTGAAATGTTAAACCAATGAGGAATCGGAAGGTGATCGCATCCATGACCGGAGAGCATGTGGCTTCAAAATCCACACCTGGACGTTGGGTAAAACCGTGCGCTACAAGTCTTGTTTTGTAGCGAACGATCTCATTCTGTTCATTTCTTTTTCTAACAAATACTCATTTATAACCCACAGGTTTTACACCTTTGGGTGTCTGAACAATAGGTCCAAATACCTTGCGTTTTGTGAGTGAATCCAACTCCACTCTTATTGCTGCTTTCCACTTTGGCCAATCATCTCTGCTTTGACATTCTATCAGAGAGTGTGGTTCAATATTATCGTCGCAGTACGCAACGTTGATGGAAATATTACATGCAAATGTGTCCTCTATAATTGTGCTCTTTCTGTCCCAATACTCCCCAGTTCGTACATAATGTATCGAAACTTTATTTTCTCCCAGTTTTTCCTCTTTTTGAGAGTTTGGAAGAGATGGGGGAGCAGGGCTTATAGTAGCATCATGTGGTGGTATTGTTTTACCATTGCCAATGGTCTTACTCTTTCTAGGGACTTGGTCCTTGGATCCCGGTGGTCGTCGTCTCTTTTTAAGAGGTCCAACCATCTCTGTTGCAGGCGAATTGCATCCATTTTGCGGTATGTCAATCCTAGCTGGAGTGTTAGCAGTATGGACGTGTGATCTGACAATCTTCTGGTTGTCAGTAAATTTGTCTGACAAGAGATGGACAGTGTTTTGGTTATGGAGAATCTTCAGGACCTCCTCCTCACACTGGCTTGTGGGCAGATCAAAGTGACTTAGTGTCTTTATATTCCAAGTGATACTCTCTAAAGCTTCAAGCTTTTTAGTTTGTAAGCCTAGTTTTGGAAATGATGTTTCATCAAATTCACAGTCTTCTAGACGTGCCTTAAAAACGTCTCCCGTAAGGGGTTCTAGGAATCTTATTATGGAGGGCGTGTCAAACCTAACATAAATGCCTAGACGACGTTGTGGACCCATCTTTGTCCTTTGTGGTGGTACTATGTGGACGTATACTGCACAACCAAATATTCTCAAGTGTGAGACAATTGGTGGAACTCCAAGTGCTAATTGCATAGGAGAAAATGACTGACCTCCAGAAGGTCTTAATTTTATTAAGGATGCAGCATGCAATATTGCAGACCCCATGCATTCACTAGCAACTGGGATTGAAGTAATAATGGACGAGCAATCTATTGCAGTCTCTTAATTAAAGATTCTGCTAACCCATTTTAGATGTGAACATGTGCTACAGGATGTTTGACTTTAATGCCATGTGCTTGGGAATAGTCTAGAAAGACTTATGATATAAACTCCCTCGCATTGTCCAGACGAAGTTTCTTTATCTGGTAGTCGGGGAAGTGGGCCCGTAACCTGATTATCTGAGCTAAAAGCTTAGACAGTGCTAACTTACGGGTGGACAGTAGACACACATGTGACCACTTAGTAAATGCATTTATCAGGACCATAAAGTACCTGAAAGGACCACTTAATGGGTGTATAGGCCCACAAATGTCTCCATGGATTCTCTCCAGAAAGCTTGGAGACTCCAAATCCATTTTAAGTGGAGATGGTCTCGTAATTAGTTTACCCTTGTAACAGGGTGGACATGGGAATTTACCTTTTTGAAGAATCTTCAGGTTCTTTAAATTTATACCCCTTAAGCTTTTTATGATGCGGTACATCATAACAGATCCAGGATGTCCCAGTCTACTATGCCAGAGTTGGAATTTTGGTGTTTGGGGGCACTGCAGGTGCTCCATTAATAATGCTTCAGGAGAGTGAATACTTGTTTAGTAGAGTCCCCTGGGAGTCCCTCGAAATGTTTCAATTGGTTTTTGTACCATTTGTAAGATACGTTACGTGCAAGTATTCCTTTTTATTATAGTCGACCGTCTCTAAGTAATACCCATTTAAACATATATCTTTAAAGCTTAGGAGGATTCGGATTGATTTAGGTGAGTATAGCGCATCTCTAATTTTGATGAGTTTGTTATTGGAGAGCAATATGATTGCTTCACCTGATCCTTCTATTATATCAGCTTGTCCTGAGATTGTTCTTGTTACTACCTAAAGATCGTGGGAGTCCGGCTCCTCCCCAGAACCACTAATATACCTCACTAGCTCACCCCTTTCGAACGGACGGCCGACCCAACGCCAGGGCGCCCCTCGCCCGGACTTCAGAGGCCAGTAGGGCGTCAGCCGACCCGGAGGTCCGAGGCTATAGGGGGATGGGCGCACCTTGCCGTGCCCCCCCTCTCTCCCCGACAAAGGCGCTTAACCGCTCTCGGTCGGTCCGCCAGGAGCAGTGCGCTCGGGGTACACCCGAACAGCGTAGCCTCGGACGTTGACAGAGGCACACCCGTTCCCCCTCCCTACCGGCGGTCCATGATCCGCACCCGAAAAGGTGCACGACTGGGCCGAACACCCCGCGATCAGGTCGGCCCGATGGCCCCACTCGAACCCAGCCATGGGGAAACGCACCGCTGGACCCTTGACTCATCACACACGACAAACAACCTAGTATAAGGACGCGACTGACACTTACGCCACCCGACAATCTGACAAAGCACCCCCTGGCCACTGCGCCCCCTGACATTTAATGCTTTCGGCCCTGACACCCTGACAAAAGCGCCCCTAGCCATTGCGCCGTCTGACAAAAGCATGGCTGACACTCCTATTCCTGACATCCTCGTCTGAAGCTTCCGCTGACAGTCGGGCCAGCTCAGCACGTTGAGTCAGCATGACTGGTCAGCTCCACCTAACCGTCTCCCATCAGGTATAAATACCCCCTCACTTCTTACTGTGAGGGGGTTGGCAAATTCACTCTCAATCCCATTATTCAAACACGAGAGTAAAGGTCGTCCATATCTTTGTTCTCCCACTCATAGCTCGTCACGTACGGTCGACTCATCCTTAGTCCGACTTGCGTGCCTAGCCCCCGCTTTAAGCCCAATCACTGACTTAGGCATCAGAGAGGCTAAGGGTTGGACCCCAACCCGGCCTTTCTGACGAGTTGCTCATTGCGTAGGATTGCTCGTCCCCTGGCTTGTGTTCGCCTTCGGCTCCCGCAGTCCGATCTTCCTCAACCGCATACTGTGGGATTCGACTCCGTGGTTTGCTCCAACGACAAGCTTAGCCTCATC
This sequence comes from Scilla litardierei, assembly GCA_030789695.1. Lineage (NCBI taxonomy): Eukaryota > Viridiplantae > Streptophyta > Magnoliopsida > Asparagales > Asparagaceae > Scilla > Scilla litardierei. The sequence goes on along the minus strand of CM061139.1, from coordinate 105,589,950 downwards.
ACCCCTCTAATCACCTGTCAAATAGCCTACCCCAATCCTTTCATCAACATAACCACCGTGCCCTTGGTTCCCCCTAATACAAATTCATTGTACGCGAGTTCCACCCCGCAACAGTTCTCAATGGACCAGAATAGCTACTAATGCTCGTAAAGTAGTCTGTATTTTGAAGGATTGAGTTGTGTTGATGCACTGTCCACTAGGCATATGGTTTCCATATCTATATAAAAAACATTCAAGCAATAAATAATACGAAAAGAAACTACTTTCATTTATATTAAGATGCTGAATAATACGAATAGTTTGACATGGAATTTTGAAACGACATAAAGCAAGATACATTGTAGGGAAATAAGATAATGTGCTAAAATGCATATGGTCCATGACTACAGATTGTCGTCTTCCATGAAGTCTTTTGACTTCCATGTAGTTTCTGGGAACGCTGCCCCAACTATCAGGTTTGTCTCAGTGTGGGGCTTGAGACTTGCCTGGTAGAGATCCTGTAGGTGTTTGGAAGTGCGGCAGATTCTGGACTAGTGGCCAGTCATTTCGCATTTAGAACATTTATCCTCCCAGTCTTTCTTGGGAGGACCACCTTTGTTGGACGTACACTTTTACTTCTTTGCCGCGCACTTCTGGTTCTGGTGAGGAGCCTGATGAGTAGCCTTTTTCTGCTGCTTCTGTTCTTCCATTTCTGGAACTTTGCCTTTTTATCCATCTACTTCTTCTGGAAAGATTGGAAATGTGCCTCTGCAGGAGGTGGAAGTGGAGCGGAGCCAGGAGGGCACAGGTTGTGAGTGGCAATCAACAACTCTCTGTTCAGTTCAGCCATTAGTAGGCATAAGAGTAGTTCGGAGTATTTTGTAAACTTTCGTTCACGGTACTGTTGCATGAGAATCATGTCCTTCTCATGAAAAGACGTAAACTTCTTCTCGAGCAACATCTTCTCTGTCACATTCTCACCACACAACTTCAGACGTGAGGTGATTCGGAATAGTGCTGGTTGTACTCTGCTACGAATTTATAATCCTGTATGCGAAGGTGAGTCCATTCGTACTGTACACGAGGGAGTATGACATCCCTTTGATGTCTGTACCTCTCCTCAAGTGCGTCCCACAATTCATAAGGATCATCTACAGTAATATACTCGTCCTTCAGGGTCGAGTCTAAGTGTTTCCTGATATAAATAATGGCTTTCGCCTTAAGTATATCGGAAACTTCTTCTGTATTAGAAGCATCCTTTTCAGCTGCTGCAGTACTTGTTATTGCCTTTTCTTTGGGTGTTAGACTGAACCCATGAGAGCGCAGGTGAACTTCAGGTCCAACTGCCAACTCAAGTAGTTCGACCCATCGGCCTTCAGGACTGAAAAATCGACATTCACAAGTCTTTCCATTTTAAGCAATATAGCAACATAAACAAAAGATAGCATGAATTATTTAACTATTTAAAGTAAACATCCACGCATGCAATTGCAACATTTTAAATAGCGTGAATTATTTAACTATTTAAAGTAAACATCCACGCATGCAATCTTGCAACACTTTAAATAGCATGAATAATTTAACTATTTAAAGTAAACATCCACGCATGCAATCTTGCAACATTTTAAATAGCATGAATTATTTAACTATTTAAAGTAAAACATCCACGCATTTAATGTATATGCAAGAAAAATAATTTAGAGCTATGGGGATCAGCCAGCCGATACTAAAAAAAGTCCAAGAAGTTACATCCCATAAAAAATGCATAAAATTAAAGACAACTCGGGAACTTTTGAGAAAAAGCCCCTTTTTTCTCTTTAAGCTAGCGCCTTCATCTCGATGGGGTGGTCCTTCAGCTTCGACTTTTTACAGGTATACCATCACTTACAAATTTCTCTCAGAAGAAGAAAAAAATGCAGAAAAGTAAGAGTATCGGAAAACTGGCTGATTCCTAAAAAACATAGCCTAAATTCATATCAGCAGATATTATATGTTATACAGCCACGCAGATATTATATGTCACATGTATATGAAAGATTAATAAATAATCTAGAAATAAAATGACGTGCTAAAAATAATTTTAAAAACTTTTAATCCTGATCCATTTCATTTATATTTATCTTTTCGCTTAGCCCTATTACAAAATTAAAATTTCTTTAATTATTGGGCTTTTGAGGCCAAAATAAAAGAAAGACAAATTATGTGTAAGTGGGCTAATTTTCAAGCTTTTTGGGCCATGAAAACAACCGACATAGGGTTAATGGGCCTCGCCTAAAAAATTGATCTGCTAAGGGCTAGGGTTTCGAAAAACCCTAGGGGGCCCGCGACGGCCGCCGCGCTTGCAGGGCGCGGCCGTCGTGCCTTAGCAGGGGGCGGCGGGCCGTGCCTGCAAGGCGCGGCCGCCGTGCCCTAGGGTCGCGGCCGGCCATGCCCTTTTGGGCATGGCCTGGCCATGCACAAAGGCACGGCCATGGATTAAAAAAAATTGATTTTTAGACAAAAAATCGATTTTTACAGTGTTTGTGATCTAAAACATGCAGATCTACTAGAAAAACAAGTTTTAGATCTAAAAATTTGATGATTTACCTTTAGATTCGACGAAGGAATCTAGACGACGGTTGATCAAGGATGCCCTTTACGCTCCCCTTTGAGAAGAATACGATCTTCTTAAAACTGAGCGTTAGATGAAATCCCTCATTAAGCGTCGTCGACTTTTCCTACGAGCGTGAACGTGCTGATAACGTGTTGTGAAGGGAAAAGTAGAGTAATATGTGTAAGGGGTTAGGAGCCCCCCTACCCTCATATATATAGCTTTCAAAGAATGGGTGGATACCCAATGGGCCTCATGAGCCTATTCATAACAACACTTTTGTTATGTGTGGGGGAGACTTATGGTCTCCCCCCCTCTTTTATCCACCATTATACCCCACTACATAGTAGTGGGGTGGACCTTTCATATACTTGAGACCATTGGTCTCCCCTCTTCAATATAATGAATGAATAAATTGGGACATGGCTATGGCTATAGTTGTTCATCTCTAACACGTTATCAGCACGATCAAGCTCTAGGAAAAAAAATTTAACCACAAATTTCATCCCGACAAATTTTTTTCCCTCTTGCAAAGGAATCTTGTAGTTGTGGCAAAGCTCTTGCGACGACGAGCAATTGATTTCTTTCACGGCATTGCAGGAGCAGTGATTTTTATCTATGGATTTTATTTGTTTTTCCCTAGATCTTTGATCTAGAGGTAAATTTCTAATCCCACAGCATCATAAACTTTTGGAAGTAATTAAGTTAAAGACATACGCATTCGATAAGGTCGAGGTTCATGCCTCATAATCTCCCCAAACAAGTAAATTTGAGCCTATGATACAATACTGCTGGTGGTATCATACAGCTCTGTGTAACTTGCATCTCACATTAACATGCAGTGCAAGTAAAATTGCTTTAGAACTTTGGTGTCTCCTGTTTAGTAGCAATGATTTTCGAAAAATTGCTCCTCCCGTCCTGGCGCCGCCCCCAGTCGGGGAGCCCCATCCCTGTGTTGCCGCCCCCCAGTCGGGGGGCCTGTCCTGGCACCTCCGGCCCAGTCGGGGCGCCCCATCCCCGCGGCGCCATTCCGGTGCCAACGCCCCCCCCAGTCGGGGGGCCTCCAAATGCCCCCCCCCCCCCCCCCCCCCCCCCCCCCCCCCCGCGTGGGGGGGGACTTCGACGGCCCCCCTGTCAGGGCCCATTCCGATGCTGCCCCCCCTCTGTCGGTGGCTCTTCCCTGCAACGCCCCCTTAGGAGGGGGCTCCTCCATGCGTCGTGGCTTCTCCGCTGCATCGCTCCAATCTTGATAATGGGCCCATTTTGGGGGCAGGAGGGTTTTTGCCGCTCCACCCACTGTCGGGGAGAGGATGATTTGATAGCAAATTGGGGATGATGACGAAATTGAACTTTGGGGATTGGTGGAGATGATGAACTTGTTTTCAATTTTATTTTTTGGGGCTGAATATATTATGCAACACTTATCATATGGGCTATTAGTCCATTAACCCATTTATTAAAAATAAAAATATAGATTTTTTCCCTGTTGGGCCTAAAGCCCGCAGCAAGTCTAAGGGCTTTTATTTTAACAATTAGGTTATGTTATTTTTCAGTTTTAAATATAATTTAAACTCAGAAAAAATCCATTAAATCTAGAAAAATATCAGAAAATACCAGAAAATTACTGGTAATTCTGAAAAATCTAGATAATTGATGTGTTTCATTAATATATTCTTGTTTGGGATGCTATTTGTTTTTGGTCCATATAATATCAATAACATCAATATCTGCATAATTTGGATTAATTAGATTTTTTATTTAATAATTATGAAAGGTCCTGAGATCGCTCTGCCGTTAGTTATCTAACCTATAGGTGCATGATATGTCTCCACGTGGCCCAAGTAATTATGAAATATTTTATATTTCTCCAATAAATTACGTGCGATGTTGAATTTAATATATTATTTATGCATGTTGCATACTTTTATAAACTGCCTGGAATGTTGGTAAGACTATGTTGTGTGTTTTTGGATCGGTCGTTGTCAGTCACCACTATTTATTTTCCTCGCTTTTTTTCCTTTTGAGGAAAATGTAGTGAGGAACTAAATGTAAAAGCCTAAGCCCGGAGTAACTTCGCCTGAAGACGGAGGAAAATTGCTAATATTGGGACCCCCAAGGGTTTTCAAATTGTAATTTTAATTTTCTCGTAATTCAAAATGTATAAGAGACTTTGGAATTTTATTATTTTTTGGTGGTGACCGGCCGATCCCCACAACAGTCTTAGTTTTACTACTATGCATGTCTTAATTTTTGAAAAATATTTAATTCATACTTATTCCAAGCTTCGATAAATGACAAAGATTGCGAGCGTCGATTTTGATGTTGATGCAGATAGAAAAAATTACTTGAGCTGGCAGCTGGACCTGAAGTTCCATCTGCGCTCACAGGGCATAAGTCACACAATTCAGGCTCCAGCTACGACTGTGACAACTGATGAAGGGACTTCTACTGTTAGATTCTCCGATGTAGAGAAGGAGAAAGCCATTATCTATATCAGGAGACACATTGATCGGACCCTGAAGGCCGAATATCTAACAGTGGAAGACCCTCATGAACTGTGGACAGCACTTGAGGACAGATACAAACATCAGAAAGATGTTATCCTCCCACGTGCACATTATGAGTGGGAAAATCTCCGACTGCAGGACTTCAAGTCGTAGCTGAGTATAACTCAGCTCTCCATAACATCACCTCATGCCTGAAGTTGTGTGATGAACATGTCTCGGAAACTCGAATGCTTGAGAAAACATATACATCCTTCCATGAGAAGGATGCTATTCTCATGCAATAGTATCGTGAACGCCAGTTCACGAGGTACTCTGATTTACTCTCCTGCCTTCTTATGGCAGAGCAGAACAGAGACATCCTACTGGCCACTCATAACCTACGCCCTGCTGGCTCTACTGCTCTCCCTGAAGCTCACACAGTTTCTTCCCAGCAGATGAAGAACAAGCATAGAGGAAGATTCAACAATGGAAAAGCTACGAAGAAGCAGACCAGAGCTCCTCCCCAGAATAACAATAATGAGGGAAAGAAAAAGAATACGTAGAAGAGGAATACCTCGGACCAGACTCTCAAGAAAAACTGGGAAGACAAATACCACAGATGTGGCATGACTGGACATTGGTCCAGGGTCTGTCATACTCCATGCCTCCTCCAAGATTTGTATATGGCAAGCCTAAGGCCTTCTGCAGGAACAAATCTGGTGGACATACATCCTCCAACTCGGTTCAACACCGAGGATTTCGAGAATGACGACCTCCTTGACTAAAGAAAATTCAGTCATCTTATCAGCCTTTATCATTAATGTTTTAAATGTATCTTCAATTATGTCCTTCTTTATCTTGATTATGAATCGAATGTAGTTTTACTTTTCGATAAAACTCTTTACATTTTTTTCTAGAGATAGAGATGAATTGTGACTGACTAATGGATAGTGTCTCCGCGCACAAGATCCTTCTTGATAGATGCTATAGCATCTTAATTATTATGGTCCCGTCACTACAATTTCGGGACTAAATAATATAATAGAAGGATCAGGTGAAGCAATTTTATTGCTCCCAAACCAAACAAAAATTATAATAAAAGATGTTTTATTTTCTCCATAATCAAACAGAAATCTATTTGGTTTCAAAGACATCCATTTAAACGGATATTACTTGGAAACTAATGATTTCAATAGTGTTAAATAATTGTATGTTATTCGTCATAAGGATGGTATTGAAACCATCTTAGAATGTTTTAAAGGACTCTCATCGAGCCTTTATCAAACATACATCCAACCTATAGAAGCTAATCTGATAGAGCACCAGCAGTGTTCTACATCACCGGAATTCAGTCTATGACAATTATAGACTGGGTCACCCAGGATCGGTAAGGATGTACCGCTTAATAACCCCCACCCGTGCACATAATTTGAGGAAGCTGAAGATTCTCCAAAAGGGTGATTTTCCTTGTCTCCCATGTTATAAGGGTAAAACTAATCAAGAGACCGTCCCACCTGAAAGTGGGGGTTTGAATCTCCTAGCTTCTTGGAGAAAATACAAGGAGACATTTGTGGGCCAATTCACCCATCAAGGTCTCCATTTCGGTACTTTATGTCACTGATAGATGCATCTTCATAAAATTATTTTCCATATTAGGCTCACAAAACAAAAGCCTGAAGCTTCTGAGACCATTTCTTGGGACACTAAGTCTTTGTCTCAATATGATCTGCGTACTAATCTCTATGAAGATAAGATCCTGAAGATCCTTCACATTCTGAATACTTTTACTACTGGACAAATTTACTGATAACCAGAAGATTATCATATCACACGTCCATGCTTCCAATACGCCAGCTAGGATTGACATCCCTAAAGATGGGTGCAATCTACCGGCAGCAGAATCGGCCGTACCTCAAATAATAATATGACGATCGCTGATCTATCCAAAATGCACCTCCGAGAACAACCAAGTATGGCGTAATTTACACAGAGATGAATCCCCGGCAACGGTGCCAAAAACTTGATCGATGCCCCGGTATGCACACGTAACCGAGACAAGCGACTCGTAGTCTTACCGCAAGCGCACGGCGTAGTGGCGAGCGGGTATTGAACTCAGGGAGGAACAATGATAGTGTCTCCTTCCAATCACCTAGCTATCAAAATGGTTGAGAATAATTTGGGGTAAAATTGTCACAATCGTTCGAATGTCGATAGAAATATCAATAAAATAAAGCGCCTAGGGATAGGGAATCCCCGCTACGGACCGTATCTCATCGTTATGATTCGTAGGTTACATCATTGCTAGACTCGAATTTTAGGTGAACTAGTCGCAACTAAATGTTGAACCAAGCTCACGCTCTCGCGCTATTGTCGGTCTATAGCGAACCTATGGTAGGGTCCAATCTCTTGCAAACCCTAACCTAAGCCGCTAGCGTGAAGAATGACATCATCGTTCGACCGTATCTCGAGCCCACTCTCGTGCAAACTCGAGCTACGACCTAAGTTGAGATAGTTCCTACCCGTCCAATCTCTTGCAAACGGGTATAGGTATAGAATTACGATTGAAACCCCTAGCCTTGGTCCAATCTCTTGCAAACCAATCCTAGAGGGATCCAATCGTAAATCTAAATCGAATTTCTAGGGCTTCCTATCAATTGGGACCCAATCTCTTGTAAATCCCAATCAATATTAATCCCTAGCTATCTGTAATTAATCAATCCCAACCTAACCCTAATCAATTCTAGCAAGAATTTCACCAATTCATCACAATTTAGAAATAGGGTTCATAGGGTTCATCCCTATGCCCTAGGACAATAAAACTACTCACTAATCATCATGCAATTCATGAGAAAATTAATAACAAATTTAGTACAATTCATTGCAATAGAGAAATTATCAACAAAAATAGAGTTTTTGATAAGAAAAGAGACAAACCAATGAGAATCCAATAGCATCCAACAAAAACCCCCTTTCTAATCTCTTAAAAAGCCTAAATCTAATTACCTAAAAAGCTTTTTAAAAAGGCTGCAAAAAGTATCAAAAAGTTCTTCTCAACTAGGGCAAAAACTGGGTTTAAATACCCCTCAAAATCGCCCAAAAAATCGTGACAAAAATGCCCATGCGCAGCCCAGAAATCACAGTTTACGCAGCAGGCGAGGCGGCTCACTCAGCCGAGTGACAACGGCCGAGTGACAAACCCTGTACAATTACAGTAAGTTCGGGATTTTGGGGGTCTGTCTTCGGAGGTGACTCGGCCGAGTGGATATACTCACTCGGCCGAGTGGCTTTTCATGCTCGGCCGAGTGACGACTCTGAATCGCCTGTACATTTCCAGTAAGTCGGCCTCTTTTGATGTGGATTTTCCTATGCCACTCGGGCGATGGAATTTCCATGCTCGGCCGAGTGGACTATTGTCACTCGACCGAGTGCAAGCCGATTTCCTTCTGTTGATGCGTGTCCGGTCTGGTCGGCCGAGTGGTCTTCTGGCTCGGCCGAGTGAGGTGCTGCAGATGCCTAATCTTCATCGTTTCGCTTCCTCATCGCTCCTATGAAGTTCCTTCTTCTTCCACTTGTCTTCCATCACCGAATAGCCCTCAAAAGAGCCTTGGGTGACACTCCGGAGTGGGTGCAAATCCTCTTGATCTCAAAATCACTCCGAATCGCTCTATATCTCCTGAAATACGGCAAAAACAAGAAATCGCGAAAAGCATCACAATATTGTCGAATAATCGTGAAAAACGCGATATGAGCGATCAAAGTGGCATGCAAACATGCAGAAAAAGAGTGTAAAATATGGAGTGATCAAAAACCCCCAAGCTTACCTCTTACTCGTCCTCGAGGAAGATGAGTAAAAAGCGAGCCCGACGGGCTAAATGATGGAAAAGAGGGAAAATAAAAAATAAAAAAATAAAAATAAAAATAGAATAGAAAGCGAAGAAGGGGGTGCTAGATCATTTTTCTCAGGATGTGGGTTTTGCTTACTCATATAGCATACATCGAATATAAAACACATGTCACAAACTTTTAATTCGAAATCATAGTATAATGATGCATTCGAAAATAGAAAACCCCAAAATATCAAAATAGCATGAAACATGGAATCATTCTAGGATTAGCATCGTCTGAAGCATCTAAAGCGGTATGCATAACCATAGATCACACACTTTTCAATTGAATGCTTTCTATAAGGAGTATAAGAGATATCACACGATATGGAATAGTAAGAATAGAAAAGTATGGTTTTCATGAAATGAATGCTAAGTGTCGATTTCTGGATTTCGTGAAACTTTAGCGATCTCACCGAGTATAGAAGATTACTTAGCCTAGGTTGTCATGCACCGTCAAGTAGTCACTCTCTCACACGTCATTGGATCCTCTCCCCCAAGCTTATCCATAAGCGTGGTGGCATAAACAAATCAATATGTACATTCCCCATTTCTTTTGAAGCTCCAAAAAGAAGTAAAAATAAAAACAAAAAGAGGGAAGAAAGAGAGAAATAGTATGAGATGGGATCGTTATAAATTTCTTTTCTCTTTTCTTTTCTTTTTCTCAATTTTCCTCTTTTTTTGAATAAACATATATATACATAAGCGATCCCAAATCAAAAGAGAGAAGGATATACAAGTATATATATGTTTTTCTTTTTGATTTTGGGGATTTGGAGCATGAAAATTAATAGCGGGGGAAATGCCGATAATAGACTTGCTAAGGGGAGGAATCATCAATGAATTTTAAGTAGAGAAAAAATGATCAAGATATGTGGAGAAAGAAATAAATGTATCACTCGGTTCACTCTATAAGACGTGCATGACAACTTTCAGCAGAGTAATATAATCTACTCAGTTTAATCTCAAAAAGTGAACTAGTCCAGATATATCATCCTAGCAATCATTCAATCAACATGAAAGTGAAGCACACAATTCATGCAATAAGAAGTGATATGAGAAAGGAAAGTGGCACTCCAGATATAAGCAATCAATGCGTGAAGCTTGGTGTGTTTTCTATGAAAAGCATACATATGAATCATCATACATCAGTTAATAACAGAATTTCATCCATATTCATACGGAAAAAGAGTGGGTTACTATTTCAAATGCAAAGCAGAACATAGCATATGGTATCTGAAACAAAAGCTAGGACATGACAAAATAGCATGCACATAGAGATAAGCTAACACCACGTCATCATCATCACAGAAAAGTCATCTCTAGCAAAAGATGAAAGAAATAAAGATAAAAGAAAATAGAACTATATATACAATGCAGCATACTCAAAAAAGATAAGAAAACGTGATGCATGATAAAAAATAAAAAAAGTGGTGAAAATAAGTGCAAAAGTGGAAAGAAAATGGGAGAAATCAAAAATAAAGGGTGGCAAAAAATAAAAAGTGTGAGAACTCACTCCCCCAAGCTGAAGTGCACAGTGTCCTCAATGTGCGAAGTGTGGCACACCGAGAGACGTGAAGTGGGTGGGGTGGGTGAGGATGCATGCATGATGAAAAAGAAAGAAAAAGAAAAAGAAACTGATATGTGAATGAATGGGATGCATGCAAAGATCAGGATGGTGCAAATATAAGTGTCCCCAAAAAGTCTCTCCCTCGCTCCCAAAAAGATATAAAAAAGATATGATCAGGAATGCACCAAAATAGTACGTGGAGGAGGGGGCAAAAAATAATCAACAGGCCCTAGAACAAACGGGCAGCAAAACGACAAAAATATCATAGGCATCATGCGTGTGCCTAAGCTGGTGGTGGGGCTACACCAGCACCGTCCTGTGGAGGAGGTGGTGGTGGAGGTGGTGGGCGTGGTATCTGCTGGGTGGGTGTGGGTGGTGGGGGTAGACGCGCCAGAATCTGATTCAGGCAAGCCTGAATATCGGGAAGCATGGCGACGCGGGTCTGCACGACGCTGACCGTGGCGGAGAGAGCCCTAAAGTCTCCTCGAAGTCCACTAACAGCCCCCTCAAGAGCACGAATGCTCTGAACTAGAGAGTCAGGGGGTGGTGGAGCGGAGGGACGCACATGTCTAACAGGTGAGGTGCGGGGCTGTCTCTAGCGGGCAGTGTATAGGTTGGGGCCAGCAGGGTAGTGTAGAAGGGGTGCTGTGCTCGGTAAGTGATGCCCAGCCTCGGTGTGAGGCTGGGACCTAGGCTGGGTCGAAGCAGAAGCAGCAGCAGCAGATGTGGAAGTTAAAATGGGCGACGAGGCAGCAGGAGAGGTCAGTGACGCAGAAGTGGGGACAGATGTCACGACGCTCTCGGTATAGACAGGGGCGGTGGAGACAGTAAGGTCCACGATTGGGGAGGCTGTGTAGGGCACAAAAGATGACTCCCTAGGAGTCGTCGACAGCAATCGGGAGAGGGTCTCCACGGCAGCAGTAAAGGAAGACTCGCCGCTCTCAAGAATAGTGGGTGGACGCTCGGGGCTCAGTGTGGCAATGGGCTCGACGGACATAGGCACGGTGGTGGTGGTGGTGGACAACTAAGCTAAAGTGCTCCCGACACTAATAGACGTGTGGACAGAGGTGTCGGGAGGTGCAGACAGTGCAGGTGCGAGCTGAGGGATCACGGGGTCCCCAGGGGGTGCATGGGGTGCATGGGGTGCCTGCTAAGCATCCTCAGGCTCAAGCACATAAGCGACGGGGATAAGAAGATCCATCGCTGGAATCCAGTCCCCGTGAGCCGATCCAATGTGTGTCCGAGCGGGGCTCGGAAGAACCATGTAATCAGCGCTGAAGGGACCGTGCAACCACACCCAGTGCTGACGACCGTGGGGACGAAGCATCTTCATCCGGGCCATAACATCTATCGAAAGTGAGGTGGGGCCCGGAGCTCGACGCAAGTCGTCAGGCAGGTCCACGCCGGTCATAAGGGCCAAAAGAGTGATCAGACCGCCACAACAGATAGGTGAGCAAGCGCTCACCGAAATGATGATGCGGTCCAAAAACCAACTAGCAATGTCGATCTCGACGGTGGGGACCAAGTCGTTGCTAACCATATCTAGAACCCTAGGGCGAGTCATCGCGTAGAGCATATATAGCTCTGGCGTAGACATGGTCCCGGGCTCGTACCTCACTAGGAAAGTAGTCGCCATAAGGCGCTGTGTAATGCGGAGGCAGGGGTGCAGGATAGTTGAGGCCTTGGCCCTATGATCGCTCCGGGATGTGACCCAAAGAACGACCAAAAACTTGGTCGGCCCCGGATACGCACCCGGAAGAACGATTGTAGTTTTACCGCAAGCGCACGGCAAAGTGGCGAGCGGGTATCGAACACGAGGAGGTGGTGTTGAGCTCCAATCTATCCTAGGTTGGTTTGACTACGAATGTTTTATTGGTGGAGATGGCGATGGTGTGATATAATGGAAATGGTGGTGGATGTCGGTGTCGGAGATAAAGAAGTCGGATAAAATATCGATTCAGATACAATACAATAAAAGTGGGAATTTGACTTGCGGCGATCCTGTCACAATCGTCGGGCAAAGTATGGGGATATAAAATCAAATAAAGATGTCTAGGGCTAGGGAATTCCCACTACGGATTGTCATACATCATCGTAAATAGTGAATCTCAATATTACTAGACTTGTGTTAAGGTGAACTAGTCGTAACTGAATAGAGAACCAAGCTCACGCTCTCGCGCTATTGCCGGTCTATAGCAACCTAGATTAGGGCCCAATCTCTTGCAAACCCTAACGTAAGTCGCTAGCATGAAGATTGACATCATCGTCCAATCGCTCCTCGAGCCCACTCTCGTGCAAACTCGAGTTACGATCTAGGTTGTGATAGTTCGTATTCGTCCAATCTCTTGCAAACGAATATGGGTATAGATTTACAATTAAAAATCCTAGCTTTGGTCCAATCTCTTGTAAACCAAGTCTAGAGAAATCCAATTGTAAATCTAAATCGAATATCTAGGCCTTCCCATCGATTAGAATCCAATCTCTTGCAAATCCCAAATCGATGGAAATCCCTAGCTATCCGTAGTAAATCAATCACAACCTAACCTCCTAGCAATTCTAGCAATTTAGAAATTCATTCATCACAAATATGAAATTAGATCCATAGGGTTCATCCCCAAACCCTAGAACAACAAATCTACTCTAGCATAGCAATAAGGATATGAGAATCAATAGAAATCATTGCTTGCATACAAAAAGATAGAAAAACAAAGATTCAAATAAAAAGAAGAAAATACTTAGCTTGATGAAGATCTTCAATCCAAAATACAAGCTTTTAGATCCAAGAGGGGGCCTAGGGCATGGCCTAACCTCTAAAATAATCCTAAGAAAAACATATGGGGGCTAAGAAAACATAATGGGGATCCCCCTCTAATGGTGGCTACAAAACCCTTATATACTCTCCCAAAACCCTAGCAAATAACCCTAGAAAACCCCTCAAATTCATGCCCAAAAACAGCCCAAACCGCAACTTAAAATCTGGGCCCAGGCCGCACTCGGCCGAGTGGAATATGTGACCCGGCCGAGTTGAAATTCCAGCGCTGCAGCATCAACTTGCAGAAATTCCCCAGATTTCATCCGACCTCCGATTTGCGCGTTCTTGGCGGCGTTGAAACCGTCATGAAGTCTACTATCCATAAAAAATATGAGAAAAATACTTTGATTGCTGGAATGATAGCAGATTTCAAAAGAGTGAGAGGCTATCTGAAAATCTGGGCGCTGCGTGTCCTCGGCATCACTCGGCCGAGTTGACTTCTCTACTCGGTCGAGTGGGCTTCTCTACTCGGCCGAGTGATAGACCCTATAAAATTCCAGTAAGTCAGGGGTCTTGGGGGGTCTGTCTTCGGAGGTGACTCGACCGAGTGGCTTTACTCACTCGGCCGCGGGGCATTCGGTACTCGGCCGAGTCGGAACCCTCAATCGCCTGACGGATTCCAGTAATTCTGAGATTTTTGCTTGCCGTCGTTGTGATGCCACTCGGGCGGGTGGTGTCTCCGTGCTCGGCCAAGTGGGCTGGCGATGCTCGGCCGAGTGCACGCTAATACTCAATCTGCTGCTTGTCCGATCTGGCCGGTCGAGCGGGCTTCTTTGCTCGGCCGAGTGACTCCTTCACTCAGCCGAGTGGCATGCTAAAATGCCCAATCTTCTCCGTTTCTCCTCCTTGTCACTCCTACGGAGTTCCTTCTTCTTCCACCTGTCTCCCATCGCCGAATAGCCCTTAAAAGAGCCTTGGGTGACGCTCCAGAGTGGGTGCAAGTCCCTTAAGCTCATTTTTGCTCCCGATCGCTCCATATTTCCTGAAATCCGACAAAAACAAGAAATAGTGAAATGTAACACAATATCATCGAACAATAGTGAAAATCGCAATATGAGCAACCGAAATGGCATGCAAATATGTAGAAAAAGGTGTAAAATATGGACCGATCAAAATCCCCCAAGCTTGCCTCTTACTCGTCCTCGAGGAAGATAAGTATAGAGATAAACTCGGGAGATGAAAATAAAGAAAATGAAACGAAAGAAAAAGAAAGAACACGAGGTGGAAGTGGTTGCTAGATTATTCTCTCAGATCTCAAGCCATAAGCTACACATCACGATGACTTGGAAAATACAAATCACATGCTATAAGGATTTCATATCTTTCATAAACATGGAACTTGTAAGCTTTTAAGAACAATAAGAGGGACTCTCTAAATTCATACAATCAATTCATATCCACATCACGCATTTCTTAGAATTTAATATACAAATGTTGGCGATGCACTTTTCAATCAAAATTTATAAATGAAGCATATAAGAATTACACCAAGCATGCAATAGAGAATGGAATAAGAGACATGGCATTCACATATTTATTTCAAATCATGAAAAATCTCCATATCTAATATATTTCGCAAAGTCTAAGCATTATCGAATATTCCCATTCATGCACGTCTCCACTCTAATGTCATACTCACTCATATGGTCAAATGAATTCACCCCCCCAAGCTTAGCTTGAGGCATCGCATCTAAAGGAATATGATAGTGGAAAATGGGATTTTTGCCTTGGTTTTCCCAAGTGTTTTGTGGCTCCAATAATAAGATAGAGAAACATTTTTCTTTTTTTTTTCTTTTTGAACTATTTGTTTCTCATTTTTCTTTTTGGATTTTTGTAGGAGCTATATGATTTGTATTTTTGGCTTTTGGCTCCTTTTTGGCTTTTTGGACTTTTGGAGCTAACTTTTCTTTTGTGGGGATTTTCGGGAAATATATGCGATATAAGTAGCTTTAGGAGGTGAACTCAAGTGACATGTAGAGAATAAAAAGATATATGTGGAGAAAGAAATAATGTAACACTCGGTTCACTCTAAGATGTGCAAGAACGGTTCAATAAAATAATACTTCAACTAAAACTCATATGTAAGTATGGATATTCTCAATCATCTCAATAAAAAGCGAAGTCAAGCGGTAAAGAGTACTTTCATATCAAGCATGCACAGAAGGTGAATAAGATAATAAGGCAGAAGCTTCTGTTATACAATTGATGCGTGAATCTTGGAGCACTTCCAACAAAAGCATACCAAACACTAATCCATACATTCAGCTTCAATTAATATCATGCATTCATATAGAGGAATCATCAAAAGAATATATAAGCAAGCACATGGATAGCAAGACTATGGAATACTCAAAGTAGCATGGCAAGAAATAATAAGCATCGTGATGGCTACTAAAGCAATAAGAGATATCATCATACAAAACTCATCTAGCGGAAGAAGAGAAAGGAAAAATAAAGAAATAAAAATAAAAGAGGGGAAAGAAAAGAAAATCAAGCACACAATATGATGCATGAACACACATAAAAGGAAAATAAGATGGAAAAATCAAGAAGATGATGCAAAAAATTTTAAAAATTTTAAAAACCCTAAAATAAAGTAAAAATGCAACTAATGCATCTAAATGGCATGGAAATGCACTCCCCCAAGCTTAAACTTCACATTGTCCTCAATGTGATCATAAAAGGAAAAATATGAGGAACAACGATAAATATGAGGGAGGTGAATGAAAAATGATGAAATGAATGACATGAAATCCTAATGCAACTACATGCACATGCAATGATGCATGAGAGCGCTTTCCCCCAAGCTTATACCTAACAATCCTATTCAAATGACTCGATCAAAAATATCATGGCTTTGCAAAGCGTGATCAAGTCAAATGAATGAGAAAGTGAGTATTCACTTGAAAGAAATGCTCGATGGTGGTGAGCAAAAGGATGTGGCATATCAAAATATAGAGATGGGAATTAATATATATAATGGGTTTGGGGTGAAAAAGATTTTTGTAGCCGTCATATGAGGTGATATTTATTCAAACAAATCTATACGGTCCTCTCGCTGTCGAGAGAATTCGTGTTTATTGAAAGCATAAAATTTCTACACTACTGGATTGATATCACCTATAGCAAAAGGCGGATCCAGTATCTTTGCCGGTGCAGGCAACTGCTCCAACTGCTCTTTCCGTGGCTCCGCCAGATGCGTGTGTCCACGGACTCCATCAGACTCCAGCAATGCATCCTCCAGCATTCCCACAAGGACTCCACCTGTACCCTGCAGAGAATAGGATGCATCAGTTCGCCGCAAAAAATTCACCCTCATAATAAAAGTATCCCAAAGAGAATCGTCTATAGAAATGTATGGAATAAATAATGGTGGACGATACTTCCCTGGAAATAATCCAATATCCTCACGTGCCGTGATAGCTGTCTCCACGGTGTCTTCGCTATGCTGCTCAGGTAAATCTAGATCATAGATGTGGACCCCATCAAGATGCTCCTCATCATCGTCAGACTCATCACAGTGCACCCCTTGATCATATTCATATGTGTCCATGGGTGCTAACTCCTCGCTCTCCTCCTCATATACGTCCCATCGTACCTCTTGATCGTATGTACATGAATCCTGCAAAAGGCACGATGAATCATAAAAAACATAATACACTGGAGGGAAATCAAAGATAAAGGGCGAGGGAGTAAAGAGATCTCCCTGAAGGGGGGCCAAAAGCTCTGTGGGGTAGTCTTCTGCGTCAGTGGGAGGATGAGGTGGCTGCGGAAGCTCTAATGGAGGAGAATAGTGCTCGGGATCCTCATGAATGGCTATGTCCTCGTCCCGATGCATGACCTCCTCGATGATAAGCTCTGGCTCTGTATGTAAGGCCTCCTCAAAAGCATGCTCGGGCTCCGCATGTGAGGCCTCCTCTTCAATATGCTCTGGCTCGATAGTGTGCTCCTTTACTTTCTCATCAACTATCAATTTGGGCTCTCTCTGGAATGGTGATGTTGGCTGCTCAAGTGTGTCAGCTTGTGGGGATGTATCATGTGGAGGGGAATGCCCGCAAGCAATCCGAAAATATAGTCTATCCCCCTCAAGACTGACATGGATGTCCTCCTCAATCGTTCCTGCATCTGAAACATGGTTCATAACAAAATCTGCAACTAGTAGCTCAAATGCATCACCTGCTGTAATGCTCTCTGAACCGGTGAACCGCACTGACTCCAAGAGGCCCTCCAATAATCTCTGAAATGCGTCCTCCTCTGGCTGCGCATATGACTCAATTTTTGCTTCCTTCACTGCCTCTTCGTCCATCCACTCTTCATATGCAATAGCCGTATCGTAGGAAGTGGGATCGACGACGGCACATTCTGGCTCTGGTAGTAAGTCTGGCGATGCTTCTTGCCCATAAGATGAAGAAACAGAACTGATATCTTTGGGAATCATCGCAACCTTAAACATGAGTGCATTCATTTCAAGTTGCCTCTTCACCCGTTCCAATAGAAGGTTACCCTTTTCAAGCCCGGCTTGCATTTCAACCTGGTGTGCATGCATCTCATCAAAGAAGATCCTTTGTCTCTCATCAAGCTCGGGCCAGTGCGTCTCCTCAAAAAAGTATTCTCCCATCTGAGCACTCTGATCATAATAGTATTCTCCCTTCTGAGCACTCTGATCAAAATAGTAATCTCCCATCTGAGCACTCTGATCAAAATAGTAATCTCCCATCTGAGCACTCTGATCAAATTTCGTGGTCCACGTAGTATAATCCATAGCACCTGATCAACAAAGATAAATACCTGGAGAAAAGATATCAGTGGCACAAAAGAATATAGAAATGATAATAATGGTGGCGGGAGTGAAAATTTTCTTTTGTTTTTTTTATAAATTTTTTTAATAGTCAAATCAACCTAATTGTGACAAATTGACACCCAACGGGAAACACCTCCCCGGCAACGGCTCCAAAAACTTGATCGCTCCGGGATGTGACCCAAAGAACGACCAAAAACTTGGTCGGCCCCGGATACGCACCCGGAAGAACGATTGTAGTTTTACCGCAAGCGCACGGCAAAGTGGCGAGCGGGTATGGAACACGAGGAGGTGGTGTTGAGCTCCAATCTATCCTAGGTTGGTTTGACTACGAATGTTTTATTGGTGGAGATGGCGATGGTGTGATATAATGGAAATGGTGGTGGATGTCGGTGTCGGAGATAAAGAAGTCGGATAAAATATCGATTCAGATACAATACAATAAAAGTGGGAATTTGCCTTGCGGCGATCCTGTCACAATCGTCGGGCAAAGTATGGGGATATAAAATCAAATAAAGACGTCTAGGGCTAGGGAATTCCCACTACGGATCGTCATACATCATCGTAAATAGTGAATCTCAATATTACTAGACTTGTGTTGAGGTGAACTAGTCGTAACTGAATAGAGAACCAAGCTCACGCTCTCGCGCTATTGCCGGTCTATAGCAACCTAGATTAGGGCCCAATCTCTTGCAAACCCTAACGTAAGTCGCTAGCATGAAGATTGACATCATCGTCCAATCGCTCCTCGAGCCCACTCTCGTGCAAACTCGAGTTACGATCTAGGTTGTGATAGTTCGTATTCGTCCAATCTCTTGCAAACGAATATGGGTATAGATTTACAATTAAAAATCCTAGCTTTGGTCCAATCTCTTGCAAACCAAGTCTAGAGAAATCCAATTGTAAATCTAAATCGAATATCTAGGCCTTCCCATCGATTAGAATCCAATCTTTTGCAAATCCCAAATCGATGGAAATCCCTAGCTATTCGTAGTAAATCAATCACAACCTAACCTCCTAGCAATTCTAGCAATTTAGAAATTCATTCATCACAAATATGAAATTAGATCCATAGGGTTCATCCCCAAACCCTAGAACAACAAATCTACTCTAGCATAGCAATAAGGATATGAGAATCAATAGAAATCATTGCTTGCATACAAAAAGATAAAAAAACAAAGATTCAAATAAAAAGAAGAAAATACTTAGCTTGATGAAGATCTTCAATCCAAAATACAAGCTTTTAGATCCAAGAGGGGGCCTAGGGCATGGCCTAACCTCTAAAATAATCCTAAGAAAAACATATGGGGGCTAAGAAAACATAATGTGGATCCCCCTCTAATGGTGGCTACAAAACCCTTATATACTCTCCCAAAACCCTAGCAAATAACCCTAGAAAACCCCTCAAATTCGTGCCCAAAAACAGCCCAAACCGTAACTTAAAATCTGGGCCCAGGCCGCACTCGGCCGAGTGGAATATGTGACCCGGCCGAGTGGAAATTCCAGCGCTGCAGCATCAACTTGCAGAAATTCCCCAGATTTCATCCGACCTCCGATTTGCGCGTTCTTGGCGGAATAGGAACCGTCATGAAGTCTACTATCCATAAAAAATATGAGAAAAATACTTTGATTGCTGGAATGATAGAAGATTTCAAAAGAGTGAGAGACTATCTGAAAATCCGGGCGTTGCGTGTCCTCGGCATCACTCGGCCGAGTTGACTTCTCTACTCGGTCGAGTGGGCTTCTCTACTCGGCCGAGTGATAGACCCTGTAAAATTCCAGTAAGTCAGGGGTCTTGGGGGGTCTGTCTTCGGAGGTGACTCGACCGAGTGGCTTTACTCACTCGGCCGCGGGGCATTCGGTACTCGGCCGAGTCGGAACCCTCAATCGCCTGACGGATTCCAGTAAGTCTGAGATTTTTTCTTGCCGTCGTCGTGATGCCACTCGGGCGGGTGGTGTCTCCGTGCTCGGTCGAGTGGGCTGGCGATGCTCGGCCGAGTGCACGCTGATACTCAATCTGCTGCGTGTCCGATCTGGCCGGCCGAGCGGGCTTCTTTGCTCGGCCGAGTGACTCCTTCACTCGGCCGAGTGGCATGCTAAAATGCCCAATCTTCTCCGTTTCTCCTCCTTGTCGCTCCTACGGAGTTCCTTCTTCTTCCACCTGTCTCCCATCGCCGAATAGCCCTCAAAAGAGCCTTGGGTGACGCTCCGGAGTGGGTGCAAGTCCCTTAAGCTCATTTTTGCTCCCGATCGTTCCATATTTCCTGAAATCCGACAAAAACAAGAAATAGTGAAACGTAACACAATATCATCGAATAATCGTGAAAATCGCAATATGAGCAACCGAAATGGCATGCAAATATGTAGAAAAAAGGTGTAAAATATGGATCGATCACCCTACTAGGGTCAAAGGCAAGTGGGGATCCCGTGATCCATGTCCAGAATGTGCGGGTGTCAAACGACGGGGGTGGGATGTGCGTGGGAGCGTAGGCTCGGTCAGGGTCAGGGACGGCGGGCCACTGGAAGAACGCTCTAAGCATGTCGAGAGTGATCTCACACTCTCGATCCATCAAACGGAACGAGCATCCTCCAGGGGTCCTGTCAACGGAGCTGAGGACCTCTAGTGTCGGACGGATGTAAGGATCCGTCGACACCGACAAAAAGTCACGCCATCCCACGTTATCGTACAACGTGAGAAGTCCCTCGAGTACTCCAAGGCAGTCTAGATCAGCTAGGTGTGCAAACCTAGAGGGTACTGTCGAGCGATGGCAGATACGCTCGAATCTGGCGCGGTGTGCGTCATTTCGAAACGTAATCCCCATCAGCCCGACGGCGGGAGCAGGTGGAGGGACAGGATCAGCAGGGATCGGTTGTGTGGGTGGTGGTGGCGGTGGCGGGCTAGGTGGAGGGGAGTCCTCCCTAGCGGAAGAGGGACCAGGATCATCGGTCCTCTTCCGCTTGGCAGCAGATCCCCGTGTACACGGCCTAGTGCACGGCGGCATGTGTGCCGCAAGACGTGTCCCAACCAAATATATAATGCGGCATGCTAAGTGATGGAACGAGTGTACCTGAACACGCCGCGAGAGCAAACAGCTATGTGTGCAAAGATACGCCTCCGCTGCGAAGCTCAAAGCGCGTCCAAAAGCTCCCCAAAGCTCCCCCAAGCTAGCCTGCAAATCAAATGATCAAATCAGCGAATAATATTCAATATATATGGGGGAGATGGGGGATAGTAGATAGATATAAAAATTAATTTGGATTAGGGGCTCAACGGGCGTACGAATCAAGAGAAACGGGAGAAACGGGGCTTTTTGGGTCAAAATAAGGTGAACGGAGGCGGTGGTGGCCGGCACCAGCGAGGGGGTGGCGGCCGGTCGTCGGCGGGGGGAGGGCAGGCGATTTACGGCGAAGGGGGCCGAATCGGGCGAGGGACGAGTAGCAACGGCCGAGGGAGCTCAAGCAGCAGCGTGCTCGGGCGCGATTTGGGATTTTTTGGTATCGAAAACCGTGCAGCCCGCAGCCGCATATATATAGGAATTGTTACGACTCGGCCGAGTGACAATGTCACTCGGTCGAGTGCGTAAACAAAAAATAACTTCAAAAATCTCCTTACCACTTACGACTCGGTCGAGTGGCTTTGGTTCACTAGGCCGAAGATAGAAACTCCACTCGGCCGAGTGTCTCTGCCACTCAGTAATTTTTAAGCTAGGAGGGTATCTGTTCCACTCGGCTGAGTGACAAGTCACTCACCCGAGTGGAAATTAAAACTAAAACTTACAGAAATTGACAGAGAGTTGGTCTGCAGAAACTTCCCTGTTTGGTGCTCCACTCGGCCGAGTGGAGTCTTTGCTCGGCCGAGTGGCATATGCTACTCGGCCGAGTGACGTGCTGTTTTCTGCATCGGCTCTCCGTTTTCGCTCTGGTTTCTGTTTTTCTTCCTCCAGTCTGTTTCTTCCTCCTCCTAAGGCCTGAGCACGTTCCTGGAGCGCTCTTCCTTGCCTCGATCATCCTCCATATGATTGGTCTCCCTTTCTCCTTCTCCTGTCATGAAAATTAAGACCCGTTGTCACGATTTTCACGGACTTAAGACTCTAAAAACTAATAAAAGGCTAAATCAAAAATAAAAATCAAATAAAAACAATGCAAAAACCGTCGGGTTGCCTCTCGACAAGCGCTCGTTTAAGGTCGTGAGCTCGACCCCTTAAGATATTCGTTTAGCTCGCGATATTGGGCGCATACGAGATGCATCCGTCGAACTTGTCGGGTAGGCCGCTTGGGTTTGGGTGGTGATGATCATCGGTCTTCCTCGACACCCCCTCATTATGGGTAATGTTGGGGGATAAATCCCCCAAGCTAGAGCTTGTTCCTATCTTCTTCTTGGCCGGTGACACCGATCTTCCATTCAGTGGAGCTTTCTTCGGATTCTTAGCCTTTGAGAGCTTGCAAAGCTCTCGTATTCTTGCGACATCAGCGTCACCTTCTTCTTCATCCGTGGAGCTATCTGGAGGGTCCTCCAACTTCTCTTCTTCACCCGAAGCTTGGCCTTCTTCGAAGCCATCGTCATGGAGAGCACCAATAGAGTGGGGGATTGCTTCTTCAATCACTTCATCGAGGAGATCCACATAGTCAAACTCCTCGTGATAGGGCATATGTTTCATGACCTTGGGTATGTGAAGCTCGACTTCTATGTTCCTGACATTCCAGGATAGAGTTCCTTCACGCACATCGACGATAACACCGGCGGTTGCGAGGAACGGGCGTCCAAGTATGAGCGAAGTGTCGCCCTCTTCCTTGATGTCCATTATGACAAAATCACAAGGCAAGCATATCCCTCCCGGAACTTGGAGTGGAATGTTTTCCACGATCCCTACCGGCCTAGTAATCTGACCGTCCGCAAGTTGAATTCTCATGTCGGTCGGCTTCAAGTCGGTGCCCGTGTTCAATTTTCGGAACATGCTAAGGGGCATAAGGCTCACACTCGCACCCAAGTCAACTAGAGCTTTTGCAAAGGGACGCCTCCTAGTGTGCAAGGGATGCGGAAACTCCCAGGATCCTTCAATTTCGCCGGCTCCTTCTCCTTCCGGGTAAACCAAGTTCCTTGTTCCGCGAACATGATTTTTTCCTTCCTTTTTTTTCCCGAAATCAAGTCCTTTAAGAACTTTATGTAAGACGGGATCTCAACAATTGCATCTAAGAAAGGAATATTGAGGCTTACTCCCCTCAAGTATTCTAGGAACTTGGCGAGCCTTTTCTCTATCTTGGCTCTAGCTAGCCATTGTGGAAACGGCACCAGTGGCATGTAGCGGCGCTCATCTAGTGGCTCCACCACTTTAGAATTTCCTTCTCCAATCGGCTCCTTTTGGCTCTCCTCTTCAATTGCCGGTTCCTTTTCTTCCAAAATCTCCACCACGGGTTCTTTGTTTTGGGTCATAGCGGGCGTGGTATCCTTCCCGCCCCTTGTTGTAACCGCTACCACCGCATTGATGTGTCCGGTGTTGCTCCGTGGATTGGGCTCGGGTTGAGCCGGCAATTGTTGGGCATTCTTGTTAAGCAATGCAAGTTGCTCCCCAAGTTGAGCGATGACGGTATTTAGTGAATCTTGTGCCGCCGTCAACCTAGCATTGATCTTCCTTTGCTCCGCCATGAATTCCTCCACCCTAGCTTCGTGGTCCGATCGTGGTTGAGCTTGAGGTGGGTTGGGAGCTCTCCAACCTTGATTGTAACCGGGAGGTCTATACGGTCCCGCTTGTTGCCTATGCGAGTAATTTTGTTGCGGTGGACCCCTCAGTTGATACTGAGGTTGTGGTAGTGGAGGCCGAGCTTGAGGAAGTTGTTGTGATCATTGTTTGCATATGAAAAGCCCGGATGGTTTCTAGCGACCGGGTTGGCCCAATATCCGGAGTTCCCCGCGACATATTGTACTTGTTCCAAGGCCTCTTCTCCATGCTCTCCTCCTACATACATGGCTTGAGATTGGTCTTGCCAATCGATCATATTGCTTATAGGTGTAGATGTAGAGGGTGCTCCATGTGGTTCGGTGATATATTTCTCCAATCTCTCCACTACCTTGTGGAGAGAGTCAAATTTGTTTGAAAGTTCCGCCACGGCCTTGGCCTCATATATACTAGTAGGTTTCAAAGAGGATGAAGAATGTCCTCGCTCGTCCCCCCATTGTTGGTTATTAGAGACCATCTCCTCCAACAAGGCCGTAGCTTCATCCGGGATCTTTGATAATATGGCTCCATTGGCTGTCGCATCTATAATTTGCTTTGTTCCCGGTTGGAGTCCATTGTAGAAACTGTGAACAAGCTCCCAATCCTCTATATTGTGATGGGGGCATTGATGTTGTAAATCCTTGAAGCGCTCACATGCTTCATATAGGGTCTCTTGCGGTCCTTGCTTGAAAGACATGAGAGCACTCCGTATTTTCACCGTCTGGGATGGCGGGTAGAATTTGTCGACGAAGGCGCTTGCCAACTCGTCCCAAGTGGTGAATGTACCTTCCGCTTGCGTCCTCAACCAATATAAAGCTTTATCTTTAAGTGTAAAGGGGAAGAGTCGCAGTCGAATTGCATCAACGGAAACGCCCGGCATTTGGAAGGTGGCGCATTTGGACAAGAAAAGCTGGATGTGATAGTGCGGATTCTCATGGGAGTTCCAATGAAACGGGTCTTGTTGCATCAATACTACCAAGCCCGTCTTTAGCTCAAAATTCTTGTCCGCCGCCAATTCTGGCATAGCGATGGATGATGTGGTGGAAGAAGTCTTAGGCCGAAGCTTATCTCTGATGGATATGATCCTCGCCATTTGTGCAGCTAGCTCCTCTGGTGTCTCCGCACGGTTCAAACAATTGTCCTCCGTAGCGTGCCTTCTCTCGGCTCTGATCCTCCTCACGGTACGTTCGATCTCCGGATCAAATAGTATTTCCTCGGGGTTTGCCGTAGATCTCGTGTACATGCAAAGGAAAACAGAGTTTCAAAGGAATTGTTAGCACGAATAAGGAGTCAAAAGATAAAAGTAATAAAAGAAAAAGAAGACACTAAGTAAAGAGAATAAAACACTGTCGCCTCCCCGGCAACGGCGCCAAAAACTTGATCTATCCAAAATGTACCTCCGAGAACAACCAAGTATGTCGCAATTTACACGGAGATGAATCCCCGGCAACGGCGCCAAAAACTTGATCGATGCCCCGGTATGCACACGCAACCGGGACAAGCGACTCGTAGTCTTACCGCAAGCGCACGGCATAGTGGTGAGCGGGTATCGAACTCAGAGAGGACCAATGACAGTGTCTCCTTCCAATCACCTAGCTATCAAAATGGTTGAGAATAATTTGGGGTAAAATTGTCACAATCGTTCGAATGTCGATAGAAATATCAATAAAATAAGGCGCCTAGGGATAGGGAATCCCCGCTACGGACCGTATCTCATCGTTGTGATTCTTAGGTTACATCATTGCTAGACTCGAATTTTAGGTAAACTAGTCGCAACTAAATGTTGAACCAAGCTCACGCTCTCGCGCTATTGTCGGTCTATAGCGAACCTAGGGTAGGGTCCAATCTCTTGCAAACCCTAACCTAAGCTGCTAATGTGAAGAATGACATCATCGTTCGACCGTATCTCGAGCCCACTCTCGTGCAAACTCGAGCTACGACCTAAGTTGAGATAGTTCCTACCCGTCCAATCTCTTGCAAACGGGTATAGGCATAGAATTACGATTGAAAACCCTAGCCTTGGTCCAATCTCTTACAAACCAATCCTAGAGGGATCCAATCGTAAATCTAAATCGAATTTCTAGGGCTTCCTATCAATTGGGACCCAATCTCTTGCAAATCCCAATCAATATGAATCCCTAGCTATCCGTAATTAATCAATCCCAATCTAACCCTAATCAATTCTAGCAAGAATTTCACCAATTCATCACAATTTAGAAATAGGGTTCATAGGGTTCATCCCTATACCCTAGGACAATAAAACTACTCACTAATCATCATGCAATTCATGAGAAAATCAATAACAAATTCAGCACAATTCATTGCAATAGAGAAATTATCAACAAAAATAGAGTTTTTGATAAGAAAAGAGACAAACCAATGAGAATCCAATAGCATCCAACAAAAATCCCCTTTCTAATCTCTCAAAAAGCCTAAATCTAATTACCTAAAAATCTCTCTAAAAAGGCCGCAAAAAGTATCAAAAAGTTCTTCTAAACTAGGGCAAAAACTGGGTTTAAATACCCCTCAAAATCGCCTAAAAATGGTGACAAAAATGCCCCTGCGCAGCCCAGAAATCGCAGTTTACGCAGCAGGCGGGGCGGCTCACTCGGCCGAGTGACAAACCCTGTACAATTACAGTAAGTTCGGGATTTTGGGGGTCTGTCTTCGGAGGTGACTCGGTCGAGTGGATATACTCACTCGGCCGAGTGGCTTTTCATGCTCGGCCGAGTGACGACTCTGAATCGCCTGTACATTTCCAGTAAGTCATCCTCTTTTGATGTGGATTTTCCCATGCCACTCGGGCGAGGGAATTTCCATGCTCGGCCGAGTGGACTATTGTCACTCGGCCGAGTGCACGCCGATTTCCTTCTGTTGATGCGTGTCCGGTCTGGTCGGCCGAGTGGTCTTCTGGCTCGGCCGAGTGAGTGCTTCACTCGACCGAGTGAGGTGCTGCAGATGCCCAATATTCATCGTTTCGCTTCCTCGTCGCTCCTATGAAGTTCCTTCTTCTTTCACTTGTCTTCCATCACCGAATAGCCCTCAAAAGAGCCTTGGGTGACACTCCGGAGTGGGTGCAAATCCTCTTGATCTCAAAATCACTCCGAATCGCTCCATATCTCCTGAAATATGACAAATATGACAAAAACAAGAAATCGTGATAAGCATCGCAATATTGTCGAATAATCGTGAAAAACGTGATATGAGCGATCAAAGTGGCATGCAAACATGCAGAAAAAGAGTGTAAAATATGGAGTGATCAACCGCCAGGCTCTAAGGATAAATTCTCTCATAAGAGGAATATACCTGGAGAAATAAAGAATATCCCACCAGCGGATGCTGAGCTTAGACCCGTAACCTCTCCCCTCCTTCAATCCCCCGAAGAGGACAGTACATGAGAAATATAATTAAATTTGTACGTACTGGGAGGTACTTGACAGAAAAAGCACTGTCGACGACGACGACTTTGCGTTCGATATCGATGTTCACGTTGCTAAAGGCGACGATGATATCTATCCACTATCTCTAGCTGAATATAAATGCAGAGATGAGTGGCCAAAGTGGAACGAAGCAATAGGAGTAGAGCTGGACTCACTCTTGAAACACAAAGTCTTTGGACCAGTAGTCCAGACACCAAGAGGTGTAAAACCTGTGGGATACAAGTGTGTATTCATAAGAAAAATAAATGAGAATAATCAGATCGTACGCTACAAAGCACGTCTTGTAGCTCAGGGATTTTCCCGACTACCGGGGATAGATGATGATGATACATATTCCCCGGTTATGGATACGATCACATTCCGATTGATAAATAAGCTTAACATCAATGGAAGGCCTAGAATTACAGCTCATAGACATTGTGACTGCATATCTATATGGCAATATATATAAAGATACTATATGAAACGTCCAGATGGTTTCAAAATACCAACAGACCTCGGGACATCTATTATGTTAAGCTTCTAAGATCATTATATGATATTAAACAATCTGTAAAAAAAAGTGGTATATCAGACTGAGTGAATTCCTTGTTCAACAAGGTTTCACCAATAATGAAGTCTGCACGTGTATTTTTAACCACGGGAACAGGATTCGTAATAATATCCATCTAAGTAGACGACTTAAACCTCATCTGATCTCCTACAGAGATTGATAATATATCTGCAAGCCTCAAACTAACGTTTGAAATGGAAGACCTAGGCAAGACTAAATATAGTCTTGGCTTACATATAGAAAACATTGTTGAGTATTGGACTTCTCCCTACTTGGTGTTAATGATGAGCAAACATAAATACTTGTGACTAATCCCCTATTTTGCAGTTAATCCATTGTCTAAGCTTACTATGAAGATCAACTAGCAATGGATGACTCACAAACGTGATTGAAGGCAAATGATATGAATTGGATGATCGTAGATTGATGATTGAAGCTCCGTAAAGACTTCAAGCTCATACGATGGAAAGAAGAGATTATTCGTCAATGTAATTTTTCTTTTATCTCTTCTAGTATGTAGCTTAGAAGTAGAACTATGATGGATCACTCACACACATCTACTTTCGGTCATAGGACATCTCTAGACCTTTGTCCTTTGATCGCAATTCAATTCTCTTTTGTTTGTGCTAGGATTGTTTATAACAGCCGACTGCTTAACAGTTTGCAGTCGCCTGTCTCAAAAACAGTCGACTGTGTTTTGTTCTACAGTCGCCTGTTATGCACAGACTATTACAATGCAGTTTTTGGGTCCTCTCTGATTATCTCGCACAGAACACTGTTGAACGTTTTTCAGGTGCCTGTCTTAGCGACAGTCGACTGTGAATGGTTCATCAGTCGCATGTCTCTCCTTGCCCAAACTCTGTTTGATCCGATTTCTACGGCCAGTCGACTTATGCTGTATACACAGTCGACTGTATATTAGATCAGTCGACTGTTTATGCTGCAACAGTCGCATGTCTGTAAAGTCTAATCTTTGACTTAGCTCTCTGGAAATTTCTCCTGTCTGTGACAGTCGTCTGTTTAAGGTTATACAGTCGCCTGTTCTGATTAACAGTCGACTGTGTTCCTTGCATCAGTCGTCTGTCCTGTATCTTGTGAGATTTCCAGTATTTCTTCTAACTTACTCTTCTCTCAGCCAGTCGCCTGTCGAAGAATGTACAGTCGCCTGTTGGTTTTACAGACGGCTGTCTTGGCTTCATCAGTCGACTGTCCACGTGGTAAGTTACCGTTATGATTTCTCACCTACCCTTGCTGACTGTGCAACAGTCGACTGTGGTCTGTTCAACAGTCGACTGTCGCGAGTTCAGATTATATCCGTTGAGATTTTTCTCACGGATTTCGATTGGGTTTTTGCCTAAACTGTTTTGTGGATTTGAGAAAGCTATAAATAGAGCTTCTACTGTTTCATTGGAAGGTTACTCATTCATTGCAAAATCCTTCAAGCCTTCTTTTCCAAAGAACAAAGCTTTCAAATCCAAAGCCCTTAGTATTTCTAAATCTGTTTCTCTTGCTCTCCAACCTAGAACCAAAGATTGATCCTCTAGGCATTTGGTGCAGTCAAGAGAAAGGGCTTTCCTCCTCTCTACCAAGAGAGTTCATCAACACACATCACACTTCTCCTTCAAGTTCTACTTCAAGGCATAGGTGATTGTAAGTGTTGCTTTCAGATTTCATAACTTCATTATTTGAATTGTGCTCTCGGTTGTGAGAGTGGGTTTTGCTTGCTCCCTAGTTGTGGGAGTCAGGGACATCGATTGTATTCGATTGCACTTGTAGGGTTGCTACAAGTGGGTTTTTAAGGAAATCTTAAGTTAGGGTTCTAACTTGAGTATCCGGTGGTATCCGGGTGGTAGGGACGTAGGATTACCGGGAACAAGTCGGGGTTGACTTGGGTAATCCGAACCCTTGAAACATATCTGCGTTTGCGTGTGTTTATCTTTGGGTTGTTTTCTATTCCGCACTATTTGTTGGATTGCATTTTATTTGGCGTAAATTCCTATTAAATTTGCATAAACACTATTCAACCCCCCTTCTAGTGTTTTCCCCATAGACAGGATCCTTACAAACCTCAGCGGAGGAATCCTGTTACACCAAACCACATACACAAGGAAATTAATTAAAAATTCCATATTGATAAGTATCATCTGAGTACACCAATGGTCGTAAGATCCTTGGATGTACATAAGGACCCCTTTCGTCTGCTGGAAGATGGGGAAAAACATTAGGTCCTGAAGTACCATACCTTAGTGCCATTGGAGCACTGCTATATCTGGCAAACTGCACGCGTCCCGATATAGCGTTCGCAGTCTTCCTACTAGCCAGATACATTTCAGCGCCCACAACACTACTGAGACGGAGTAAAGCAGCTTCTGCGCTACCTCCATGGGTCAGTTGACCTGGAATTATACATCCCGAAAGGTGGATCTTCCACTTTGATTGGTTATACAGATGCATGTTGCAGGTATGATCCACACACCAAGAAATCATAGACTGGTTTTGTGTTCACCTTTGGTGGTACAACCATCTCCTAGAAAT
This sequence comes from Scilla litardierei, assembly GCA_030789695.1. Classification (NCBI taxonomy): domain Eukaryota; kingdom Viridiplantae; phylum Streptophyta; class Magnoliopsida; order Asparagales; family Asparagaceae; genus Scilla; species Scilla litardierei. Next base: position 105,559,589 of record CM061139.1, on the reverse strand, counting down.
CTGTGAAGTAGACCACCACAGCAGTCTCATCCAACCACTTAGAGTTCCTGGCAATCCATGAAGCTATAAGAGAATGTATCTGACTTCGTTCAGTCATTCATCACATTCTAGTGACGACCGGCTGAAGACGGACGCGCGACCTTGAGCAAACCATATTATTTGAAGATAATGCAGCTTGTATATCTCAACTACAAGCTGGTTATATCATGGACGATTGGACGAAGCACATCTCCCCCAAGTTCTTCTGGACGCATGAGTTACAGGAGCAGAAGTAGATTGAAGTACGACAGATTCAGTCTTGTAATAATTTAGCTGATCTGTTTACTAAGGCATTGCCTAAATGTACTTTTAGAAAGCTTGTATAGGGATGCGACAGCTGAGAAACCTACAAGCCTAAAGCTTGTACGGATTAGGGAGAGTTTAACCTGTGGGTTGTACTCTTTTTCCTTAAGACTGTTGGTTTTTCCCACTGGGTTTACCACAGCTAAGATTTTAACGAGGCAAACACGTTTACTCTGGATCCAGAAGTATCCACCCCATTAGCATCATGAATCCTGAAGTATTCATATGCTAGGTCAAAGGTAATGGATAGATAATATGGAATGTTATGAGTAGGGGAGACTTATGGTCTCCCCCCTCCTTTATCCACCATTACACCCCACTACATAGTAGTAGTGGGGTGGACCTTTCATATACTTGAGACCATTGGTCTCCCATCTTCAATATAATGAATGAATAAAATGGGACTATGGCTATACCTATAGTTGTTCATCTCCAACAACTTTTTGTTAGTTGATTGTGGCTTGTTATTAATGATTTAATACTAATGAGAGACGGAAGAGGATAAAAGAGGAGGATCATTTTTTGTATTAAAAAAATATTTCTATTAAGCCTCAATTTATATTAGCTTATCCCATAGTAGAAATTAACGTTGCCAAATGACCCAACCGAAAAAAGATTGTGCAATAGTATACTCAAGATCTCCTTCCCTTTATTTGTAAGCTTTGCATTCCTTTTTCATAAATAAAACCAATTGTCACTTCTTCTTTTTCGTATTTACGGGTATGACATCGGTCCTTTTACCCTTTGACCATGCGTTCTTTGCACTTTAACACGTGCTTTTTTCCCTTTTACACACAGACGACACACATCCACACTTCTCTCTCCTTTTCGTTTGCGAGCGGGTCCCGCGTCATGTGTGGGGTTTTTTTCTCGCGTGCGCTATGTGCACGTGCTATTTCGAGTTATCCTCGAAAGCAACGGCAAAAGACCAAGGAAACACCCCCCATCTTACGTATGTTTAACAATGTTGAAGGATGGATACTATATGCATGGCCCTGCATCAATGTAACATGGGGAGCAGCCATTGCTTGATAACCCACTGGGCTTATCTCCGTGCTAAATCATGTGCTCCACCTGGCCTGCAGCATGTGAAGAAGCTCCCTCCCCCACATGATGCATGTTATCGCTGTCTGCCATCAATTAATTTTGCATGCCATCTATCTACTAATAATTGTTATGTGATGTCCCATCTACGATCACATGTTCGTGATATGGCTGCTTCCTTCATGCAGAACCCATGCATGCATGTGGACATACAGTACCAACCAAATAACAATAGCATTATGCATGTTTCAAGCTTATTAAGACAGATGGGGGCTAATCAAGCTAATTGCTGGGTGAGGTGGTAGTAATATATAATTATAATTCTATATAGAGAATAATTGGTATCATGTGACAATATAGCCATCTCCTCATATACCAATACACAAAAAAGTGGGGTGGTACAAGCCCACACGAGCAGTCTTGTAAATGATGAGATGCCTCCTCACATGTCATATGATACACAACATTCTCTTCTATATAATATCAGCCAATCGAGGGGCTCGATCAAATAGCCATCTCCCCACTGCTACTCAGATGATATGCATATTCTAACACCCCGAAACTTAAATATCCGGTGAACCAAATGTGTCTTGCTTGTTTTTTTTCACTCGTCGCAAATTTAGCGGTTTCACATCAATAGAACTTTTTGCGACTGCTAGGTGAACGGCTAGGTGAATATGCATAACCATTTGAGTTCAATAGATATTTGGTGTTTTGGGATTTAAGAATATGAAGATCAAGGTGAACAGTTCTAATCGTTCAAAAGATAATAAAGAGTGGACTGTTCAAAAGATAATAAAGAGTGGACTTTTTGACGCTAGCCAAGAGGTATTTCCTCCTTAGACTATGACTGCAACACTAGGGGCAATAACATGGAATGGGACAGCATAGAAGAGGGAGTGATCGCATTCATTAATGGGAAAGGGTAGTTTGAGAGCGATATGAAACTATATTACTAGCCTCTTTACTCTTCAGACTATGACTGCAAGTCTCCAGGGATTTAATACAAGAATCACGAGAATTGCATTGCCCTATAGAGTTGCAACACAAACGAGAGAATGACTTAATTAGTGCCGGCATGGGTTCTCTTCAGTTGAACCCATCTCAATCTGGGGATGGTGCCCAAATAGTCTGTTGATAACAAACATGTTGCTGAGGTTTGCAGGAACAGAACTTTTATCATCCTTAGATCTACAAGCATAAAGATTTGTGTTCATTCAATATTTGGTGGGTTAGGGCTTTAGAATACCAAAACCGAAATTAACGAAATAATAATAATGTAGAGTAGACTTTTTAGATGACATGTGACGCTTGTGCTCATATGGCATATGATACGTATTATTCATGTCTAATAAACCAAATCTTTGGTAACTACCGCATCCAAAACTATATATATACAGAACATGGATGTTTTTGGATTAGTTTACTTATTAGGACAAACTAGCTGGCAGAAGAACGGCTTGGATTTCATTTTAGATATTCAGCAATTTATATTGAAATCTAAAGAAATTTTTTGAAGGAAAATGCTTTTTTTTTTAAGTAGAATTTTTTCTTATACATAAGCAAAGTTAATTCCTTAAAAAAAACCAAGCCTACTCCAAAAACAAAAATCAAGTCTCAATGTAAAAAAAAACTATTTTTTAATAAAATGTTGGTTCCCAATGCATAATTAATTGTCATGTGCCTTATGGGCACACGTAACACGGTATGGCTAGCATATGTTTAAAACATGGGAATTAAAATTTGAATAATTGAAGGGATGCATGTTAAGATACATGCCGTCGTAAATTGTCAGTACTTGCGGTATGGAACCTAGAAAATTAAAGTATTTTGCATAATTAATTGCCTCATGCTCTTTACTCTTACAGTGACCCGTTTTAAATGTGGAGCAAGTTTGTACCTTTAGGATTTTATACTTACTAAATAAAATATCATTATCAAATGAGCACAAAATATCATTCTAAGTGATAAACTTTAACATGGGTTTATATTAACAAACAATTTTTGTAGATAATTAAGTTTGAACAATTCATGTTAAGAGATTGTGATATTACGTATATAGACGTATTATCTACTAACTCTTGTTCTTTTGGTACAGTTTTGGATCTCTATATCATAGAATAGATAAATGATGATTGAATTTTGTCACTTGGAAAAAAGAGCTAAGCATGCATTATGTACCAAACACAAAAATTTATTAACTTAATTTCAAAACAATTATCCAAATGATGGTGTTAGTGCACGGGTGTAGACCCTGTTGGAGTATCCGAGCACCCGACCCATTAAGGGCCCGCAACCCGATACCTGCCGCTCAGAGCAGGGCGTTGCTGAGTCAGACGAACGGGTCGTTCGACCGTTAGGCATGCGCCAATATTCGGGGGAGATTAATGGGGCAGAGTAAATGGGTAGCCGTTACCCGAATCTCGGAGGAGATCATTCCCGAATCAATGAGGGACGGTTACATGCAATCGGGGAGGAGCCGCCTATAAATGGACAGAAGAACAACGGTAAAGTGGTTCCATTTTTTCAGGGTATGAGGTCTAAGACATAGAACTCTACTTTCTCAGCTGATACTTCTTATACATTCGAGCTTGCGCCGCCAGTCCTGAGACGAACCTCCGTGGGTCGATCTCACCTACACCAAGCTCTCTCTCTTCCTTAAGTTCCCACACTAACTTAAGCATCGGAGGAGATTTGGATCGGAACCCAGATCTGACCCCCCTAACGTGTCCCTGTGATGCAGATCGACGATCATCATCCAGTGCCGAGGGTCGTCATTGAGCTTCCTAGCCTCGAACAATCGACACAACTGCTTCTCGAGGGTCGATCGAGCATCGCACCATCATCAACTACCATCATCCGACCCCCGTTCTACTAACCTTGGGTCCCGACCCATCTGCTGACGAGGCTCCAACTCAGCACCAAGAGTCTACGTCAACTTGATAACTGTCTCGGTCAATTTTGGCCTTAACAGTTTTTCGTCATCTGTGGAAAACCATGAGTCGACATCCTGATCGGCGAATCACTTGACCATGTCGACTCACCCATCAACATCCTCCAAGGATGCCACGAGACCTCTCAGCATCGGTCTCATCAGCATGATAATGGGAGGTCCCCGGCACCCAGAGTTATCGATCTCTCTCCAACGCTCCTACGCCGGAAGGTTGATGATAGTGTTGGGGGGGCAAAAATGCCCCAAAGATTCAATGTCACCTATCTCCTTCTCAGATGAAGATCTAGAAGGTGTGGAACTGCCGCATAATGACGACGTCGTCATCACGGCTACCATCAAGGAGATCGCCGTAAAAAGGTTGCTTGTCGACACCGGAAGCTCGTGCAACATACTTTTCTTCACTACGTTGGAGAGGATATGGAGTTGACGCCTTGTTCGGGGCCCCTGGTGGGATTCATGAGCATTCCGCCCCGATAGTGGATATGATCACCTTACCCGTGACCCTCAGCACGCATCCCCAACAAATCACTCGCCTAACCAGTTTCATGGTGGTGAAGATCAACTTGGCGTATAACAGGATCATCGGAAGACCACTACTGAACGATATAGAAGTGGTGGTCTCAACCTTCCATCAGATGATCAAATTACAGACCCCGAGGGAGTCAGAAAGGCAAGAGTGAATCAGAAACAAGCACGATCGTGCTATACACTATCCACCGCTCTGAGGATGATCGAGCAGGCGGATCCAGTCGACCCACGGGTCGAAGATCGATGGCCTACTGTAGTCAAAGATACAGAGAATATCTGGATCTCTGAAGAAGGAGGAAAAGCTGTCTCTATTGGGTCGCTGCTCCTTTTCGACCTAAAGGAACAATTAATCGCCCTCCTAAAAGAGCATGCCGACATCTTCGCTGGCCCCGAATGATATGTCTGGCATCGACCCCGAAGTAATATTCCACAAGCTGGAGGTCGATGATTCTGAGAGAATATTACATTTTTTACCCCTTATTTAGACCGTATTTTGCGTATATGTAATATATAATTTATCTCTAATAAGTGTGTTTTTGTAATATCATTTAATAATAGATTATTTCGCTTGTTTATACGCAAAATACAATTTTTTGGCCTAATTTTGTTTCAATTTTATTTTTCAGGAGAAGCTTGCAATTTTCCGAATCCAACGGCTATTTTTCCACATTTTTCGGAGATCGGAGCAAATTTCTGTGAATTAAAAAGCCCAATAAAGCTGTTTGTAAAGAGAAAGAAAGTTAAAAAAAAGTGAACAGTACCTGCTGGCGCCAGCCTGGCGTCAGCTGTTGACGCCAGGCGGCGTCAGCAGGCCGCCCGCTTGCGGGCGGTTCAGATCCCGCCCGCAAGCGGGCGGGTATATTCCGAGCGGGCGGCATTTGCCGCCCGCATTAAATTGGCGGGCCCGCAGGCCCGCATGTGTTGAAAAAAGCGAGCGCAGTCCGCTTTGACCTCATGGGCTGCGCCCGCCTAGCTTTACTGGGCGCCAGCGTCCATTGACGCACGCGGGCTGCGCCCGCCAAGCCTGAATGTTGACCCGCAGACCCGTTTTGGCTATAAATAGAGGGTTTTGGGCATAACTTCTTACACACAACTCCAAATTGAGTGATTTTCGTTTCATTTCTTAGCTAAGGAGTTCTTCTATCCATTCCAGAGGAGTTTGCTCAGATCAAGAAGAGTTTTGGGGGTGTTTGGGCTTCAAAAGTGGTGAAAAACTCCATTTCTTTACCCATTTGTATTAATTTTGTATTACGGTTTGTATTAAACTTATGTTTCTATTAATGAAACTTGTTGTTTTTGTTAACATGCTTGGCTAGAGTATTGTGGGTGTGTTGTGTGGAAGTTAGTGTTGCTAGGATTTTGCTTTCATATCTCCATATTTTGTGCACTTATCGAAACCGTTAAAAAGACGTCGATTTCTTCATTTTTTGAAATACGCACAATCCGTAGAGGAATCCGCTTAGGATGACGTGCCGCGAGGTATTGTCTAAGTGCATCAATCCGTAGAGGAGCCCAAGGAGGGTGATGAACCGCGAGGTTCATCTTTTATAATTTATTATTCAAAAGAAATCGTTTGTTTTTACGCTATCTTTTTAATTGAAAAAAAAATCATCGTTTTTAAAGCTTTATCTTCCGATCCCCATACCTTGGCATGGATGCGGGATCGAGAAATCATGGAGAATGAATAGCATAACCTACTGCAACACTAACGGAAACACAACACACACACGTTTTTTATAAATTGTATTTTCACGTTCACGTTTTAAACTTTTGTATTTCTTAAAACGACTTTTACCTCACGCTAAATCCAAATCCAAAATCGCCTTCGAAGGGTGGTTCATCTCTCATCAATTAATTTTTCTAGCTTAATTCTAAACTTTGAAATTTGCAGGTTGCGTTGTCCCTGAGGAATACGATCCTGGTCTCACCAGGTTTACTACTTGACCGACGTCCTATACTTGGGATTATCATTACAACTTTATGGACCAGTCAAGTTTTTGGCGCCGTTGCCGGGGACAACGGTCTACATATTTTACGGTTTCCAATTAACTTGGAAAATTCGGTGAGATCGTTCCACTCTTTTGTATAAAAACTTTGTATATCCATTCTTTTTGAATTTTGTTTTGTTTTGTTTTGTTTTGTTTGCTTTAATTTCGTTTTAAATATTTTCAAAACCCAAAAAAATTAGCTTGAGATAAAACAAAAACAACAAAAATATCATCTTTTCTGTTCTTATTTGTTTATGTGGCTTAGAACCCCTAGGACACATAGATTAGTTCGACACGTGAATATGGCACACAACGCAAATGACACCAGTGGAAATGAAAATGACGACCATTCTCAAACTTTTGGAGATAGGTCACTTAGAGATGTGCTCAGACCTACAAGGTCTGCTTCTGGCTCATGCATCGTGCTTCCAGCAGATGCCAATTCCTTTAGTCTTAAACCAGGAATGGTTCAACTTCTCCCTACTTATCATGGTATGGAGAGGGAGAATCCATATTTACATATAAAGGAATTTGAGGATGTTTGCTTAACCTGTGTAGATGGAAAAACGAGCAATGAAACTATTTACCTTAAACTTTTTCCATTTTCACTTAAGGATAAAGCAAAGAATTGGCTTAACGCTTTACCTTCGCACTCTATTACTTCTTGGGTAAATTTACAAGCAGAGTTTCTAAAAAAGTTTTTTCCTTTGCACAGGACTCAGGGGCTAAAGAAACAAATTGTGAACTTCTCGCAGAAAGGAAATGAATCATTTGATGCTGCTTGGGAGAGGTTCAAAGACTTGCTACTTGCGTGCCCCCACCATGGATTCGATGAGTACCGCCTCATCGGCTTCTTCTACGATGGGCTTCCCCCTTCCATGAAGCAATTTGTAGAGATGATGTGCAACGGAGAGTTCTTCGACAAAAAGCCAGCTGACGCATGGGATTACTTGGAGTCCATCGCTGAGAGTGCACAGACGTGGGAAGCAACTCCTGACTACGATCGGACAGACCAGCCTCAATCCTCATCCCGTGGAGGCCAGTTTACATTGAAACCCGAGGAGGCGTTAGAAGCAAAGATGGAAGCACTCATCACTAGGAAGCTCCAAAACTTAGAAATGAAGGGAGTAAAAGCGGTGACTATTGAAGAGAAGTGTGCTCTTTGCGACAGTCTGGAGCACAATACATCGGGGTGTCCAACCATTCCAACACTTAAAGATGTGCTCAAGGATCCTAGTCAGGTACATAACATTTCAAATTCTTATCCAGGTCAAGGATTCAACCCGAACACATACAATTCCAATTGGCGCAACCACCCCAATCTCAGTTGGCAAAACAAGCCACAAGCTTCTCAACCATACAGGCCACCACCTCAAAACAATTATCATGGTGGAAATCAGAGAAAGAAGGAAGAGTCTGGAGCAGATCCACATTTTCAGAAACTTAGCGACACGCTCCAACAGTTCATGCAGCTGCAGCAGAACCAAAATCAACAACTTCAACAACAGCAGCAAGCTCAGTTCCAACAGATGCAACAACTTCAGCAGCAGCAACAAACACAGCAGACTCAGTTTCAACAAATGAATGATGGCATCACAAAGCTTATGGCAAGTCTGGAGAAGGGCAAGCTCCCTGCTCAAACACTCCCGAATCCCAACACGAGTTCATCGTCGGCAATCAGCAACATCAAACCATGCCAAGCGGTGACTACTTTGAGGAGTGGAAAAGAAGTTCAAAAGCCTGAGCCACCGAAGGACACTTCTGAGATGGTGGTAGATGAAGAGGATCGTGAACCGCAAGGAGTACCAGAGGAGAGCGTAAGCAAGGACACAGACACTTCAAAGACAAGAGTTCCAGAATCAGAGCCTTACTCTCCTCCCGCACCATATCCACAGAGACTCTTGCATCCAAAGAAAGATAAGTATCAATCTGAAATTCGTGAAATTTTTCAAAGATGTCAGATTAATATTCCTTTATTAGATGCCATCAATCAAATCCCTGCATATGCCAAATTTCTTAAAGACCTCTGCACTGTCAAGCGAAATCTTAATGTTAAGAAAAAGGCATTTTTAACTCAACAGGTCAGCTCTATTTTTCAACATAACACGCCACCCAAATTCAAGGACCCTGGATCCCCTACCATTTCTTGCACCATAGGCACCAAACAGATAGGCCAGGCTCTTCTTGACTTAGGGTCCAGTGTTAATATTTTGCCATATCCTGTGTTTACACAATTGGGACTTGGGGAATTGAAATCCACACCTGTTATTCTCCAGTTAGCTGATAGATCTGTGAAAATCCCGAGGGGATGTGTTGAGGATGTACTTGTCCAAGTGGATAAGTTTTACTACCCCGTGGACTTTATTGTATTAGATCTTCAGGGACCCCAGTCTGCCACTCCAACCCCGATTATTTTAGGTCGACCCTTCCTAGCTACTAGTAATGCCATTATTAACTGCAGGAATGGTCAACTTAAACTTACTTTTGGCAACATGTCTTTGGATCTAAATATTTTTAATGCTTGCAAAATGCCAACAGGGGTAGAGGAGTATGAGGAAGTAAGCATGATCGACGCTCTTGTTGTTGATCATTTTGATGAAGAATTCGTTTCTGCTATTGATTTTGTTGATCAACTATGCGACGGTATTGACGATAAATCTTTTTTGCAGGAAGCTGGAGAGGTGTCTCGCACCACCTGGGTGCCACGTTTTGAGCCACTACCATTGGAGACACCGTACCAAATGCCATCCGACCTTGAGCATCCACAGCTGGAGCTCAAACCATTGCCATCGTATTTGAAATACGCTTATCTTGGAGAAGACAATACATTTCCTGTGGTAATATCGTCCAAACTCTCTTTAGAACAGGAAAATGAATTGTTAAATGTTTTGAAGAAACATAAGGGGGCAATAGGATGGACAATTGCTGATATCAAAGGTATTAGCCCTCTTATATGTGCACATCATATATATTTAGAAGATGATACCAAACCTACCCGTGAACCACAACGAAGGTTGAACCCAACCTTAAAAGAAGTAGTTAAGGGTGAGGTTTTAAAATTGCTTGATGCGGGTATCATATACCCCATTTCTGATAGTAGATGTGTTAGTCCGACCCAAGTTGTACCAAAAAAATCTGGGTTGACTGTTATAAAAAATGAAAACAATGAATTAGTACCCATGAGAACCGCCACTGGATGGCGTATGTGCATAGACTTTAGGAAGCTAAACTCCAAGACACGAAAAGACCACTTCCCTCTTCCCTTCCTAGACCAAATTTTAGAGAGAGTGGCTGGACACGAGTTTTATTGCTTTCTAGATGGATACTCCGGTTACTACCAAATAGAAATAGCCCCAGAGGACCAGGAGAAGACCACCTTCACTTGTCCCTTTGGCACTTTTGCTTTTCGGAGAATGCCATTTGGTTTGTGCAACGCCCCGGCAACTTTTCAACGGTGCATGTTAAGTATATTTGATGATATGGTTGAAAAGATTGTAGAAGTATTTATGGATGATTTTTCCGTATATGGTAACTCTTTTTCTGATTGTTTGACTAACTTGGCTAGTGTGCTGCATAGATGCATCGAAAAGAACCTGCTCCTTAACTGGGAAAAATGTCACTTCATGACCACTGAGGGCATTGTCCTTGGTCACATAGTCTCCAGGGGAGGAATACAGGTAGACAAAACCAAGGTAGAAGTCATCGAGAAGTTACCCACTCCGAAATGTGTTAAGGACATTCGTTCCTTCCTTGGTCATGCTGGATTCTACAGGCGGTTCATAAAGGATTTTAGTTTGATTTCACGTCCTTTATGCACACTTCTTATGCATAACACTGAATTCATTTGGACAGAAGAGCGTAAAAACTCTTTTAATACTTTAAAACAAGCACTTATATCTTCTCCTATTTTGCAGGTACCAGTATCTTCTCTTTTAATCATGTGTGACGCCAGCAATTTTGCAGTTGGCGCAGTTCTTGGACAACGGAAAGACAAATCTCCAGTTGTCATTTACTATGCAAGCAAGAGTTTGAATGAAGCTCAGCGAAACTACACCACCACGGAGAAGGAGCTGCTTGCCGTAGTTTTTGCTTTGGAAAAATTTAGGAGCTACATTTTGGGATTTCCCATTATTATTTTTACAGATCATTCCGCTCTTAAATACCTTTTGTCCAAGAAAGATGCAAAGCCAAGACTTATACGTTGGATTTTACTTTTGCAGGAGTTCCAGGTGCAGATAAAAGATAAGAAAGGAGTTGAGAATCATGTGGCGGACCATCTTTCACGACTAACCATTGGTACAGAATCCGCCTCCATTCCAATTCAAGACTCCTTCCCAGATGAGCACCTATTTTCCGTCTCCACACTTCCATGGTATGCAGATATTGTCAATTTTTTGGTAACTGGTAAGACTCCTTCAACTTGGTCAATTCATGATAAGAAAAGGTTTAATCACGAGGTAAAATCATTTTTCTTTGATGATCCATACCTTTATAAATATTGCAATGATCAAATAGTAAGGAGATGTATACCAGACCAGGAAATAGATAGTGTCTTGCATTTTTGTCACAAGAGTGCATGTGGGGGACATTTTTCGGCTCATAAAACTGTGGCTAAAATTTTACAATGCGGATTTTATTGGCCAAGTATGTTTAAAGATACTTTTTCATTTTGTAAGTCATGCTTGTCTTGCCAGCAGTTGGGGGGAATCACTAGGAGGAATATGATGCCATTAAACCCTATATTGGAAATTGAAATTTTTGATTGTTGGGGTATTGATTTTATGGGGCCATTTCCCCCTTCTTTTGGACATACTTTTATTTTACTTGCTATTGATTATGTGTCTAAATGGGTTGAAGCTATCCCTTGCAGGACAAATGATGCATCTGTTGTACTCAAGTTCATGAAGGAACATATCTTTGCACGCTTTGGGGTGCCCAAGGCGATGATTAGTGATGGAGGCTCCCATTTCTGCAACCGCCTTTTTGCAAGCTTGATGACAAAGTTTGGGGTGAAGCACAAAGTCTCTACACCTTACCACCCCCAAACTAATGGACAGGCGGAGTTGGCAAACAGGGAGATAAAGAATATTCTCCAAAAGACGGTGAATCCTACTAGGAAGGATTGGAGCATCCGACTTCCTGAAGCATTGTGGGCATACCGTACCGCCTACAAAACCGTATTAGGGATGTCTCCTTACCGTATTGTCTACGGAAAGCATTGCCATTTGCCCGTCGAAATTGAACATAAATCTTTTTGGGCAGTGAAGAAATTGAATTTTGATGCTGATTCTTCTTCTTCTTTACACAGGTTGCAATTGGTTGAACTTGAGGAGCTGAGAAGAGAAGCATACGATAATGCAAAATTGGCAAAAGAAAGATTGAAAGTTGCACATGATCGCACCATACTGAGGAGAGAATTTGTTCCAGGTCAAAAAGTGCTCTTGTACAATTCACGCTTGCATCTCTTCCCAGGAAAGCTACGCTCCAAGTGGAATGGACCTTATATTGTATAAATGAGTTATCCACACGGAGCAGTAACCCTAGTTAACCCGAAAGATGGCAATGAGTTCAAGGTCAACGGCCAGCGCTTGAAGCACTATCACGAGCCATGGTCACAGGAGGACGACACCATGCTACTTACAGACCCACCTTCGGGTGGTAACTAAATAGGTGTGTTCTTTCCATAACTCTTTAGTGTTAGTTTATATATTACTAAATAAATTTGCATCTTACCCTTCAAACATCGAGGACTATGTTTACTTTTAGCTGGGGGGAGGACGTGTTTGCAAAAAAAAAAGGTTTGCATATATAGTTTGCTTATATATAGTTTGCTTATATATACCACAACATAATTGCTTATATATATACCAAAAAAAAACAAGAATGTTGAGTTTTTCACCAAGAACCATTTATATGTCCATTTGAAGTGAAAATTCCATCAAAATTTAATTGAACACCTATATTCATTATTGTCAAAATAGATTAAGAATGTTTTACCCCTGCGTAGAATTTTACATTATCATGACTTTCATGTAAACTGGTGCATGTATCTACAATAGTACTATCATGAAACTATTATTTGGTTCAGGCAATTTCATGTCACGAATAGGTAATTATGTGAAGAAGGTTATAAATGATAAGGATAATGGTCAATCACATATACAGACTTACTAATGACTAAATGATGGAGAATCTTACTCAAACATGTCTCATGTCAAAAAAAATTATTAAAAAAATATATAAAAATAAATGCACCGTTCTTCCAGCTTCTTTTAGTAGCCGGGTCCTCGTGCCTCAGGAAGCATGGGGCTTCGCGCCGAAAAATGAAGTATGTGGGAGTGCATAATAAATTTTTAGACATTCCGAGTTATTAAGTCTGAGGGGTTTTTCAAAGCCTAATGCCCTAAAACCATCTGGTTTGGGAGTCATTGACCTAACGCTCGTTACATGGATTGTTCTACAAAGTTAAAAAGAAAAAAGAAAAAAAAAGAAAAAAAAGAAGAAAAAAGATATGAGATAGTTTGAGTAGATTCAAAATCATGATCTTATGATTTGGATGATGTGATGGCCTATTCCTATGAAATTTACAGCCTAGGACATGTGATTACCTATTTCATTAAACAATTTGTGCGATACTGAATATGTGTGGATTGAGATAAAATTGTGATTCTTTGCATTAGTCCATGAAAACATGATAGGTATTGAACTTTGTTGGGTAATATTATTCTTAATTCATTTTAAGCTTATTGAAGTGAATATGAGGTGTATGACATATTGTTGGAATATTCGCTTATTTTGCTAAGAGACTAGCAAAAAGCTAGTTGGGGGGTGTGATTCTGAGAGAATATTACATTTTTTACCCCTTATTTAGACCGTATTTTGCGTATATGTAATATATAATTTATCTCTAATAAGTGTGTTTTTGTAATATCATTTAATAATAGAGTATTTCGCTTGTTTATACGCAAAATACAATTTTTTGGCCTAATTTTGTTTCAATTTTATTTTTCAGGAGAAGCTTGCAATTTTCCGAATCCAACGGCTATTTTTCCACATTTTTCGGAGATCGGAGCAAATTTCTGTGAATTAAAAAGCCCAATAAAGCTGTTTGTAAAGAGAAAGAAAGTTTAAAAAAAAAGTGAACAGTACCTGCTGGCGCCAGCCTGGCGTCAGCTGCTGACGCCAGGCGGCGTCAGCAGGCCGCCCGCTTGCGGGCGGTTCAGATCCCGCCCGCAAGCGGGCGGGTATATTCCCAGCGGGCGGCATTTGCCGCCCGCATTAAATTGGCGGGCCCGCAGGCCCGCATGTGTTGAAAAAAGCGGGCGCAGTCCACTTTGACCTCGTGGGCTGCGCTCGCCTAGCTTTACTGGGCACCCGCCTCCATTGACGCACGCGGGCTGCGCCCGCCAAGCCTGAATGTTGACCCGCAGACCCGTTTTGGCTATAAAAAGAGGGTTTTGGGCATAACTTCTTACACACAACTCCAAATTGAGTGATTTTCGTTTCATTTCTTTGCTAAGGGGTTCTTCTATCCATTCCAGAGGAGTTTGCTCAGATCAAGAAGAGTTTTGGGGGTGTTTGGGCTTCAAAAGTGGTGAAAAACTCCATTTCTTTACCCATTTGTATTAATTTTGAATTACGGTTTGTATTAAACTTATGTTTCTATTAATAAAACTTTTTGTTTTTGTTAACATGCTTGGCTAGAGTATTGTGGGTGTGTTGTGTGGAAGTTAGTGTTGCTAGGATTTTGCTTTCATATCTCCATATTTTGTGCACTTATCGAAACCGTTAAAAAGACGTCAATTTCTTCATTTTTTGAAATACGCACAATCCGTAGAGGAATCCGCTTAGGATGACGTGCCGCGAGGTATTGTCTAAGTGCATCAATCCGTAGAGGAGCCCAAGGAGGGTGATGAACCGCGAGGCTCATCTTTTATAATTTATTATTCAAAAGAAATCGTTTGTTTTTACGCTATCTTTTTAATTGAAAAAAAAATCATCGTTTTTAAAGCTTTATCTTCCGATCCACATACCTTGGCATGGATGCGGGATCGAGAAATCATGGAGAATGAATAGCATAACCTACTGCAACACTAACGAAAACACAACACACACGTTTTTTATAAATTGTATTTTCACGTTCACGTTTTAAACTTTTGTATTTCTTAAAACGACTTTTACCTCACACTAAATCCAAATCCAAAATCGCCTTCGAAGGGTGGTTCATCTCTCATCAATTAATTTTTCTAGCTTAATTCTAAACTTTGAAATTTGCAGGTTGCGTTGTCCCTGAGGAATACGATCCTGGTCTCACCAGGTTTACTACTTGACGGACGTCCTATACTTGGGATTATCAGTACAACTTTTTGGACCAGTCAGTCGACCCGACCTCCAGACCCATGAAGCAAAAGAAGAGAAACATGGGAGGTGAAAAAATGAAAGCTGTGATCGAAGAAGTGGATCGACTTCTAGAAGCAGAATTCATTCGAAAAGTCAAATATCTTGAATGGCTCTCGAATGTCGTGAAGGTCAAGAAGACGAATGACAAATGGCGGACGTGCGTCGTGTAACGACCCGCTCTCGGGGGCCCGTTACTTATTTGGTTTATTCGCAGGTCTGCAGTTTACCAGTGAAATCAACATAGCCACGATGCAGAGACGTACCAACAACACTCAAGCCGACAGACATTTTTACAGTCCATAACTTAAAAGTACAACATCAACCAGCACTCTCTCACAAATACATGAAAAGTAAAGCGGAAAGTAAATACATCGAAAGTACATCACTCATACACTCTGAATATATAAGTCAACAGTCCCAGGATCGTGCTACGGCGCCTCTGCGGACTCGATGGGGCCTAAGTCAACCTGTGCATCGTCTGCGGTGCCACGGAGATGGAACCATAGGTAAGTCACAACAATTCTAGCGATAGAAAAAGAGGAGTGTACAAATATGGAGCATGCTATAGTAAACAAGTACGAAAGTAAAGCAAAAACGAACATGCATGCAATAGCAATAAGTAAAGTGCTAGTGTAGTGTGCGAAGCATAGGTGACAAGTGTAAAAGTAAAGTACAAGAGTAACAACTGTTTCAGGGTAGCAGCAATGTTTTAACCAGCAGGCAATAGCAAAACTAGAACTATGTGACTCATATAGGAAGGTACGGTGTGCAACCATTGAGCTCATCTCCTGCCACAGGGGCGCTCACCCGGGCGGATCTCAAATCACTTTAGTCGGTACATTTCATTTAGTCGGTCGGTACAGTACGGTGCAATGTGTAGATGGCTCGCGGTCGCTCCCGCACTTTCACTAATATAAGATTACCCCAAAAACCCAGTGCAGTGCCAACTATCTTTAAGCATTCAGTTTCAATAAGATGTTCCAGCAGTATGATGTCAGCCCGGTATGTCATTCAGTCATTGTGTAACAATACGGTAGGTCGACGCGTTGTTCCAAAAGTAAAGATGTTCACATGCATTAACAACACTCCAAAGATCTCCGCTTGTTGAAAAGTCAAGGCAGAAACCTCAAGAGAGAATGTCAGTCTTGAGCAATGATTTGAAGTCCAACAACTAAGTTACCGATCCATACTTCGAGCATGCGGTATTCCCATTACGTACACTATCTAGATTTCCAAGGTTAGAATTTACTGTGACTTACACTATCGGGATCGTCGTAGCAAGACGAAGATGGAATTAGAGCGCAAGGATTGGCACCTGCAAACACAAGCAAATATCAGTTAATCGCTACGCTAAATAATATCTAAATAATAGGTCGTTTTGATTTTTAAGACTGCTTAAAACGTGATGAAAAGCGTTCCAAATTTTTATATAGGCTATATATGATAAAAATAGTTTTACTGCAAGAGGGAATATTTTTCTGAAGTTTATCGTATTTTTTAAAATTTTTAGAAACTCAAAACTAGTTTAAAAACCCAATTTATTAAGTGTCGCGTATCTTCCGTAATTTGTTTCGGGAGCAATCCTAGTCGGAATTACTCGAATGAACAGTCAAAATGACCGTCTCGAAGTTTATCATCACCTATAATTTTATCACATATTAGTGTGTGCGAAAACAACGAGCTACGGATTTTAGACTGATTTATACTTATTTAATTTTAAGGTTTGAAATTTTGTTCTGGAAAAAGTAGGTATCTGATCTAGATAAGACCAGCGCCATTGGGTCCGAAATATTGTTTCTGATTTTCTGGAGCTATCCTCACATTTTTCTGGGCCATGTATATCAAGTTATGAACTTAAAACCATTAAACCTCATTATTACTTATTTAAAAATACGAAAATACGGAATTTCCTCGTAATTACGCTTTTGCCATCAGGGGCTTTTTACCGTCGCTGCTTGTTATCGACGGAGGAGGGGGGTCTCTCTGGCGTTTGGCGGCGGCGAGGCGGCTGAGCGACGTCGAAAGTCGACGGTGGGCGTTGGCCGACGACGAGGGGCGCCGGCAGCAGCGGGGGAGCTCGAGGGTTGCGGCGGCGAACGGCGAAGGACGGCGGTCGAGCTGTCGGGAGGCGCTCGGGTCGGTGGGATCGGAGAACGGCGGCGGAGCGGGCTCTCGTGGCGGGGTGGCGTGCTGTGCAGAGGTGGAGACGCTGGTGGAGCTCGGCGCTGCTCGAGGATGGGCGGAGCTCGTCGTGACGTGGCGGTGGGCCTCGGAGAACTTGAGCGGAGGGTGGCGTGGTCCGCTGTTGGAGCTTCACGGGGAGGCGGAGGCGCTCAGCGACGGTTCATCGGTGATCGGAGGGCCAAAGGGAGGTGGACGGCTGACGGAGGGCGGAGCTCGTTGGGGGGCGCGGCGAGCAGCTCTGAGGGGCTTCGAGGCGGCGGTGGAGGGCATTCTAGGCGGAGGATGTGGCGGCGGTGGCGGCGGGCTAGGTGGGCGGCGGTCGAGGCCACCGTGAGTGTGGGAGAGGGAGAGGAAGAGAGAGAGAGAAAGAGTGATCGAGAGTTAGAGCGAGGGAGAGAACGTGGGTAAAAAAAATATTAACGGCCTGGTTTTTAAAAAGGAAAGAGAGAGATTGGTACTGTGTGATTATTTCGTGAAACTTGAGGGGTTTATATAGGTATTAGTGAATGGCAATAGTGTAATTAGGGGTGAGGGGTGTAGGATCCTGCCAAAACAGAGTTAGGATCGATAATATGAAGTTTAGACTTACGCTTGCGTATGCGGCACGGTAGTCTACGAACTTCGCCTTCGGATTCGCCACGACGGATCGAGTCTTCTCACGAACGGAGTAAGGCTACTAAATCCACAATCTAAATCTCTACTTTAGATTAAGAACTTGGATAAAGAAAGAGAGGAAGCATTTCGGCAGAGCTTCGCTAGGATGAAAATGCATGCAAGAATGCCATGCAAAAAGTGTTAGAAATGGCTTACCCTTGGGTCTTATTTATAGCCCCCAAGGTAGTTATTTTAGGGTAAGTTGTTCCTTTGGAACAACTTAATTAAGGTGTACCATGATACATGGCACATTATAAGCTTAAGTTGTACCATATGCATGGTACAACATAAGCTTAAGATATTCCCCCTTTATTAGCCATATGTCGCATGCACTTATGCATATATAATGCGACTTTCCCACTCATCTAGTGATCCTCTCCGCAAGGGAACATATTCCCTTTGCGTACGACTTCGTGTACGCGACGTTCGAGGTCTGTATTCCCTCGTACATCCCCTACAAGGGTGTACTAACGTCTTCCATATCCAACATCTCCCACTCACACTTGAGGGGATTGTAAGAGAACGTCTTTCTCTTAGTTCTTTCATCTATCATACCGAGAAATAGACCGTGCGACCGTCATGCGCGTAGAGTCTGTTGTTGTGCACTTGTTAGAGATACACAACGACCTCGAAGGTGCAAAGTTGAGTAGTTCAACGCATGCTTTACCCTAGATTATTTCTTCACATTTCTTATACTTTATATTCAACAATTGAATCCCATCTGGATTACAATTGGCTGGCCAGCTTTGAATCATTTAAAGTCCAAATGTGAATATGAAATCAATCTTCCTCTTCTTGCGAACCTTCTGATCTTGACTTGATTCGCTTTTCTAACGTGCCCCGCCGAGCCGAATTATCATAGCCCATTAGTAACACGCTAAGATAGCGATCATCTCGTCAAATCTGAAGGAACCAATTGGAGTCCTTGAGGGTAAGAGTTAAGACCCGTATGGCCTTTGAGTCTCACATAATAGCAAACACTATTGCTACTAACTCAGTGGTCAAAATGCATACGTGGTATGAACACGTATTACAACATCACTCCTTTCCCAGGGAGAGTATGTCTTAATGATGTTGTACGGATGAAAAAAAACAGACACCACAGTGCCTATCTTTTTGAGTCCCCTTACTACTCGTGAAATATTCACGGACTCTCATCCTGCATAAGACAGATAGGATTTAAAAATCATATGAGATCTCTTTCAAATATCCTTGTGATACAGATCTCAGATCTTTTGTAAGCATCCATATGATGCAGATCTTTCATTCGACTATCTTGTTTAAGTCATGACTCTAAATCATTCGTCTAATGATTTTGACTTTAAACTAGTCTCATCTCTATCTTATCCATCTGATAAGATAAGGCGGTTGCTCATGTGAGAGAGCCAACCTTAATCTGTCCGACATACACACAATTCAGCTGAGATTTCAAAAATGTACACAAACATTTCTTAAGAAATTCATATGCAATGTTGGAAAAAGAACTTATTCTTTTATTAATTTTGATCATTTCTTAGACATGGGAATATATATTGGTACAACTCAGCTCATACGCAATCCTTGGGATGATAAGTGTTTATAAAACACATTTCTGGGGATCGCTTTCGTAAGCTGATCCTCTATCATCTTATGCATAGATATGTACCTTATGTCTACCTTCTTGGTTTTATCATAGTCTTTTGCAAATTCGTATCGGATATCAATGTGTTTGATCTTACAAGACACATTATCCTCTTAACCGCTTTCCAGTGTACTTGCCCTGTATTGGATTGGTAACAGCTTACCATTTCCAACGGCAAAACAGATGTCTGGTCTCGTACACACCATAGCGTACATAAGACTATCAACTGCACTGGAATATGGAACTTTTTCCATAATTTCCTTTTCCTTTTGGTTCTTTGGACACGATTCCAGATATAAATTATCGCATATGCTTATATGAATATCAATGGACTTGCAGTCCTGCATATTAAATCGTTCTAGAACCTTCTTTATATAAGTCTCCTGTGAAAGAGAAAGAAGTTTCTTCGAACGATTCCTTGAAATCTTAACTTCAAGGATATATGCGGCTTTTCCTATGCCTTTCATCTCAAATACTGATGAAAGCCAAGCCTTGATACTCATCACAAAATCCCTTGTCATTTCTGGCTATTAAAATGCCATCTACATATAGAGACATGATAATATACTTGCTTTTAATCCTCTTGATATATACTGAGTTATCTTCATCAAGCATGGTAAAACCATTTGATAACTTTATGAAATCGTATATACCATTGCCTCGAGGATTGTTTAAGACCATATATGGACTTACGAAGCTTACAAACCTTATGTTTGTTTCCTTCTTTTACAAACCCTGTTGGTTGTTCCATATAGATCTCCTCGTCCAATTCTCCATTGAGAAAGGCAGTCTTTACATCCATCTGATGTAATTCGAGGTTTAAGCAAGCTACCATTGCCAGAATCAGGCGAATCGAGGTAAAACGCACAACAGGTGAGAAGGTCTCTTCGTAGTCTATCCCTTCCTGTTGCGTAAAACCTTTCGCGACAAGGCGAGCTTTATATCTGTCAATAGAGCCATCAGCCTTATGCTTGATCTTGAGAACCCATTTGTTCCCAATTGCTCTATGTCCTCTGGGTAAGTTAACTAAGTCCCAGACTTGGTTAACTTTCATGGATTTCAATTCCTCCTTCATCGCTTCCATCCATTTGTCTTTTGCAGGGCAAAATGACGGCCTGTTTGAAAGTAGCAGGCTCGTCATTTTCTTGTAGTAAAATCATAAAGGTTTGCGGAAATTTCAACCAACCTTGTATGATTACTACGTCGTATTTGAGATTCTTCAAGTCCTTGTTGACTCGAAGTTAGATCAATTCTAATATCACTCCCACTTGAAATGTCGTTTAGAATTGCTCCCACTTGGATCATTATTCCCGTTTGGAATAGGATAATCGTCATTCGTATAATCCATTGGTGAAGGTTGAAACGTATTTTCATCTTCACCAAGAATTCTCCCACTCGAATGAGGTAATCCTTTTTTATCATAAATCTCAAACAGAGATAAGTCCTGACTTATCTCGCCCTGTCTTGGAAACTCGTTTTCCAAGAAAGTGACATCCCTCGACTCAAAACTCAATTAGCCCACCATTGTCTTCCTGACTAACATAAAACATAACCTTTGGAGTTTTTCTGAGTATCGTATAAAGATACATTTTCTTCCCCTTGGCCCAAGTTTGCCATACTTATAGGAGGAAATATGTGCGTAGGATGCACAACCCCAAGGTTTCAAAATGTTTAAGTCAGGAGACCTTTGGTTCCACAACTCATAAGGAGTGGAGCTAACTGATTTCGAGGGTACGCGGTTCAAAAAATGAAAGCGGCCGTCAATAATGCATCACCCCAAAAAAGTGATTGGCAAGTTAGCTTGCGCCATCATTGAACGGACCATTTTTCATTAAAGTCCTATACCTCCTTTCTGCAACACCAATTGTTGAGGAGTATAAGGCATAGTTACCTGATGTACTATGCCTTTTTTCATCACAAAGTTCCTTTAAACTTGTTGATTGATATTCACCGCCCCTATCGGTTCGCACGACCTTAATCTTGCGATCTAATTGATTCTCCACTAAACTCATATAGTTTTTAAAGCAGGTTTAGTGCTTTCACTTTTGTGGGATATCAAATAGATATGACCGAATCGGGTGAAATCATCAATAAAAGTGATGAAATAGGACTTCCCGCGTCTTGTCTTGACATTTATCGGACCACATATGTCCGAATGGATAAGCTGTAATGGAACCTCGGCCCTTGTGCCGGTTCCAAACGGCTTGCGACAAGATTTCCTTACAAGGCAATGTTCGCAGGTCGACATTTCAACCTTTGAAACATTGGATAGAAGGCCACGTTTGGCAAGTCTATCTATACGCGTTGGTCCAATATGACCAAGCCTTGCGTGCCAACAAATTATATTAGACTCATTAGTCAAAAAATTTGTCACAAGGAAATTTTCATTACATGAGGAATTATACATTGTACTTATTACAATAAATCCTTTGAAATACAAACCCAGTACCAATAAAGGAATTATTACAAAAATAGGTCCATATTACAATCATGAAGGAACCAACTATAACCAAGACCCATTAAATTGACCACAGTTTTAATATTCCTTTGAATATATGGAATGAAGAGAACATCATGAAGTAGGAGAGTGCGGTCGTTGTCCAAGACTAGCTTGCGAGTCCCAACGCCTTTCACTTCAACACGTGTGTTGTTTCCTACATTGATCCACTTCATTCCCTGGGGTATCCGGTGATACTCCACGAAGGACCGTCTGTCCTTTGCTATGTGGTCGGTGGCACCTGAATCAATTATCCAAAAATGGATTAGATTCCACAAGAAATAGTGAACTAGAAATACATATGTAACTAGTATTACAAGTTACCTCGTCACTTCCACTCGTACACGAACGAGCATAGTGACCGAGCTTGTTGCACTTGAAGCACTTGATCCTTTTCAAGTCTTTCTTCGTGTGCCATTTCTTGTGCCCACCCTTATGTTTGGGTTCCTTGGTAGACTCAGGTTGCTTATTACGTTCATTAGAAGACTTCGAACGATCTTTACGTTTCTTTCCCCCGTGTGAGGAACTAGCAACCATGTGCACTTCTGCACTTGGCTTGGCAGCCGCAAGCCGCTCTTCCTCTAATTCGAGGTGCTTGGAAACATCATTGAAGGTCTTGATGCTCTCATTATGAGTGAGATGCATCTTTATCTGATCCCACCCATTTGGTAGGGAACGTATGACTGCTTGGATTTGTTGCTCATCAGTGAGCACATGACCTGCGTCCTTTAACTCCGAGATAAGGTTCGCCATATGTCGCAGATGTTTCCCCATGGAATGATCTGGACGTTTCTTATATGTATCGAACCTTATAGTTAAGGCGCGAAGTTTGAACACCGATGTGCCACCGAACTTTTCCTCTAGCTTGGACCATATGTCCATGGCTAGGTCATGTTCTCGAAAGATGCGCATTATGTCATCAGCAATACTGCTTAATAACGTAATGCGCGCTATCTTATTCTTCCGAGACCAAGTATCAAAAGCTTCCTTGTCTCGTCGGTGTTGGGCCGTAGTGCCCAACTCGGGTTCAATCATAACGTTCTTTAGAGTTTCGAGCACTTCTTGCTCCTCTAGAACGTATTGTATCTTTATGGACCAAAGATTGTAATTATCGCCGTTGAGTTTTTCACCTTTGTTTAACTCAGCGACGATATTCTTTGAAGCGGAAGACATTTTACTTTTAAAATGCTGCAAAAAGACACAAAACCGAAGGTTCGATCAAAACATTGCATAAAAATTCTTAAAATATAACTCCCACTTGAAATGATAATAGAATATCCCATTTGGATAGTTCAAAAAATTCAAATCCCACTTGGAATTATATTATATTTGATAAGTTACTTTCGAAAAATATTGAAGATGTTGTTCTAGAATCGAAAAGGTCTCTATGATTCCAATCACCATCTAGAACAACCTTCAATATTCCCCCATCACTTATCAAACAATCGTACTCTTATAGTACTTCGCAGCGGAAAATCAATTTTGAAAAACATATCTTTCAAAATGGAATAGGTGAGAGTTTGCGCAAAGAATTTTAACGCAACAATTGCCAAGCCACGAGACCTGTTCTACACACCCATGGGTTAGATAACCATGGCCGGATCGTGGTAGGACTTGGAATTCTAAATTGCGCTATCCCGATTTAAGGACGGGACATAACCTATTTGAAAACACCTTTTTCAAAAAATTTGAAATACATTGGCTAATCTCCGTAGAGTAGAGCACAACGTCATAAGTACATTGGCTAATCTCCGTAGAGTAGAGCACAATGACATGGCTAATCTTGCATGAAGTAGAGCATTACGGCTAATCTTCAAGGAGTAGAGCACTACGGCTAATCTCGCATGAAGTAGAGCACTTAGGCTAATCTTCAAGGAGTAGAGCCCAATGAAAAACTTCATTAAAACGTTAGCCCCGTATGGGCTAGTCGGCACTGTGGTTAGCCCCGTATGGGCTAATTGGCACATTCGAGTTTGGCCAAGGCCTTTTGTCACCCCGTATGGGTCAGTTGGCAAGTTTGCAATCGTCCCAGACCTTCTGTCGGATTGGTCGACCAAAAACACCAAATTGGTCAACCAATTTTGGTCTGCAACTTCTTCCCGTCCAGGGCCTCTGCCCTGGCTGGGGCTTGGCCAAGGGCCGGCCAGGGCCTCTGCCCTGGCTGGCCAGGGGCCCTGGCCCCTCGGCCAGGGCCTCTGCCCTGGCCCCTCGGCCAGGGCCTCTGCCCTGGCCGAGGCCGGCCAGGGCCGGCCATGCCCTGGCCGAGGCCAGGGCATTGGCCCTGGCCTCTGCCAGGGCCGGCCAGGCCCTGGCTGAGGCCAGGGCACCGGCCCTGGCCTCTGCCAGGGCCGGCAGGCCGGCAGGCCGGCCCTGGCCTCTGCCAGGGCCGGCCATGCCCTGGCCGAGGCCAGGGCATTGGCCCTGGCCTCTGCCAGGGCCGGCCAGGCCGGCAGGCCGTGGCCGAGGCCGGCCATTGCCGGCCTGGCCTTGGCCGGCCACTGCCGGCCTGGCCATGGCCGGCCATGGCTTGGCCATGGCCGGTCATGGCCAAGGCCATTTGGCATTGGCCGGCCATGGCCCCTTTGGCCATGGCCGGCCACCCCCTTTGAATGGGGTTGCTGCACACATTCCTCCCCCTTGATGGGGTGGTCGCCGGTGGTTATTGGCCGTAGCCAACCCCCTCCGCAAGTGGAGGGGGGTGCATGGCCTTTCATAGCCCATTTGGCCATGGTGCACATGCACCAAATTTCATCTTACCCGATGGAAATAACTACCATCATCTTCCTCAATGAAGCACCCGTTCGTCGATGAAGCACCCGTTCGTCGAGAAATTAGTTATTTCCTAATGGCCGTGTGCCAAAAAATGAATAACGTACTACGTGAACGGTCGGTTCTTCCCGTCACGGAGAGTTCCTACCATATCCGTAATGATAGGAGACCCTAACGTGAAAAGAACAACCGCTGCGTTCTCTCCGTCACGAAGCGTTCCTACCATATCTGTAATGGTAGGAGACCCATTCGTGAAAAAGACAACGACTCGTTCATAGTTTCGACGGGGCGGTGGTTTGACCGGGGCGAACCCATATGGCTCTGATACCAATGTAGGATCCTGCCAAAACAGAGTTAGGATCGATAATATGAAGTTTAGACTTACGCTTGTGTATGCGACACGGTAATCTACGAACTTCGCCTTCGGATTCGCCACGACGGATCGAGTCTTCTCACGAACGGAGTAAGGCTACTAAATCCACAATCTAAATCTCTACTTTAGATTAAGAACTTGGATAAAGAAAGAGAGGAAGCATTTCGGCAGAGCTTCGCTAGGATGAAAATGCATGCAAGAATGCCATGCAAAAAGTGTTAGAAATGGCTTACCCTTGGGTCTTATTTATAGCCCCCAAGGTAGTTATTTTAGGGTAAGTTGTTCCTTTGGAACAACTTAATTAAGGTGTACCATGATACATGGCACATTATAAGCTTAAGTTGTACCATATGCATGGTACAACATAAGCTTAAGATATTCCCCCTTTATTAGCCATATGTCGCATGCACTTATGCATATATAATGCGACTTTTCCACTCATCTAGTGATCCTCTCCGCAAGGGAACATATTCCCTTTGCGTACGACTTCGTGTACGCGACGTTCGAGGTCCGTATTCCCTCGTACATCCCCTACAAGGGTGTACTAACGTCTTCCATATCCAACAAGGGGGACAAAGGATTAAAGAGGGGAGAGGGGGATGTTGGATCTGAATCATTTCAGATCCAACCACCCAAACGGTGGGTTTAAGAGGGGTAAGGTAACTCAGTTAAAAGTGATTAGTAAAGGTGAAAAATCGTTAGTGAATGTAATTAGCAAAGCGGTGGAATAAAAACGTGTTTTTACAAACGACTCCGAAAAATTACGAAAACATACCCACGGGATCGTATCATCGCGAGGATCACGAATACGAGATCCGTTCTGGGATTTGAGCCACGGAAATACTAATTTTAGGCCAAAACGTTTAGAAAGCGGGTTTGCGGGTTCTAGGCTGAAACGATATCCAAAAATTACGAAATTAATGTGGGGAGCTCTAAATTATCATAGGATGCTACTGTAGAAGTTTGAAAACGTTTTGAAGATGTTTGAATAGAAAATAAATTCGTCGAATCAAAACGGTAATTTTGGGAGATGAATTTTAACGGGAATGTTTTGGGCATTTGCGGAAATCTGAAATTGCTGAAATACAATATGATAAGTCTAGTGCTCTAAAATATTTTTATAAGAATTTTTGAAATCGGTTTTGTTAGAAAAAAATTCTTCACCAACATTTATAAAGAATTTTGAAAATTCGTAAAAATACGTAACTTGATGTTGTTGAAAAATAGAGGTCGTTACATTCTACCCTCCTTAAAATAATTCCGTCCTCGGAATTTCAAAATAAATAATTGATGTTATGAAGAAGCTCAAGCAAATAAATGATAGAGAAAGAAAAAAAATATTTCGAAATATAATGTGATATCACGGCATCTAGAAAACAAGAGATGATGTTTATGAATACATACCATTGTCATCACCATCGCTTCTATGGCTAATCTCAAGGCAAAATAGGTTCAGGTAGGGAAAGACGAGTTCAAGATAGATGGAGAAGTAGGAGCATCAGCTTACACGTCTAGGTTTGGTTTGCCTCAATTTCTCTAGCACCATCCTTCAATACTTCTGAGCATCGTTCTGATCGGCTTCTACTGAGGAATTCGAACTTCTGATGGTCGAAAATTCGGACGCTACCCTCCTTGAAATAAACGTAGCTATGGTTCAAGTGAACTGGAAATAGAAAGGTTTTAAGAAGGTCAAATGAAAGGTCATCAAGCTTAAAGGGAGGTTGGTAGTGAAGAAGATCGATGACGTCACCTACTCATGATTCACGTCCTTACGGTCCAGCGGACACGGTCAGGGAAGTGACTAAGCCAGGATCACTTATGCCCAGTCTAGCTAGGTTGATCCAACAGACTTTAGCCAAGCACATTGACCGGTATCATGGTCCATTGAAGGAAGATTATCATTCATATGAGTACCACCGACACAGAAAGATTTTTATTAATAATTAATTATTCCTATCAAGATTTTTGGTTTTGTTAATGGTTTTTATTAAGGCCAGATAGGTCAACTCCATTGGGGCTTTCGGAAGTGTTCCCATCCATCCTTCGAGTGTCAAACCTGCATCCATAGAAATGTCAGCTTAGTTGAGTATCGTATACATTACATCCTGATCTTGCTATATTGTTCACGAGGTATTTAGCGCGGACCTGCATGGGCCGCCAAACTTGTAACGACCCGCTCTCGGGGGCCGATTACTTATTTGGTTTATTCGCAGGTCTGCAGTTTACCAGTGAAATCAACATAGCCACGATGCAGAGACGTACCAACAACACTCAAGCCGACAGACATTTTTACAGTCCATAACTTAAAAGTACAACATCAACCAGCACTCTCTCACAAATACATGAAAAGTAAAGCGGAAAGTAAATACATCGAAAGTACATCACTCATACACTCTGAATATATAAGTCAACAGTCCCAGGATCGTGCTACGGCGCCTCTGCGGACTCGGTGGGGCCTAAGTCAACCTGTGCATCGTCTGCGGTGCCACGGAGATGGAACCATAGGTAAGTCACAACAATTCTAGCGATAGAAAAAGAGGAGTGTACAAATATGGAGCAGGCTATAGTAAACAAGTACGAAAGTAAAGCAGAAACGAACATGCATGCAATAGCAATAAGTAAAGTGCTAGTGTAGTGTGCGAAGCATAGGTGACAAGTGTAAAAGTAAAGTACAAGAGTAACAACTGTTTCAGGGTAGCAGCAATGTTTTAACCAGCAGGCAATAGCAAAACTAGAACTATGTGACTCATATAGGAAGGTACGGTGTGCAACCATTGAGCTCATCTCCTGCCACAGGGGCGCTCACCCGGGCGGATCTCAAATCACTTTAGTCGGTACATTTCATTTAGTCGGTCGGTACAGTACGGTGCAATGTGTAGATGGCTCGCGGTCGCTCCCGCACTTTCACTAATATAAGATTACCCCAAAAACCCAGTGCAGTGCCAACTATCTTTAAGCATTCAGTTTCAATAAGATGTTCCAGCAGTATGATGTCAGCCCGGTATGTCATTCAGTCATTGTGTAACAATACGGTAGGTCGACGCGTTGTTCCAAAAGTAAAGATGTTCACATGCATTAACAACACTCCAAAGATCTCCGCTTGTTGAAAAGTCAAGGCAGAAACCTCAAGAGAGAATGTCAGTCTTGAGCAATGATTTGAAGTCCAACAACTAAGTTACCGATCTATGCTTCGAGCATGCGGTATTCCCATTACGTACACTATCTGGATTTCCAAGGTTAGAATTTACTGTGACTTACACTATCGGGATCGTCGTAGCAAGACGAAGATGGAATTAGAGCGCAAGGATTGGCACCTGCAAACACAAGCAAATATCAGTTAATCGCTACGCTAAATAATATCTAAATAATAGGTCGTTTTGATTTTTAAGACTGCTTAAAACGTGATGAAAAGCGTTCCAAATTTTTATATAGACTATATATGATAAAAATAGTTTTACTGCAAGAGGGAATATTTTTCTGAAGTTTATAGTATTTTTTATAATTTTTAGAAACTCAAAACTAGTTTAAAACCCCAATTTATTTAAGTGGCGCGTATCTTCCGTAATTTGTTTCGGGAGCAATCCTAGTCGGAATTACTCGAATGAACAGTCAAAATGACCGTCTCGAAGTTTATCATCACCTATAATTTTATCACATATTAGTGTGTGCGAAAACAACGAGCTACGGATTTTAGACTGATTTATACTTATTTAATTTTAAGGTTTGAAATTTTGTTCTGGAAAAAGTAGGCATCTGATCTAGATAAGACCAGCGCCATTGGGTCCGAAATATTGTTTCTGATTTTCTGGAGCTATCCTCACATTTTTCTGGGCCATGTATATCAAGTTATGAACTTAAAACCATTAAACCTCATTATTACTTATTTAAAAATACGAAAATACGGAATTTCCTCGTAATTACGCTTTTGCCATCAGGGGCTTTTTACCGTCGCTGCTCGTTATCGACGGAGGAGGGGGGTCTCTCCGGCGTTTGGCGGCGGCGAGGTGGCTGAGCGACGTCGAAAGTCGACGGTGGGCGTTGGCCGACGGTGAGGGGCGCCGGCAGCAGCGGGGGAGCTCGAGGGTTGCGGCGGCGAACGGCGAAGGACGGCGGTCGAGCTGTCGGGAGGCGCTCGGGTCGGTGGGATCGGAGAACGGCGGCGGAGCGGGCTCTCGTGGCGGGGGTGGCGTGCTGTGCAGAGGTGGAGACGCTGGTGGAGCTCGGCGCTGCTCGAGGATGGGCGGAGCTCGTCGTGACGTGGCGGTGGGCCTCGGAGAACTTGAGTGGAGGGCGGCGTGGTCCGCTGCTGGAGCTTCACGGGGAGGCGGAGGTGCTCAGCGGCGGTTCATCGGTGATCGGAGGGCCGAAGGGAGGTGGACGGCTGACGGAGGGCGGAGCTCGTTGGGGGGCGCGACGAGCAGCTCTGAGGGGCTTCGAGGCGGCGGTGGAGGGCATTCTAGGTGGAGGATGTGGCGGCGGTGGCGGCGGGCTAGGTGGGCGGCGGTCGAGGCCACCGTGAGTGTGGGAGAGGGAGAGGGAGAGGAAGAGAGAGAGAAAGAGTGATCGAGAGTTAGAGCGAGGGAGAGAACGCGGGTAAAAAAAATATTAACGGCCTGGTTTTTAAAAAGGAAAGAGAGAGATTGGTACTGTGTGATTATTTCGTGAAACTTGAGGGGTTTATATAGGTATTAGTGAATGGCAATAGTGTAATTAGGGGTGAGGGGGACAAAGGATTAAAGAGGGGAGAGGGGGATGTTGGATCTGAATCATTTCAGATCCAACCACCCAAACGGTGGGTTTAAGAGGGGTAAGGTAACTCAGTTAAAAGTGATTAGTAAAGGTGAAAATTCGTTAGTGAATGTAATTAGCAAAGCGGTGGAATACAAACGTGTTTTTACAAACGACTCCGAAAAATTACGAAAACATACACACGGGATCGTATCGTCGCGAGGATCAGGAATACGAGATCCGTTCTGGGATTTGAGCCACGGAAATACTAATTTTAGGCCAAAACGTTTAGAAAACGGGTTTGCGGGTTCTAGGCTGAAACGATATCCAAAAATTACGAAATTAATGTGGGGAGCTCTAAATTATCATAGGATGCTACTGTAGAAGTTTGAAAACGTTTTGAAGATGTTTGAATAGAAAATAAATTCGTCGAATCAAAACGGTAATTTTGGGAGATGAATTTTAACGGGAATGTTTTGGGCATTTGCGGAAATCTGAAATTGCTGAAATACAATATGATAAGTCTAGTGCTCTAAAATATTTTTATAAGAATTTTTGAAATCGGTTTTGTTAGAAAAAAATTCTTCACCAACATTTATAAAGAATTTTGAAAATTCGTAAAAATACGTAACTTGATGTTGTTGAAAAATAGAGGTCGTTACACGTCGACTTCACTGACATCAACAAAGCGTGCCTGAAGGATAACTACCCCCCGCCACAATCAACCATCTGTTCGACAGTGCTTCGGGCTACGAGCTCCTCAGCTTCATGGACGCATTCTCAGGGTACAACCAGATCCAGATGGCACCAAATGATGAGGAAAAAACTTCTTTCATCACTGATTGAGGTATTTTTTGTTACACCAAAATGCCATTTGGTTTTAAAAATGCAGGGGCCACATACCAAGGCATGATGAATAAAGTCTTCGAGGCTCAAATAGGACGAAACCTAGAAGTCTACATCGACGACATGTTGGTCAAGTCAAAGAAGCCAACGAATCACGTCGCGGACCTCCAGGAGATATTTGCACAGATCCGACGATACAACCTTCGGTTAAATCCTGCCAAATGTACTTTTAGAGTTCGATTGGAGAAGTTCATTGGTTTCATGCTGACGATTCAAGGGATTGAGGCCAACCCCGACAAGATCGATACAATCGTCACGATGAAGGAACCCTCGACCCTCAGAGAGCTCCAGAGGCTGAACGGAAGGATAACTGCTTTGGGACGATTCTTGTCTAAGTCAGCCGAGAGGTCATTGCCTTTCTTGAAGGTGTTGAGAAAGGTGATAACCTCTGCGTCAAGCGGCAAGAGAGTCATCGAGTGGGATGTAGACTGCAAGAAAGCCTTTTTCGAGTTAAAGGAGTACCTTCGCAACCTACCGCTCCTGACCAAGCCAGATAAAGATGACCAGCTTATCATCTATCTGGCCGCTACCATGGAGGCCGTAAGTTTGGTGCTCATCAAAGAAGACTCGGGAGTACAACGGCCCATCTACTACGTCAGTCAGGTTCTCCGAGACGCAGAGATCAACTACTCGAGGATCGAAAAGATGGCTTTCGCAATGGTCCAATCTACAAGGAGATTGTGACCGTAGTTCCAAGTGCACACCATCCTGGTCCTCACCAACACTCCCTTAGAGCAAATCCTGAAGAGGCTCAATCGTTCAGGGAGAATGACGAAATTGGGGGTCGAACAAAGAGAATTCAACATCCAGTTTAAATCGAGGACCGCCATCAAAGGACAGGCTCTCGCCGACTTCGTTGTCAAACTTACTTACGATGACATGCCACAAGAAGATGTATGCACAACTAGCGTACTGCCTGTGGCTACCCTCTCACCCTCAACAAGTATCAATCCACTGAATGATGCAATTGAAGATGAGGGAACCTGGATCGTACAAGTCGACGGTTCGGCCACTCAAGCTGGAAGCGGGGCCGGAATAATTGTCTAAACATCAGGGGGCAATATATTCGAATACACCCTTCATTGGAGATTTCCAAACCACGAATAATGGTGCTAAATACGAAGCGGCCATCAACGGACTCCGATTGACTCGAGCCCTAGGGGCGAGAGTGGTCCAACTACTCAGCGACTCTAGCCTCGTCGTCCACCAACTGAACTGGACCTTCGAGGCCCGCGAAGAATCCATGCAGAGTTACATGCAAGTCGCTAAAGTGGAGCTCGCCAAGTTCAAACGCGTGGAAATCCATCATGTGCCAAGGTCGAAGAATCATCGAGCAAACGCCTTGTCGAAGCTTGCATCCTCCTCCCCCGCGGGACTCGGTCGGACCGTGTATGTATAACGTCTGATCCATCCCAACGAGTTGGCGCAAGACCTGCTAAGTCTCGACAAGGGATAACTTGGATGGATCCCATAATCTGTTACCTAAACACAGGAGAAAAGCCGACTGACCCAGTGGAGGCACGAAAGCTAGAATGGAAGGCCTACCAATTCGTCATACTAGATGGTTCATTGTACAAAAGACGATGGACCAGGTATGACATCTTCCCCTACCTTAAATGTTTAGCCCGACAGGAAGCACACTACGTGATCCAAGAGATCCATGAGGGCGATTGTGGAAACCACTGCGGGAGAAAATCTATAGCCTTGAAGGCCATGAGACAAGGGTATTTTTGGCTAACGATGTTCAAAGATTCCGTCGAATATGTTCGAAGGTGCTCGACCTGCCAAAAGTTCTCAAAGATCAGCTCAGCCCCACTAACTGATCTGATCACCATCATCAGTCTAGTTCCTTTCGACAAGTGGAGACTAGACCTCCTTGGTCCATTCAAGCCAGCGAGTGGACAATGAAAATACCTAATATTGGCGATCGACTACTTCACAAAGTGGTTCGAGGCGGAATCTCCGTCCCGGATCACCTGGAAGGACGCTTGAAGCTTCGTCTGGAAGTCCATCGTATGTTATTTTGGCATCTTTCAATCCATAGTGACAGACAATGGGACACAGTTCGACAGCGCCAGCTTCAGAGATTTCTGCTCAGAGATGAAGATCAAGTTGCACTTTGCCTCTGTTGCCCATACCCAGTCGAATGGATTGGCAGAAGAAGCCAACAAAAGCATCCCCGGGCCCCTTCAGAAGAGAATAACCGGGCTCGAAGGGACTTGGCCGAACGAAATCTTCGGTATACTGTGGTCATACAGAACGACCCACAAAACCTCGACGGGGGAAACACCATTCATGATGGCCTACGAATTCGAAGCCGTCGTCCCAGTAGAGGTCAATGAGCGACCGCTTCATCTCCAATACTACAATGAAGAAAGAAACTCAGAAGGCCTCGAGCTAAACCTACAACTGGTGGACAAGGTCCGCGAACAGGCTCTGGCGACCCTCATCGAACAAAAAGAACGCATGGCCCGATATTTCAACTCAAAGTTCCGCGAACGCAACTTTCTTGTAGGCGACTTGGTGCTGCGTAAGGCTGCTTTCACTCCCGAGATTCTCAAACAAGGGAAACTCGCTGCGAAGTGGGAAGGACCTTACACAGTGATCGATGTACTCGGTCCTGCCACCTACCGACTTGCTACTTTAGATGATAGAGAACTTCCTCATCCCTGGAACGCTGAGCACTTGCGAAAATATTATCATTTATTATACTAACAGAAGTAAATGATTGAAATCTTTCTTCGTATTTTATCCTATGCTTTTTCATGGCGAATACAAAGTCGATTGTTTTTTTGACATAAGTCGAAACAACCTTCTAAAACATTGTCGTCGGCCGTAAGCCGAGGGATTCCCCCTTGCCACTGAAAAATCCCCTATGCTCGGCGGCCGTAAGTCGAAGGGGCCTCGGTCCTCGCCACCAAACTACCATTGACGTCAGCCGTAAGTCGAAGGGGCCCCGCCCCTTGCCACCGAACGACCCTTGTTGTCAGCCGTAAGCCGAGGGATCCCCCTTGCCATTGAACGACCCTGGAGCTTGTCGGCCATAAGTCGAAGGGTCCTCGTCCCTCGCCACCGAACGACCCCTGTCATCAGTCGTAAGCCGAGAAATCCCACCTCGCCACTAAACAACCCATGACGCTCGTCAGTCGTAAGTCGAGGGATTCTT
Source organism: Scilla litardierei (assembly GCA_030789695.1). Taxonomy (NCBI): domain Eukaryota; kingdom Viridiplantae; phylum Streptophyta; class Magnoliopsida; order Asparagales; family Asparagaceae; genus Scilla; species Scilla litardierei. The sequence continues at coordinate 105,525,436 of CM061139.1, read as the reverse complement.
GTAGGGGTTTCGGCGTACCCTCGGAGCTCGGATCTGTGTCCGTCCTAAGTCGGACGGACCATAGGGGCATAAAAGCGCAGCGGAAAATCAAAGACAAAAGTTTTAGGCTAGCTAAACAATTTAGCTCGGCCCTGAGGGAGCCAGAACCTAGCCCGATCTATGCCAACTTGGGGTGGATCTGACCACCCCGAGAGGGATCTAATCTACAACGACAGAATTAAATCTACACTAAAATTGCTTAACCACATACCCGGAATCTTGGCCCTGGAGCAGGCAAGATGTACCGCATCATCTTCTGATGCTCCTCGTAGCCGAGCCGCCTAGACTGGATCCGCCTGAGCCGCCTTGCACCCTCGAACCGATCCGCCCGAGCCGACTTTCGCCTCCGAGCCGATCACACGCGGTAGAAAGTTTCACTTGAGTTGACCCGCGTCTTAGACATCTGGATCTGAATCCAAACCCTCTTCGTAGTCTTGCTAGGACTACTCCGAAGAATAGGAAGAAGAGAGAGAGAATAGTTTAGTCGCCGATCGAGTTTGTTCTAAAATTCTGGAGCTACTCGATCGAGGACTTGGTGCATCTTTCAACGAAGGGAGTGCACCCCTATTTATATAGGGAGTCGGCACTCCTTCTTTCATTGTGAGCAATGTGGGACTATTGCTAAATTGAAGAGAATTCAATTAAGCTAATTTAGCTTAATTTGAAGTTTAGTGAGCTTTTTATAAAAGCAAAATTCAACGAATTAATTCTCTTCGCTCATTAAACTATAGACACCAAACAATCTATCAATCCGAAGGGCTTTGAATGGTGAACGCGTAGGAACCAACGGCGATGAATTTTGACTTCGTTTGACCCCTCAAACAATTGCCCAAAGATAGGCAAAAAATCAACTTTCGTAGACGTCATTAGGGTTTTCAAAAAACCCTAGAATAACTTAAGTTGCGGGCGTGCTCGCTAGGCTTAGCGGGCGCGCCCGCCCAAGGCAAGGGAGGCGGGCCGCCCGCCCGCTGGGCAGCGGGCGTGCGCCCGCTGCTGTAGCTGCAACGGGCCGTGCCCACTGCTGCAGTGGGTGCTGGCCCGCTGCAGCCAGCAGGCTGCGCCCGTTTGCCTTTGTGGATGGGCTTGTTAGCCTAGTGGGTCTAACCCACTTTGCCTTGAACTGTTTTCGCATTTCTGGGCTCTCTTTTGATCTCCGATTTGGACGTGGTTTGAACCTGTGTTTAGACCGGGACGATCCCGTCAGCCAGGTAACCCTTTCCACTATATTTGTTCCTACTAAATTTGTCGTAAACAACTTACGACACGTTTAATCTTTGTTTGCATCAAATGCAACATTGTTCCTATTGCATTTATGACTTAAGTTCACAACAAGCTTTGTGAATATTAACTATTCAATGTCATCAAATGAATCTCTCTCAATTAATCTTCATATTACTAAGACACAAACGCTACTTGGTGTGAGACCCTACAGCCTGACCTTACTACAGGTTGGGGCTCGGAACCCCTAGACGACGGTCACCACGAGCAGTAGCTGTCGTCCCTGTTTCAGAATCATCATAACGTGATCGACCCATTGACTAAAGCATCGTTGGGTTTACATTGGATGTGTCAGTGATGAATGACGTTAGCTATAGTCCCTTCGTCAAGACTGTGTCCCTGTTGGCCTAGGGTATGGTTTACTGTCAACCTTATTAGACAACATTGGTCAGTATGCGGCGATCTTTGTTGTATTCACGTTGCACTTCTTACAACGTACCCCGGCCGAGGATTAACACAAAGATCGTACTGAGCCTGTGACACTAACGTCTCTTTAACGGAAGTGACGAATCCCATCTTAGTCATATACTCGCCTCAATAGCTTCAGGTGCAACCCAACCTAAGATCTTTCAGCAGGCCTAGCCTCGAAGCTAGATCATAGGTCTAAGCTACATGGTTTACTCACAGGTTCGTACAAATGACTTCAGGTCATAAGGACCAGCTTACCTATCATCACCCTAGAGTTATTATAGACAGTTTAGTTAAAGTTAACCATTTAATAACTCTAATTTGGTCGTTAAGTAAACTCATTCTCCAATGAGCACATGTGTCTCGTCTCCGACTTCACCAAGTTGAATGACTATGAGATCATCATTACCCTAAGGTAAGACTAAGACACAGTGGTCTATCCGATGTGTCGATATCCAGTTCTTGACACATCTATGACCACGAACCATTTAAGACTTACGTTTCTATTCGGCCGCTTACTACTCATAATCAAGATCTTATCTAGATACGTAAGGACCTAACTATAAGTCTATGGACATTATCTAAGTATATCAATACAAACGATTTCATACTTAGGATAATGGATACCATGTACAGTATGAACAAGACGTATACTTTAGGATAAATCGCCTTATGGGCATATATCCTCCTACAATTCTCCTAGCCACTGAACGACCTTCGACGCTCGTCGGCCATATGTCGAAGGGGCTTCGCCCCTTGCTACCCAAGGAAGCGTGATTTATGGTTTAAAAGGATACGTTCACCGATTGAATGTGCCTAACTTATCAACGACAAAATTTGCCTAAAGATTTCTATGAAATTTGAAGTTGGGTCGTTGAGGGGACCATACACACACATGTATTCAAGTAAAAAAGAAATACGATAGCATACCAAGCTTGCAAAAAGTTTTCATTTATTTAAATAAAGGAAAATTACAAGAAGCTTAAACTAAGGCATGTCGGCCTAAGAGGGAGGATGAGCACTTCAAGACGCAAAGACACTAGTAAAAGCCTCCATCGCCTTTGTAAACCTTGTCGTAAGCTCCACCTTTTCCCTCGTAGCAGCCTCCACGAGCCCAACGACTTTGGCCTGAAGCTCAGCTGCCTCCGCCTTGCAAGCTTCCGCCCACCTCTCTGAGTCGCAAGCTTTGGCCCGAAACTCGGTTGTTTCCTTCCAAGAGGCATCGAGCTAGACTTCTCCACCCGCCACTGAAGCTCGACAGGTTTGTAGAGGTACGATAGCGACGATAGGCTGTTATTAGCCTCCGGAGCCGTCCACTCGACCGCAGCCTTATCCACGAGGGCTTTCCCTAGGGCCTCCTCCGCCTCCTTCATCCAAGCCTATAGGCCGAACGCTTTTTGCTCTGTGTCCGCCACCCAACGAACTCTTTCGATCAAGTCGGCAACTTGACAGTGCAGCACGGCTCAGAGAATGGAAATCTGTAGAAGGGGGGTTAGTCAAAGAACGACTGACTCGGACGACGATAAACAAGGACTCAGGCGATGTACCTGGTATCCGCTTCCCACAAAAAGTTGGCCACCCTTTCGAGGTCCAACCTCTGCAGAAGCTCCAGATCCCTAGTGAGAATCGAGTTCTCCACCAACCGAGCAGTCGTCTCGAAATCCAGCAAGGTCGACTCCTCCTTTCCAATAGCGAAGGGAGGCAGGTGAAAGTCACTATGTACCGACCGAGAGGATCGAGACAAAAGCCGATTGAGCAGTAACGCTCGATCAAACTTCACAGGGATCGGCCCGACCAAAGGAGCGGGCGACACAATGTCGCCCCAGGGCCACTGATCCAAAAGGGGCATTACGAGGGCCGAACGGGTCTCCACCACCCCCTGAAGCTCGAGAGCAACGACCCCCATGCCCTTCCCCAAGGGATCCTCCTCCACTCGCCTCCTCTGGCTAGACTCCTTCTCCCCATGGTGGGCATCTCCCTCTTCTGGCCGACCACTTCGATCGGCTCAGCAGCGTCAGCAGCATCGACGTCGACCACCACTTGTGGCTCTGCAACCACGACGGAGGCTAGGGGCACAGCGGGCCACACTGGGGGCCTGGCTGGAGGCCTCTCTCGAGGAGGCTCGAGAAGAGGGCCTGGAGGTCTGCCAAATCTCCCCTCCATCGAAAGAAGAGCTCTTGTTGATTAGGAGATGAGATTGAGAACTGGACCCCTCGACGCATGCGCTCGACCTTTCAGCGCGGGCGCCCGACCTTTCGATGCTTCTTTTCTTATTCCGCTGCTCCCTCCAAACTCGGTCCATACCGAAATCACCGCTCCATTGATTTCCGTTAGTCATATCTGCAAATGACGGATATAATTATCGTGAGTGGTGAAGATAAAGACATAGAGTCAAAATACATTACCCGGGCTCCACAAAATGGTCTTCAACATATGATCATCCAACAAATTATGAGTCGACCTTTCTTGCCTCGGTCGACCCAGAAGGAGCTTCACCGCCTCAGCCTCATCAGGCGACAACCTGGCTCTGACCTCCTCTGTTGATAATCTAGACTCTTCCGCAAGCCCAGGATTCAGAGAACTCCAACCATTGAGCAACAACCTAGTTCGAAAAGGACGACAAACACAAAGGTATCCTCCCACCCAGAGTCAAAAATCGGAAGGTCGTATATGAGCCTCGTCCCAGGGCGAGCGGCAATATGGTGCCACACTCGACGAGGATTAGATATTGTCCTAAAGAAGTACCTGAATACCCCGAGGGTCAGTCGAACCCCACAGAGCTCACACATCACGATGAAGACAACTAAGGGAGAAAAGCTTGAGGAGCAAGTCTACAAATAGAAAGCTCCGAAGAGCACAGAACCTCTACGATGAATGGGTGAAGGGGGAACCGGAGTCCTAGACGAAAAGCTTTAAGATCACCACCACCTCACCCTTCCGTGGAAAACACACTCTCTCATCCAAATTAGGTACTCTAACCCTAAAAGGATGACAAAAACAACCTCGCCAGACATCAGCGGTCAGATCGAGGGAAAACCTCGAGGCCATCTCTAGGATAACTTCGGGAACCTTCGAGCTCCGATCCCTCCGGCGAATGGGAAGGTCCGGTTCTATCCAAACTCCTTTTTCCTTTCCAGGAACCTCCCGCATCGTGGAGACCGAATGCGCGCCATGAGCTGCTCGTAGGAATGCTCCTTCAGTACAACCTGAGCAAACATACCCGACGGACCTAGAGAGCATCAAAATCAGTCAGGGGGAAATACCTTAAGGAAAGCAAGCGATCTTCGGGAACACAATGCTGGGAGCAAGCTTTTAAGGAGAGAAGGAGAAAGAAGTGAAAGGATCTCTTCTTCATCCTTGGTTTTCTTCTTATACGAAGAATTCAACCGGCTAACGGTCGATGGACGACACGTGTCTGGAGCAGGCTATAAGAAGCGACGGAGATCAATTCAAAGATGAAAGGGTTTTGGCGGCACAAATCTAATCAAATGTTTCGAGAACCGTGCTCATTTAAGAAGATATCACATCATACGGTCTCAATCGGTGCAACTTCTGAGGCACGAATGATGGGGGACATTGTTAGTGCACGGGTGTAGACCCTATTGGAGTATCCGGGCACTCGACCCGTTAAGCGCCCGCAACCTGATACCTGCCGCTCAGAGTGGGACGTTGCTGAGTCAGACGAACGGGTCATTCGACCGTTAGGCAGGTGCCAATATTCGGGGGAGATTAATGGGGTCGAGTAAATGGGCAGCCGTTACCCCGAATCCCGGAGGAGATCGTTCCCGAATTAATGAGGGACAGTTACATGCAATCGGGGAGGAACCGCCTATAAATGGACAGAAGAACAAAGGTAAAGGGGTTCCATTCTTTCAAGGTACGAGGTCTAAGACATAGAACTCTACTTTCTCAGCTGATACTTCTTATACATTCGAACTTGCGCCACCAGTCCTGAGACGAACCTCCGTGGGTCGATCTCAGCTGCACCAAGCCCCATCTTTCCATTAAGTTCCCATACTAACTTAAGTATCAGATGGGATTTGGGTCGAAACCCAGATTCGACCCCCCCTAACGTGTCCCTGTGGTGCAGATCGACGATCATCATCCAGTGCCGAGGGTCGTCATTGAGCTTCCTAGCCTCAAACAATCGACACAACTGCTGCTCGAGTGTCGATTGAGCATCACACCATCATCAACTACCATCATCCGACTCATATTCGACTAACCTTGGGTCCCGACCCATCTGCTGACGAGGCTCCGACTTAGCACCAAGAGTCAGCTTGACAACTGTCTCGGTCAATTTTGGCTTTAACAGATGAGGATGCATAAATTTTTAAGTTAATCGGTTAAAACCATTGGCTTCAGTTTTACAAATTTCATGTGATATAGGTGAGATCTCTCTCATAAACGATGGCGTGGCACATCTTGCTTCATATATATCACAAACTGGTCACATATGGCATGCTTTTCTTGTCCCACATGCATGTTATGTTCAGGGGCGGAACTACTACTATACGGATTGTGGGGGCACATGACCCTAAGAATATTTGATTGTGTGTGTGTATGTAAATAGGGATTAATGGGTATCATACGCCATATGAGAGCTTCTCTCATACGCCCTCTCACATAAAGCACCCAAGTACAAGCCCACATGGGCTTGTACTTGGTTGTACTTGGGTGCTTTATGTGAGAGGGCGTATGAGAGAAGCTCTCATATGGCGTATGATAGCCATTATTCTCATGTAAATATGTATGTATATGCATTAAGTTCCCACCAAAAACATACATATGTAATTGTATCCCACCAAGCCAAATGTCTAGTTCTGTCACCGCTTGTGATGAACCACACAGATGTAAGCTTCGTATCTCCCGCAAAGTCAAAGACTGAGAGCTCTTGTGCAACAGGTGGACTAACACAGACGTGAACTCAAAGCATGTGTTGGAAACCTATCCCTTTTCCTTCAGACACATGCATCCCACCATTCCCCCAAATTCAAGGAAAAACTAGGCCCTGTGGAAAATGACTTCCCATCTTAACAACCTTCGCCAAACGTAGCCCTAATTTTAGAGTTATTAATGCCAATGAACCGAAACTGTAGAAAGATTGGTGAATGGGCTGCAGGGCAAGCACTGTTGGTGTGGGAGCTGGGCCCACACAACATGGGCGGGCCCACGTGGTCCTTAAATGCCCCGCTAATATCTTGCTTGCTGCAAAACTAAGGAATTGGGCAAAGGAGAAGCAATAAATGGGGGGAGGTTTTTAGTCCATTTCTCCATTTAATTCGCCACCGACGGCCCCCCTCTCGTAATTATGGCGAGATTTCGTCTCCCAGCACCGACACGTGCGAAAGCAGCTCCTGTTTGACTTGCTTCGTACATGGAGCCCCGAGCCTGAGAAATAACTAAAACATTCAGCATCCCTCCTACGATTTATTCCCTTCTCGGCCCACTAATAATAGCAAGCCGCATCAAATCACATGCCCAGTTTTTCTTTTCAAATTTATTTCTCTTTTTAAAATTGCATTCGAAATTTAAAGGAAAAAAACCTCAACAACAACAAAAATCAAAAGCACCAAGAATCGCCAGCCAATTTCGCCGTCACCGACTCTTCATTATTTCCTTTCTCGTCCCTCTTTACACCATTTGGGTACAGTGCCCCTCACGCAACACACTCCCTCCCAAAATGGCAAACAAACAAAAATTTACAACTATTTACATCATGTTCTTGATAGTTGTATATTTTGTAAAGTTCAAAATATGTATATTAATTAGGAGTCCTCGATCGAAAAGGGGGTATGTAACAAATCGTATGGGGCCCACAGCGCGTCGAGCGGGCAAGGGCGGCCCGCGTCCAGCCGAACCCACGGCTTCCCCTTCCCACTCCAATGCAGCAGGCTAACGGGTCCCGGGTGCAGATCCCTACACAGCCCGCGAAAGTTGTCGCCGCCCAAGCCGTGCTGATTCCACTTGTGATCGACGGCCGCGATCCTCCCGGCGAACACCAGCAGGAACGGCGGCAGCGATCCGAGCTCGTAGATCCGCATCCGCTTCTGCAGCTCCATCCACTCCTCGATCCGGCCCGTGTACCCGCCGGCCCGCCATCGCTCCAGGTCCATCACCATGACCCCGGTGTTGAAGTAGCACGCCTTCCTCCCTTCGAACGCCAGCGACAGCGCGCGGTTGGACCAGAACGACGGCGTGAAGTAGGACGTGAAGTTGGCATTGCAGTACTCCGGGGCGGCGAGGGCGACGCCGTCGGGCAACGGCGTCGACGACAGCGACCGGATGTCGTCGACCAGAATCAGATCCGAGTCGAGGTACACGACGCGTGAGACGCACGAGGGGAGGAGGCGGGGGAGGTAGGACCTGGCGTAGTTGAGGGGGCGGTCGAGCGCCTTGCGGATCGAGGTGGAGATGAGCCCCGAGACGAGAGAATCGTCGAAGGGGTAAATCTGGAAGCTTAAAGAGGGGAACGATCTAGAGATCGTGGAGTTGAGGCTGGAGATCGAGGAGGAGGCGACGAAGTGGAACTGGACGGATTGGGGGCAGGATGTGTGCTGGAGGACGGAGTGGATCGCCGCCATCGATCCCCGGAGGTAGGCGACGTCGAGCGTCATTGCCACGTGGACGAGCGCCGCCGGCTGGCAGGACGCCGACGAGGAGGCGGGGAGCGGCGGAGGGCATTCCGGCGAGTTGTAGAACTGCGGGGCCTCTCGGAACTTGAATTCGACCGCCGGCGACGCCGACAACGCTGACGTGGCGGCGGCGAAGAGGATAAGGAGGAGAGAGGAGAGCATTTTCTGTGACTTCGAGTTCGGGGAGTTAAAGGGTTTGGGACGAAGGGGCATGAATATTTATACAGCTGGGTGAAAAATAAGTAATATAATAATAATTATTGATCGGTAAATGGTTTAACCCAAAAAAACACAATACTCACTTTCACAACACTATTCACAACTTCAACCAACCCAAATTTAAACGCAAAAGAACAGGCCCTTAAGGTTTGCGTGTCCGGGAAAGCTACAACCCAGTGTGCCAAATCAAGGGTAATAAAATTTGAAAAATTATTATTTTAAATTGAGGAAAGCGTAAGGGACCCGCAAACGCCGACAGTTTGACTGGAAGATTTTTAATTACCATACTACCCTTCAAGGTGACCGCATCTGCACCGCCAAAACGCGTTTTCTGTGGAGGATATATCGGGAAGATGGCCCGCGTGGCCACGTTGCGCGTACCGGGCCTACATAATGTTCGCGCATTTCTGGGCACGTGCGAAGCACGACTTGGGATGGGGTCCCCGTCCGTGTGGGGCCTACACGGGGGGTTCAAATCCTTGATTAATCGAGAAGGCCACCTCCATAAATCTAATCCTCAGTGTTTATGACATTAATTATAATAATTAATGCGTTCTTTTAAAACTGTTGCGATGTCTCTTCGCGTTTGGTGTGGGCGTTTGGTTGGTGTGAAAGAACGTACGAGAAAAGATTGGATCTGGGGGTTGATGATTTGAAGGATGCACGACTTGGATAAGAATAGTTCTTGAGGGACATCGGAGAGTTTTAAGTCGAGTGTCATCCCGATCTTTCCTTACAGCGAGTAAATGAACGAGGGAGCATCGTTTTGGGTGTTGTCATCGCCGATCAGGTCGTGTTCAACGTGCATGTAAGCCGTACTTCGCATGTTACATGCAACTTATTACTTTCAATATCGGACCTGCAGGTATCTCTGTGTTGCAAATTTGCAATAGATATTGGTTTCACCATGTCCAAATTCTAGATCGTTTACCGACACGAATTCTAAGACGGGTAACTAACAAGAAAAGAAATATTATAGTTATATTCACTAGAAAATGTTTGCACATACCAATTTGTAATAGAATAAAATCGTAGGGAGTGCAATTGAATATCTATTATATATTTGACAACCTTTTTTTGAATTTGAGGGCTGACTAGGACAAGATAAAGAGTGTCTGCGATTTGATCTTTGTAAATAGAAGGTTGAGATGAAGCTTTGAAGCCATGAATGTGAGCTTTGAAATTTGGTCCAGCTTTGAAATTTGTCTAACTTTAGAAATGAAGTGAGCTTTGTAACCGAGCTTTGAAATTTGGTCCAGCTTTGAAATTTGGTCCAACTTTGAAAGCAGTCAGTGAACCAGTTTCGTACCGAAGGCGTCCACGAAATTTTTTTACGTTAATTTGTTGTTCCGCGCCGAAGGCGCCCCCTAAATTTTATTTTGTTGTTCTGAATCGAAGGCGCTCGCGCCGAATTTATTGTTCTACGCGAATTTGTTGTTTCGCGCCCGTCGAATTTGTTGTTCTGCGTCGAATTCGTGGTTCCGCGCCTAAAGCGTCGACGCCGAATTTGTTGTTACGTGCCTAAGGCGCCCGTGCCGCAAAACACTTTATGCTAATTTGTTATTTTTTAAATTTTAATATGTTTTAGGAGCAAAGATTTCGCAGGGGAAAATCTTAAATGAACCGTGCCCGCGGGTACAGGTTTTTATGCTAATTTGTTGTTCCGCGCCGAATTTGTTGTTCCGTATCGAAGGCGGCTGCGTCGAATTTATTGTTCCGTGTCAACGGCGCCTGCGCCAAATTTGTTGTTTCACGTCGAAGGCGCCCGTGATGCTAAATATTTTTACGCTAATTTGTTATTCTTTTAAATTTTAATAATTTCTTGGGAAATAAAGATTTCGCTGGGGAAAATCTTAAATGAGGCACGTGTTTTTTTACGCTAATTTGTTGTTCCGCGCCAAAAGGCGCATGCGCCGAAGCCACACGCATCGAATTTGTTATCCTATGCTAATTTGTTGTTCAGCGCCGAAGGCGTCCGTGCCAAATTTGGTGTTCTACGTCGAATTTGTTGTTCCGTGTCGAATGCGTCGGTGTCGAATTTGTTGTTCTGCACCGAAAGCGCCCGTTAACTTAAATATTTTTACGCTAATTTGTTGTTATTTTAAAGTTTAATAATTTTTTTGGAGAATAACGATTACACGTGGGAAATCTTTAATAAAACGTGTCCGTGGGCACGTGTTTTTTTACGCCAATTTGTTGTTCCGCGTCGAATTTGTTGTTCCGTGTCGAAGGCACCTACGTCGAATTTGTCTCAGTTGGAATATTTGTCCCGATCATAAGCTGACTGGGACAAACACCCAAAAAATTCAGCTCAATCAATTTATTTACATGGTTGTCATTCCACCCAAGAACCCAAAAAACAACACTCACAAAGTTGCTTATTTATATGGTTGGGCTGAGGGCCATCCCCGGTATTCTCTCGGTCTATGTCCATAGCCGTTGCTCGCAGGATGTTCGGTTCCTTGGTTTGGGACGGGCAGCTGGTGGCCTTACAGAAGTGGACTTTGACGTCTGGTGCAGGTGATGCCGCGGCCGTGCTCCTCAGTCCCTTGGCACGCAGGCGGGCTATTTTCCGTGTGGTTGTTTGACGTGGATTTAGAATCGCGGTTCTCACAGATGGCGCCAAATGTTTCGGGGTGTTTTCTCACCACAGGTTGATAGTTTGGAGGTCCGGGTGTCGTTGTGGTCACGTGAGACGCGTGCAACCTCCAGAGTCGATTATCCGAGCGTTCTCTTGGGCGGAAACATGCAGATCCATGCGTCGATGTGCCAAAGCGACGGTTTCCTGGAACGATTGGTCGATTGGGCTTAGGCTTAAAAGCGTTCGGACCCGAACAATGGAGCGCCGAATGGTGGCTTCGGCTGGTTGATGTCTCCTTTGATCTGCATAGACGAGAAGACTCGTCAGGTGGTCGGACCTTGGTTCCGACCAAGTCTCCTCCGATGCTTAAGTCAGATGATGATCGATAAGTGCCCAGTGGAATCAAGCTTGGTTCGGAGAGATACCAAGCACGAATTCTCGAACCGAGTTTAGGAGGAGAAATGTAAGGTGGAAGAAAGTTCTTGAGAGGTAGAATACCTGAGCCTTAGGGAATTCAGGAGTCGATCCATTGGCGTACCGTTTTTCAGGTCCCTTTGTTGAATCATTGGGCCGGCATTCGAGATAACTCGGTCGACAGATGATTATGGCCCACAGAGCCCGCCAAAGAAGCCTGATATCGACTCAGTCAATGCCCAATGGTCAGCCGACCGTTGAGTCCACCTCACTCGAACGTGAGATTAAAGGAGGGGCTCGTAAATCTCGGGGACGTGTACAACATTTATTCCTATTAAAAGGGGAAGATCGTGGCCCCTGTGGCCGTTATCATCCCAACGTCTCCAAAGAGACCCTGAACACCTATAAATAGAGGAACGGGTCCTATTTCCAAGGTACGAGGTTTAAGACATAGAACTCTACTTTCTCAGTCTTGAGACGAATCTCCGTGGGTCAATCTCAGCTGCACCAAGCTCTCTCTCTCTCTCTCTCCCCCTTAAATTCCATACTAACTTAAGCATCGGAGGGGATTTGCGTCGGAACCCAGATCCGACCCCCCCAACAACTCCCTGTGGTGCAGATCGTCGGTCATCATCCAGCACTGAGGGTCGTCATCGATTCTCTCAGCCTCAAACGATCAACGCATCTGTTGCTCGAAGGTTAATCGAGCACCGCATCCTCATCAACTACCACCATCCGACCCAGGTTCTTCCAACCAAGGCCCCACTCTGACTGCTGACGAGGCTCCGACTAAGCATCTTGAGTCTACGTCAGCTTGACAACTGTCTCAGTCAATTTTGGCCTTAACAGTTTGGTGCCGTCTGTGGGAAATGTTAACCACCTTGACATCCCAAAGTAATCCAGAAGCTATGACAGCTGGATCCAGCAACGCCGGACCGGTCGAAGGTCCAAAGGAGACGCCATGAGTGAACAGCATCCTGGTGAAGGACGTCGCAGACTCCACAACACCACCACCACGACCAACAGAGGCCTCGAAGGAGCTTCAGGTGACCAGAAAGGAATTCACCCAGTTCACCGAGCACATCGATAGGAGCCTAGGCACATTGGTGAATTTAATACGCAAAAAACATGGGGAGCCCATCGCCCGTAAATGAGCTGTTTCCGCCTCCAAAGCTGAACCTGACGCCAACCAAGGGCCCGACATTCCTTCGATCTCTGGGAGGGCCCAAGGACAGATCAACTGGAGATTAACCTCCATAATTCGACCCCTCCCCCGGCCCACCAATACAACAGAGCGGAGGTCAATAATCGAGCTTTCGTTCTCCAGGGAGAACCCACCCCCTCCAATTACCGGGTAGCAACGTGCAACATCCTAGATCAGGTAATGTACGGGGCTCCCCCAGGTTATAACCCTCTGAACCCTGCAGGTGGATTCGTGAGGAGGGAGGAGATCCCAAACCAATCCTCGAAAGCCAACTGCGTGCAACCTGGAGCAGGAGGATCCCTACTGGTCCAATCCGCGATTCGGAGGACCCCCCTGAAAGAGAATATCATCTATGCTCCTCTTCTCCCCAAGTTCAAGCTCTCTACTCTACCAGCTTATGATGGCAGAGGGAACCCATAGTCGCACATTCATAAGTATCTAAATGTCATGCTGCTCCACGGGGCCGACAAGCCATACCTTTATAGACCCGTCCATGCTACCCTGTTCAAGATGGCAGAAAGCTGGTACGAAGGGCTACCACACGACTGCATCGGCTCGTTCGATGAATTGGCAGACATATTCTGCAAACAATTCGTCGCAGGACGATGTCCTAAGAAGAAGTCCTTCCACCCTTCTCGCTCAAACAGAACGAGAATGAGTCGATCCGAGCCTTCATCCAGAGATTCAATGACGAGAGGCTCTATGTAAAAGAGACACCGGACGTGGCCGTCATAGCGGCACTCACCCAGGCGGTCTGGAATAAGCACCTGAGGAGGACCCTTCACCAGTTTCCCCTAACACCGTCGTAAAAATGCTCAACATAACGAATCGGTTTACTTCCTCCGAGGAGATGTAAAAACCAGTCTGAGCTAATGTGAAGAGCACCCCATCCCGCTGCGGAGACACGAGGCAAGAGAAACCAACCTCGGGAGCCCCTCCCCCCGCCAGGAGTCTCGATATAAAAGGCCCAGGGAAATGAGCCCTCGAAGCAAGGAGCGCCCTACCTACACTAAGTCGTTTACTCCTAAGGAAGAAGTCCTCATTTACGCCCCACGAGAGGAGCTGATCCAAGAGACAGCTAAGAAGGGAAAATATGAGAATAGGGACAATCTCAAATTCTGCAAATATCACAACGATTATGGGCACGATTCCAACGACTGTTGGACTCTCAAAAAAGAGATCGATGCCTTAGTCAAGCGAGGACACCCTAAGAACACGGCTAATGATCCACCTAGCATGGAGGGTTCCTCAAAGAAGAATGGCAAGATGACGGGGTCACCTGTCACCAAGGTGATCGACTAGCAAACCGTCTAAACTGGAGGCGAATAAAGAGGCGATGAACAACAACAGCTTCGACGTCGGTCGAAAAATACATGTACGCCTTTTTCGTTTTTCTGTTACTTCTTTCAATAAAGCATGTCTCCTTTATCGAATAAAATTTCACTTCCTTAAGGCTTCGTAAAGTCTACAGAAACTACCCCATCAAAACTCCCCTCGAAGAGGATCCAATCCTCAAGAGGTTTTGGGAAAATGGAACTTACGTTGATGCAAATGACACATAAAAGAGCGTTAGCCGTAAGTCGAAAGGACCACCCCTTCGCTACTGAACGAGTCTCCTGAACGAGCATCAGCCGTAAGTCGAAAGGGTCACCACTTCGCTACTGAACGACTCACCTAAACGAGCGTCAGCTGTAAGTCTAAGGGGCCACCCCTTCGCAATTAGACGACTCTCCTAAACAAGTGTCAGCCGTAAGTCGAAGGGGCCACCCCTTCGCTATTAGACGACTCTCCTAAACGAGCGTCAGCCATAAGTCAAAGGAGACACCCCTTTGCTACTGAACGACTCTCCTAAACAAGTGTCAGCCGTAAGCCGAAGGGGCTACCCCTTCGCTACTGAACGACTCTCTTAAACGAGCGTCAGCCTTAAGTCAAAGGGGCCATCCCTTCGTTACTGAACGACTCGTCTAAAAGAGCGTCAGCCGTAAGTCGAAAGGCTATCCCTTCGCTATTGAACGACTCTCCTAAACGAGTGTCGGCCGTAAGTTGAAGGGGCCACCCCATCGCTGCGGAACGAATTTCCCAGAATGCCTTCAGCTGTAAGCCGAAGGGTTACCCCTTCGCTATTGAACGACTCTCCCAAAATGTTTTCAGCCATAAGTCGAAGGGCTACCCCTTCGCTACTAAACGATTCTCCCAGAGCATCTTCAGCCGTAAGTCGAGGGGCCACCCATTTGCCACTGAACGACTCCTATTCCGTCAACCGTGAGTCGAGTAAATCTCTCCCTCACCATGGAGCGTAGTGGTCAACTTCTAAAAGTGGTTCGATGGTTTATCCTCGATCATCCTGAAGCAGTGCCTAACCCATCGAAATGGGCCATCAAGCATTACGACCACCACAGGACGTAAGCGACAACAAACTGATGGGTTTTGATGGACCCTTAGGGCACATTTCTATGCACGTCCTACGTCAGACGGACAATAGAGGTAAAAAGAAAAGCAGCAGAAAAGAAATCGTTAAACTATTTAACGAAAAGCCCTAAGGAATTCAAGACCTAGCCAGGATCTCTATTATCTTGAGATGGATCTGACCACCTCAAGATAGATCTAAACTATTGCAATATAATAAATGAAATGCTTAATTAAACTACATACCCGGAACTTTGCTGTACCGACAAAGTGTACTGAACCGCGTCCTGAGCCGCTCCTCGTCCCGAGCTGAACCGCTTACCGAACTGCACCGCATCCCGAGGCGAGCAATCCCCTTGTCACTGAGCCAACCACACACCGAAGAAAGTTTAACCTTGAATTTATCCTTCGCCAAGACTCCGGATCGAATCCGAGCCCCTTCGTGGCTTTGCTAGAGCCCTTTAGGAGCACGGGAGAAATATAGGGAGAAGAAAATATTTATTTTAAGCTTAGATCCAAGCGTGGTCCAAACTTTTGGGAGCTGCTCAGATCTAGAGCTTGGGACGAGTTATGAGGAGGGGCATGCACCTATTTATATAGGCGGCTGACTCGTCCCCTTTACTCCACTTCCGATGTGGGACTAAAGGTTTTGGAGTAAAGAATTCAAGTTAGTTTGTCTTAAAGAAAGGCCAAAGTTCTATGAATTTTAACTCCATCACCTTTGAGCTTCACATTTGATACAACCTATCAAATCGAAGAGCATTGAACGGTGAACGCGTAGGAAAAAAACGACGAGTCATTTCGAGCCAGTTTGACCCCTCAAACGTGTGCTCAAAATCAGCAAAAAAAAACTCAATTTTTGCAAAACAGAGCCGTCACAAACAGATTTTCCATGCATGCAACCCTAGGGCGCGGTTGCCCCAGGCGGGCAACGTGTGTGCGCTGTCGCTTTGCGTGCACGCCGCGCCAACCAGCACACGTGCCAGGTGAGCACAACCCTAGGGCGCGGTGGGCACGATGGGGCCCACCCACGCCCCAGGCGAGCGCATGCGCTACCGCTTTACACGTGCGCCGCGCCAACCTGCGCACACGCAGAGCGCATGCACTGTCGCTTTACACGCACACCGCACCAACCTGCACATGCGTAGAGTGTAGTTTGGTAATAAATTTATCTAAGTTATATTGTAATGTAGTTAACATTAGATATCAACTTAGGTAAAGTCCTGAGACTTTATGCAAGGTCAAACGAGTATCGAGATGAGTATCTCGATCATGGAGAAACGTTTGACCGTCTGTAGCATAAGTCTGAAATGGTTCGTGGTCGTAGATGTTTCGAGACAAGGATATCGAAACATCGGATAGACCATTGTGTCTTAGTCTTTACCGTTTAGCGGTGGCGATGATCTCATGATCGCTTGACTTGGCGAAGTCGAAGACAAGACACAGGTGCTCATTAGAATGAGTTCACTGAACGATCCACTAGAGTTATCATATGGTTATATTGACCAATCTGTCAGTGATAACTCTGAGTGATGATAGGATAGTTGGTCTTTTGACTTGAGGTCATTTTTGACAAACCTATGCGTGAACGGTGCCACTTAGATCAACTGACCTAGCTTCGAGGCAAGGCCTGTCGAAAGGTCTTTTGATTGGGTGTCACTTGAAACGTACGAGGCGAGTAATGACCAAGAGAGGATTCGTCTCTCCCGGTCAATGGGAGTTAGTGTCGTAGAGTTAGTTCGGTCTTTAGTAAAAACTCTGCGCAGAGTATGTTGGAAGAAGTCCAACATTTATTGACTAAAGATTGATAGAAACTAACCGGAGTCAAGTTATTGGGGTTGACAGTTTTGACCGTACCCCAGACTTGATCTACACGACATAGTTAAGACGAAAAGACTATAACTACGGAATTCATCACGGAAACAGTCAGGTGGTCCCGACAATACTCATGTCAATGAGTCAACCACATAATGATGATTCCTGAAGCAGGGACGGCAACCACTGCTAGTGGTCACTGCCGTATAGGGCTTCGAGCCCAACCTGTTGTAAGGGTCAGGCTGTAGGGTCTCACACAGAGTGCAACGCTTCGTCTAGTAATAGGTAGAAAATAGTTAGGGAAAATATTTGTATTTGATGCAAAAGAAGAGATAATTGCATTTGATGCAATATGGTAATTTAAGCTTAGATAGGGACTATTTTGTATTTGATGCAAAAGCGATTAAATGTGTATTAAATTGTTTAATACAATATTTAATAAAATAAACGCAAGGAAAAGTTCACGGGTAAGACGGGAATGTCCCGGTCTAGACCCAGGTTTGAACGGCGTCCAAATCGGACGCCAGATGATCAAGTTAAAGCCAAAACAGCCCAAAATATCAGACCAGGCCAGACCCAGGCAGAACAGGCTGCCTGGGCTAGCCCAGGCGCTGCCTGGGCTAGCCAGGCACAAGCCTGGGCAGAGCCCAGGCTCGGCCTGGGCAGAGCCCAGGCTCGGCCTGGGCTAGCCCAGGCCCGCCTGGACTCTGCCCAGCGCCTGGGCAGAGCCCAGGCGCGGGCCTGGGCTCGCCCAGGCCGCCTGGTCGACTGCCCAGGCCGCCTGGTCGAGCCCAGGCGCGGACCTGGGCTCGCCCAGGCGGCTGGGCGAGCCCAGGCGCGACCTGGGGTCTGCCCAGGCGTGACTCGGGCATTTTTGGCATGCGTGGGGCCCACCCATGGGCCCCACCTCTAGGGTTTTGAACCCTAAGTATGCTGAATCAAATGACGGCTGATTTTAGTCGAAAATCTAGCCTAGGGCTGATCTTTGGACACTCAATTGGAGGGTCAAACGAACTCCGATTGACGAACGGTTTTTTCCTATGCGTTCACCGTTGAACGCTTGTCGTATTGATAGGTTGTATCAATCCTGAAGCTCAACGGTGAGTGAGTTAAAATTCACGGAAGTTTGCACTTTGTGAAGTGCAAACTAACTTGATTTTAAATTAACTCTATTTTTAGTCCCACATCGGATTTTGAGAAAAGGGGAGAGTCAGCCGCCTATATAAATAGGGGTCTCCCCCCTTCCTCAAAACTCGTCCCAAACTCTAGATCTGAGCGGCTCTCGTAAATGTTGGAGCACGCTCGGATCTAAGCTTAAATAAATATTTCTCTTTCACCCTACATTTCTGCCTTACTCCTGCGGGCTCTAGCAAAGCCTCAAAGGAGTTCGGATTCTGGATCCGAAATCTTGGCGGAGGTTTCACTCGCGTGAAACTTTCTTCGGCAGTTGGTTGGCTCGGCGGCACGGGGATTGATCGCCTCGGGGTGCGGAGCGGTTCGAGGAGCGGTTCGGGGAGCGGTTCAAGGAGCGGCTCGGCGTGGGACGGGAGCAGCTCGGAAGACGGCGCGGAACATCTCGCCTGCCCCAGGGCTGAGATTCCGGGTATGTGGTTAAAGTATTTTTAGCATTAGTTTAGTTTAATCGCAGTAGGCTAGATCCTTCTTGGGATGGTCAGACCCATCCCAAGTCGGCATAGATCTTGGCATAGGGTCTTGGACCTTAGGGCCAAGTTAAAATTGTTTTAACTTGCATGTTAATTAGTTAACATAGTTTTTCTTCCGCTGCTATAATTTTTGTGTCTATGTTCCGTCCGACTTAGGACGGGACTAGAATTTTTGTGCCCTAAGGGAACCCCCAATTCCCAACAGTGGTATCAGAGCCTAGGTATGCGTAGCGATCTAGGTACTGCGATTTTATTAAACGTGTTAATGCTTTTAAATACTTTTAAATGTTTTTAAAATTATGAGATAATTTTTTAAAAATGTTTTAGATGTTCAAAAATTTTTTTTTTGATATTTTTGAACATGAAAATTTTAAAATAACGTTTTAAAATTTATGTGATAATTTTAAAACTAATTTTAAATATTTAAAAGTTTAAATTTATTTTGGATGCCTAGAAATTTTTATTTGATAAATTTTTAAGCATGAAAGTTTTAAAATGATGTTTTAATTTTATGAGATAATTTTAAAACTTATTTTAAAGATTAAAATTTTTATGAGATAAATTTTTTAAAATAGCATGCAAATTTAGTGATTTTAAAAATTAAGTTTTTTTTATGAGATAAAAATAAAATATTTTTAAAATCATATTTTAAATTTAAATGTTAAATTTATGTATGCAGTCTAAAAATTGTTTATGCGATAAACTTAGTTTATTTAAATTGTTAAATAGATATACACTTTCATTTTATGTTGATAAAATTAGTGTAGCTTTATTTTAATGGCTTGTTAATCTTGTCCCTTATTTGATAACACAAGACAACCTTTTAGGTTAGCCATTAAAAATGATTAAAATTTATTACTTGAATTTTAATGACATGCTATGTTTTAATAAATCATTAACAACAATATTAAGACCTAATTCCTGATTAGGGTAGTCCTTTAAATGAATTTTCAATTCTAATTGTTATAATTAATTTTCATTAAAGGACTTCGCTTCTAGCGTTGTTAATAAAATTTATTAAAATCCTAATAACGATTAGGGTAGCACGTGAACCTTATAGTTGATAAGGACTTAATAAAAGTTATTAAACAAATCCTAAAAATTTTGAATTTAAGGATTCAACTAGTTGATAGGATTAATTAGTTGTTAATAAAAGCTGTTTAGTCTATGGCATATATACAAAAATGACAAGCTTCATTCAATGGACCATGATCCAGTCAATGTGCTTGGCTAAGAGTTCTGGGTCAACCCTTGCTAGTCCAAGGGGTAGTGATCCTGGCTTAGTCAATTCCCTGGCTGAGTTCCGCTGGACCGCAATGTCGCGAATCATGATTGTATGACACCCTGGACTATATCTAAGTCAAATACGTTAATGATCTTTTTCAAGATTAGCCGTAGCCCTCCTTGTTTTAGGGGTTAGCAACTATAGGGCCCGTGTTATAGTTGTTGAGATACACTCAAGCTGTGACATGGCAACCCTGTAGAAACCAACTCCTTAAATACATAAGATGAAATCTTGACTAACCCTAACCGTCGTCTCGTACCCCGAGCGCCGGCGTAAGTTAAGTCAACGATGTAGTCTGCCTAGATGTAGTCTAAGACCTGACCCAAACCGACGTGTCGTGCATACACCGAGCTGAGGGGCAAGTCAGGCTAGACATGAAAACAAGGGTCCGACTAGACTAGACATGGTGATTTGGATGAGCACACTCATGATCACGAATGGCTAGGGGCAAAAACCGATTAAGAGAGTCATATCCAATATGATCGATGAAGAGTCATCTTCCGATCGCAGAGTCAATCAACTTGTTGAGCTACACTCAAGGTTGTTTAGACTCAATGTGATTGGAACTCTTACCCATTAATTTTAATTCGATTAAATCGTTCGTTATTAAGCCTTAAAACGATCGTAAAAATAGTGGGAGGATATAGATAGATAAAAGCCAATCTACCTATATTTAATATTGAACATATGCTAAAACTAGGGCAAGACTATGTTTACCGAAAGAATCAATTTATAATATTCAAATTAGTTAACTGGTCAAACAGGTTGATAAATTGAATATCAAAGTTAAATTCTAGTTGATAGAATTAAACTATATTCTCGTTGACAAATTAAATGACCTTCTAAAAGAACAGACTTAAGAAATATGATTTCATTAAGTTCTGTGTCCAACAAATAAATTAACGCTACATGTCACTCGTCTCTATATGAGGCAGCTTGAACATATAGGACATTCAAAGTATGTTTCTCCATACAACTTGTCGAGCTACCCTCAAGGTTGTATGGACAAACAATTTTGATCCGCAAAGTTCGAAAATTCGATCAAACCGTTTGACTCGAATACGAGTGCATGAGCGGTGCAAGACTATGTATCCCAACCGGATCTTGAGACTAGCAACTTCTTGAGCTACACTCAAGATTGCAAAGCTCAAGCGTTTGGATACATAAGTTGCTTGCATAGCTATTTATTTATGTTGATATCTAAATATGATTTAGAAAAGGAAGAAGGCACTTCGGAAAGTCAATTGAGAAAGTTAGTTTAATTTATCATTAGTACAGGCATAAGTAGGAGGAAATGAAAACGTGACATATTTTCATGTCACATTTCGGAATAAGTTGTTATACAAAAGACGTTTAACGCATTTTGACGAATGTCGTCACATTGCTTCTGAAGTGATGTTTTGTGTTAAGTAACTTGTAAATAACTATATATATATATTAAATGTTAATATATAAATACACAAGATAGTAGCGAACTTATATGGTAAAATTAGACTAGGCCGTATCAAGAGATTAAGCTTCACAAGTCACATAAAGAGGGGTCTGACCTCTCGTATTATGAAGTCTACGGACACTTGTGAGTCTTAGCCTCTTAGATACTATGGCCGAAACCCATCTGTGAGACAGTGGGAGAATGAGTTGTCGAACTCAGTCTCGTACATACTGATGTACCCGAGTCTACTTTTAACAAAATAAGTTATTCGTATATTTTATTAAGACACGTGTTCTTGATGAAACGCAAGTCTGATAAAATAAAGAACGAAATGACTAAAGTATTTAAACTGATTCAATTAGATCGAATGGTCAAATACTTAGCTACATAAAATCTTGTGTAATTAAAAGAAAATGTGATTTTCTCTCAGATCAAGTCTGTTAACACATCGGTGTGTTAAAAGGTATGAATCACACTTAATTAGATTTAGTGTGATCCATTGTAAGTGACTCTGAGTTAAGTCCTCCCTCTGGGTTAAGTCCCAAATAGTAATGCCTAGGTTTTGATAAAGTTCTATGAGAACATTATCAATAAGATATTCATTAAATCAATCATGAGGAAGTTGTATATTTACTCGAATTTCGTAAGACGAAAAAGTCGAGTTAAGACATCATAACTGATGATGACTTAGTCAACTTCCAGGATAAAATTCGGAGTAGTAACTCCGATTTAAAACTTGATGCAGGTCCGTGTGCGTAAATAAATTTGAGAATTTAGTCTACGTGCCCAAGGAAAATGTTTCCTCACTTTCCGCAAGTAAATCTTTAAGTTAAAAGATTGGTGCAGAAAGGAAAATAGTGAAGTACAATCTTGTTGGACGAGAACGTTTTTCATCCTAATTTCTTTAAAACGAATTATGATGAAACCAGTTTCGCCAACAAGATGTGTACAGATCTACTCGGACCAAAGCCGATGTAAAACGCTTAAGTTGACCATGAAAATTGGAGCATTCACTTATAAGTTCGTTTTTCTAAATATGATTTAGACAGACCAACTTATATGAATTAGCCAGATAGTTTTCAAGGTCAGTGGGAGCGTATAAATTACATGCGAATCATCAAAAGGATGGAACATATATTTTGATTAAGTAATCAAAAGGTTTGATACTTTATCAGAAATAAATATGAGCCATTTGTAATGACCAATTACTAATTTAAAATTATTATCGTAAGGTACGATGAACTGGATAAGATCCAGGGAAATAAAATATTATAGATTCCGATAGACCAAATGAATGAGATTCAAATGGTTGGTCTAACACAAACATAAAAACCCCTTAAGTCTATAGTGTAGACGGTCTTAGCAGATCCACTCACGAAGGCTCTATCACATGAAGTCGGGAAAACTTATGTGTAAAAACGATATTAGATATCGAGATAAATGGGCCTGAGTGCAAGTGGGAGATGTAGGAATATGATGCCCTCGAGGCCATTTATTCCTGTGTGAATAGCACAAACATCTTGTTCGAAATAACAGTAAGCTGTTTGGTAATAAATTTATCTAAGTTATATTGTAATGTAGTTAACATTAGATATCAACTTAGGTAAAGTCCTGAGACTTTATGCAAGGTCAAACGAGTATCGAGATGAGTATCTCGATCATGGAGAAACGTTTGACCGTCTGTAGCATAAGTCTGAAATGGTTCGTGGTCGTAGATGTTTCGAGACAAGGATATCGAAACATCGGATAGACCATTGTGTCTTAGTCTTTACCGTTTAGCGGTGGCGATGATCTCATGATCGCTTGACTTGGCGAAGTCGAAGACAAGACACAGGTGCTCATTAGAATGAGTTCACTGAACGATCCACTAGAGTTATCATATGGTTATATTGACCAATCTGTCAGTGATAACTCTGAGTGATGATAGGATAGTTGGTCTTTTGACTTGAGGTCATTTTTGACAAACCTGTGCGTGAACGGTGCCACTTAGATCAACTGACCTAGCTTCGAGGCAAGGCCTGTCGAAAGGTCTTTTGATTGGGTGTCACTTGAAACGTACGAGGCGAGTAATGACCAAGAGAGGATTCGTCTCTCCCGGTCAATGGGAGTTAGTGTCGTAGAGTTAGTTCGGTCTTTAGTAAAAACTCTGCGCAGAGTATGTTGGAAGAAGTCCAACATTTATTGACTAAAGATTGATAGAAACTAACCGGAGTCAAGTTATTGGGGTTGACAGTTTTGACCGTACCCCAGACTTGATCTACACGACATAGTTAAGACGAAAAGACTATAACTACGGAATTCATCACGGAAACAGTCAGGTGGTCCCGACAATACTCATGTCAATGAGTCAACCACATAATGATGATTCCTGAAGCAGGGACGGCAACCACTGCTAGTGGTCACTGCCGTATAGGGCTTCGAGCCCAACCTGTTGTAAGGGTCAGGCTGTAGGGTCTCACACAGAGTGCAACGCTTCGTCTAGTAATAGGTAGAAAATAGTTAGGGAAAATATTTGTATTTGATGCAAAAGAAGAGATAATTGCATTTGATGCAATATGGTAATTTAAGCTTAGATAGGGACTATTTTGCATTTGATGCAAAAGCGATTAAATGTGTATTAAATTGTTTAATACAATATTTAATAAAATAAACGCAAGGAAAAGTTCACGGGTAAGACGGGAATGTCCCGGTCTAGACCCAGGTTCGAACGGCGTCCAAATCGGACACCAAATGATCAAGTTAAAAACAGCCCAAAAGATCAGGCCCCAGACAATATCTGAGACCCAGGGCCAGACCCAGGCAGAAGGCAGGCTGGGCGCCTGGGCCTGGGCCCAGGCGGCCCAGGCGCCCTGGGCGCCTGGGCGGCTGGCCCAGGCGCCCAGGGCGCCCAGGGCCAGGTGCCTGGGCTAGCCCAGGCGCGGACCTGGGCTCGCCCAGGTTCGACCTGGGCTCTGCCCAGGCGTGACTCGGGCATTTTTGGCATGCGTGGGGCCCACCCATGGGCCCCACCTATAGGGTTTTGAACCCTAAGTATGCTGAATCAAATGACGGCTCAGTTTTTGTCGAAAAACTAGCCTAGGGCTGATCTTTGGACACTCAATTGGAGGGTCAAACGAACTCCGATTGACGAACCGTTTTTTCCTATGCGTTCACCGTTGAACGCTTGTCGTATTGATAGGTTGTATCAATCCTGAAGCTCAACGGTGAGTGAGTTAAAATTCACGGAAGTTTGCACTTTGTGAAGTGCAAACTAACTTGATTTTAAATTAACTCATTTTTAGTCCCACATCGGATTTTGAGAAAAGGGGAGAGTCCGCCGCCTATATAAATAGGGGTCTCCCCCCTTTCTCAAAACTCGTCCCAAGCTCTAGATCTGAGCGGCTCTCGTAAATGTTGGAGCACGCTCGGATCTAAGCTTAAATAAATATTTCTCTTTCTCCCTAAATTTCTGCCTTACTCCTGCGGGCTCTAGCAAAGCCTCAAAGGAGTTCGGATTCTGGATCCGAAATCTTGGCGGAGGTTTCACTCGCGTGAAACTTTCTTCGGCGGTTGGTTGGCTCGGCGGCACGGGGATTGATCGCCTCGGGATGCGGAGCGGTTCGAGGAGCGGTTCGGGGAGCGGTTCAAGGAGCGGCTCGGCGTGGGACGGGAGCAGCTCGGAAGACGGCGCGGAACATCTCGCCTGCCCCAGGGCTGAGATTCCGGGTATGTGGTTAAAGTATTTTATTAGCATTAGTTTAGTTTAATCGCAGTAGGCTAGATCCTTCTTGGGATGGTCAGACCCATCCCAAGTCGGCATAGATCTTGGCATAGGGTCTTGGACCTTAGGGCCAAGTTAAAATTGTTTTAACTTGCATGTTAATTAGTTAACATAGTTTTTCTTCCGCTGCTATAATTTTTGTGTCTATGTTCCGTCCGACTTAGGACGGGACTAGAATTTTTGTGCCCTAAGGGAACCCCCAATTCCCAACATAGAGCGCGTGCGCTGCTGGCGCGAGCTGCACCCGTGCTCTGCGCGGGCGCGAGCTGCGCCTGGGCTTGGGCTTGAGCTTAGGCCCGCTTTGCTGTGGTGCCACTCAAAGGTGCGTCCATTTGTGGCTGGGCTCAGCCCAACTGATTTGGGCTGACCCACTCTTTGTGCTTCTTGACGGTTTTGGCCATACCTCGTGCATTTGGCATCCGTTTTGGACGCCGTTCGAACCTGGGTTTAGACCGGGACGTTCCCGTCATCCAGGTAACCTTTTCATCGTGTTTGTTTTATTAAATACGGCCTTAAACATTTTAAGACACATTTAACTCTCTTTGCATCATATGCAAACTTGTCCACATCTATTATGAAAAATTATTTGCATCAAATACAAATGATCTGAGGGCATACATCCCCCAGGATCATTTATCCTAAATGCAAGAGCTAACTGCAAATTCTTTGCAGTTTCTATCCCTTGCATCAAATGCATATTCTCCCTAATTTCTACCTATTACTTGACGAAGGTCGCACTCTGTGTGAGACCATACAGGCTGACCATACTACAGGTGGGGCTCAAAGCCCCAGACGTCAGTAACCACGAGCATTAGGTGCCATCCATATTTCAGTATCATACTTATATAGTTAACTTATTGATATGAGTATTGTCGGGACCACCCTGACTGTGTCCGTAATGAATACCACAGATATAGTCTCTTCGTCAAAACTATGCCGTTTAATTCAAGCTTAGGGTATGGTCAAACTGTCAACCCCAATAGCTCAAAGCCGGTTAATCTCCATCGATCTTTAGTCAAATAATATTGGACATCTTCCAACATACTATGGCCAGGGTTTTCACTAAAGATCGAACTAATACTACGACAATAACTCACATTGACCGGGAGAGACGAATCCTATCTTGGTCATTACTCTCCTCGCACATTTCAAATGTCACACAATCAAAGAGCTTTCAACGGGGCTTACCCAAGGCTAAATCAGTGATCTAAGTAACACCATTCACACACAGGTTCGTACAATGACCTCAAGTCAAAAGACTAACTTTCCTATCATCACTAAGGGTTATCATCGACAGATTGGTCAATCATAACCATATGATAACTCTTGTTGGGTCGTTCAGTGAACTCATTCTCCAATGAGCACATGTGTCTCGTCTTCGACTTCGCCAAGTCAAACGATCATGAGATCATCATCACCACTACACGGTGAAGACTAAGACACAATGGTCTATCCAATGTTTCGATATCTTGTTCTCAAAACATCTATGACCACGAACCTTTTTAGACTTATGCTACTAACGGTCAAACACTTCTCCATGATCGAGATCCTCATTTTGACCTTGTATTAAGTCTCAGGACTTTACCTAAGTTTCTAGTGATTACAACATTTCTATTAACTTAGATAAATACTTACCAAACAGCTTACTCTTATTTTGAACAAGATGTCTGTATAGATACACATGGATGAATTTGCGTCGAGGGCATACACATCTCTTAACATCTCCCACTTGCACTCGGGCCCATTTATCCCGGTATCTCATACCGCATTTACACATAAGTCTTTTCAGACTTCATGTGGTAGAGCTTTCATGAGTGGATCTGCTAAAACGTCTACTGTATAGACTTAAGAGGTTTCTATATTTATCTTAGACCACATATTTGAATCTCAACCAAATAATTCACTTAGTCTCTTAAAATCCATAATTAATTTCTTGACTGGATCTCATTCAACTCATCGTACCTTACGAGAATAATCCATAATAAGTTTTACTGGTCATTTAGACGGTTTATAATCATTTTTGACAAAGTGTCAAACTCTTTGACCACTTTGTCAAACCATATGTTCCGGCTCTTTGATACCTCGCATGCTTTTATTCGCTCCTATACTAACCTTGAAAACTCTCTGGCGGATTCATATAAGTTCGTTCTTCTAAATCACATTTAGAAAACAGACTATACATGAATGCTCCAGTTTTCATGGTCACCATGAGCATTAACATCGAGTTTGGTCCTAGTAGATTTGTACACATCTGCTGGTGAGATAGTTTCATCTTAATCTGTTTATAGGAGTTAGGATGATAACCGTTCTCAATCAACATATGTTGTACTTCACTATTTTCTCTCTACACCAATCTTCTGTCTTGAAGATTTACTTGCAGCCAATAAGTAACACATTCTTTGAGCATATAAACTAAATTCCATACTTTATTTACGTGCAAGGAACGTTTTCTGATTGCATTAAGCCATTTCTTAGAGTCACTACTCTAAATGGCATCTTGGAAGTTGTCTAGGCCATCATCGACTATGATGTCTAACTCGATTCTTCGTCTCACGAGACTCGAGTAATCCTTTAACTTCCTAAAGATTGATTTAATGTATATCTTATTAATAAGCTCCTCATAGAACCTTATCAAGAACTTAGACATTACTATCTGAGACTTAACCCAGAGGGAGGATTGTAACTCAGAGTCACTTGCCATGCATCACACCATGTCTAACAAAGTGCGATTCATGCTCTCTAACACACCGATGTGTTAAGAGACTTGACCTGAGAGAAATCACATATTTCTTTTTTAATTTACGCACGATTTATACAGCTAAGTATTCGACTTTTCGATCTGATTGAAGTAGTTCAAACACTTCTGTCATTGTGTTATCTATTTTATCAGACTTGTGTTTCAGCAAGAACATGTGCCGTAATAAAATAAGAACAACTTATCCTGGCTAACTTAGACTTGGATTCGGGTACATCTTTATGTACGAGACTATGAGTTTAACAACTTATTTTCCCACTGTCTTATCGAAGGAGTTTCGGCCATTATACCGTTGAGACAAGATTCATAAGTGTTTGTAGACTTCATAATACAAGAGGTCAGACCCCTCTTTATGTGACTTGTGAAGCTTAGTCTCTTTGGTATGGCCTAGTCTATTTTGCCATATAAGTTTTGTTATTATCTTGCGTATTCATGTATTAACATTTAATACATTATCGTTATACAAATTACTCACATAAAACATTGCTTTAGAAGCAAGGTGACGACATTCGTCAAAAATGTGTTTGACGTCCTACATGGTCCAAGAAACAACAATTGTTCCTTTTTCCAACACGTGGACAATCTATTTCTTTTTTTATAACGGTTATCCTGAAACCGTGACATCAAATATGTCACATTTTCAGTTCCTCCTTCTTATGCCTTTACTAATGATAAAAAAACTATCTTTCTCAATTGACTTTCCTTAGTGCCTTCTTCCTTTTCTAAATCTCATTTAGATATTATACGTCTTAACAAAAATAATAGCCATGCAAACATCTCACTTATCCAAATGCTTGAGCTTTGGAACCTTGAGTGTGCTCAACAAGTTGCTCGTCTCAAGATCCGGTTGGGATACATAGTCTTGCACCGTTCATGCACCCATTTTCGATTCAAACAATTTGATCAAAGTTTCAAACTTTGCGGATCGAAACCGTTTTCCATACAATCTTGAGTGTACTCAATAAATCATATGGAGAAACATGCTTTGAACATCAATATGTTCAAGCTGCCCCTCATAGAGGCGAGTGCCAGGTAGCGTTCATCTATTTTGTTGGACATAGAGCTTAAGGAAATCATTGTCACTAAGCCTATGCTTAATAAGGTCATTTTAATGTCAATGAGAACATAGTTTAGTCTATCAATTAGAATTTGAGTTGATATTTCATTAATCAACTATTTGGACCAGTTAACTTATTCTCTTAGGATATTATGTTTTGATTCCATTGGTAAACATAAGAACTACCCTAGTTTAGCATATGTTCAATAGTAAATATAGATAGAATGGATTTTATCTAACTATATCCTCCCACTATTTTTGCGATCATTTTAAACCATAATAATGAACGATTTAATTAAATTAAATTAATGAGAAAAAGTGTAACGGCCGTTTTCCGACCGTTCATATTTTTGCGCGTACTTTCCTCTTTCGTATGCGTATTTTTCTTTGACTTTTCTTCTATCCGGAATACACGATATTATATGCCGTTGTGACCATATGAAAGAGTAGTTATTTGTGGGATTTTTAGTGAACGTCATTTCACGGGTCGTTCTCCCACAAATCAGCCTTGATTGGAGAGACGTCGTGACTTTAGACTTCGATGCCGGACCTTTTTGTTTTGAGTTCGTTTTCCGTGAACCTAGCACACGATCGACCACCGTACCCCCGAGCCTTTCATCGTCACGGTCGTTCCGAAATTTTCTTCGTAATTTTCAGACACCGTTAGTCCAACCTAACCCACTAACCAAATTCAAAGCCCGCTAAGCCTTAACCCAAATTTGAAATTCAAATCTTAATCAAATCTCATGGGATTTCCTACGTATCATGAGAATATTTCTGTGACTACCCTCACCTTGTTGTCCCCTCTTTGCACACCCCCTCTATCACACCCTCTCTCCTAGTCACCCAAAATATACCCCCCTTTCAAAACCATTTACCAAAACTATTTTCTTATGTTCACCTAATTGGGATATTCACTATTCTTTTTTAACTAATCTAAACCCCATCTATCTCTCCCTCTCTCCTCGTATAACCCTTAAATTCACTCTATTTGAAACCTAAATAGAAAATTACATCTTCTAAAACACATGCAACTAGGGTTTTTGGAGAACCCACTCACGCAACCGCCGCACCTTCCCACGCCCGGCCACCTTGGCTCGCCGTCGGCCACCCTCGGAGCCCAGGCCGCCAGCCAACTCCTCCCCCTCGACAACATCTCCTTCTTCCTCCTCCTAGAAGCCCTAAACCCCACTTAAAACACCAAAAACTCCTTTGTAAAATTGCCAGCCATCTCCACCTTCAAACCTCGCGCCCGGCCGCCGCCGCCATTGCCGTCGCCGCCGACGATGACCACCACATGCCCGCCGATCACTCCCCTCGACGTCCCCTATCCACTACCAGCCTTCCCTCGCATCAGTTCTTCCTCCTCCTTCCGCAAACAGCGCGCAAACGCCGTATACACCAAATCTGTCCTCCTCCATCAAAAATGCGCGGCCGCCCCTCTCTGGCCACCGCCGGCGACCAGCTCCACCACCAACGGCCTATCCTTGACCCCCTCTATCTACTGCAATACCCCTTTTACCCCTCAAGTCGTGATAATCTTTGCGGTAATCCAAAACAGCGACCCGTTTGGCAAAACTGTCCTTTTCGCCTTCTCACGGCCGGCCGTCGCCGCGTGCCGCCATCGTCAGCCACTCACCAGGCCGAACAACCCCCCATTGACCTCTTCCAATCCTTGGCAGCCCCCTTTCCCCTAGGAGTTCATGCATGCCGCAGATCTCGTGTGTTTTCCGACGTCGTAGCCACTGCCCTGACGTTTCGTTGCGCTACCCGCAACCGGAGAGATCCGACGCCATACCCGCTGTTCTGACGCTTCCCACTCGCTGTTCTCACCTTTCGCTCGTTGTCCGTACATGTCTTACTACAGTATCTATGGCCAAAACATTGCTGACGACGCAGATCTATCGCCGTTCAGACCCGACGTCCGATCTACGATCAAACGCCGAAAAGGTTAGCCCCCTAATGCATAGTAAGAATCCAAATTGTAGCGAATCTAAAACCTAATCTAAAAGTCATCAATGATAACTAAGTTTACATTTCTGCTCCTTTAAAATGTTGTTCAACCTTAGAAATCGACAAACGGACTTGAATATCTGTGCATACATGGTAGAACGTCGATTAGGCTGAAACGAATCAAAAAGATGTGACTTTTGACTGTTAGGGTAGCCCCGTTGAACTTAGAAACTTACCATAATAGGATTGATGAAAAACACGTTCTGACACCGCCGTTGGCTCGTTTCAGACAAACCATCGCTGACGCACCGCTTCGACGAGATGATCCAGACCGACGACTCGCTCGCCACCGCAGGCAAGTGTTCTCACTTGCGTACTTTCGGCCACGTTTAGGCCATCACCCTTTAAACTGTAAAAGTACGACTAAAGAGAACCGGACGTGAAATGATAGCGTCCGGGATCCCCTTGACAGTTTAGACTTGACGATGAAGTCTAAGCACAAACAAACAACAACAAAAACAACTGACACCCTAGGTTCTATCTGTGTGTGCATGCGTGTGGACCCTATAGAACGACCAACTCCTTACTACTTGTCATGTCATCAAATGTTACAAAAAGCCTCCGGGTATTTCGGATGCTCTCCAAGCGAGAGTGATCCCTGTTACAAAAAGCCTCCGGGCGTTTCGGATGCTCTCCAAGCGAGAGTGATCCCTGTTACAAAAAGCCTCCGGGCGTTTCGGATGCTCTCCAAGCGAGAGTGATCCCTGTTACAAAAAGCCTCCGGGCGTTTCAGATGCTCTCCAAGCGAGAGTGATCCCTGTATTGTCTTGTCTTGAGCATTCGGGTTTGGGGTAGGGTTGAGCGGTCGCACGGGGATAGGGTCTGGTCGCCCTCAAACCGTAAGGCATGAATCCTTCGTGACACACACGGTACTTCTTGTCCTGTTTGGTCCGGTCTAGTCTAGTCCCAAGCCAGTGGCACTCGCTACAGCTATTGCCTGTCACGTTTACTTTCCTGCTCAGTTTTTACTTCCTTTGTAA
This sequence comes from Scilla litardierei, assembly GCA_030789695.1. Classification (NCBI taxonomy): domain Eukaryota; kingdom Viridiplantae; phylum Streptophyta; class Magnoliopsida; order Asparagales; family Asparagaceae; genus Scilla; species Scilla litardierei. Next base: position 105,493,491 of record CM061139.1, on the reverse strand, counting down.
AATTGTATAATTGTCATGTCATTGCAACTGCATGTAATCAACCAGTAAAATGTTGTTAAACATTATTTCACACTTGCAGTAGAGTCTAACCCTTCCTTGTAAACTTTACCTGACGTACAGCTCTATTTCTCTTGGGTGTTGTATGTCATGTACTGAGCCAGAGTAGGAATGGAAATATTGCGGGGCGGGGCGGGTATTTAACTACCCAAGCTTGCCCCGCCCCATCTACAGGCTGGGGCGGGACGAGTCTTGAGCCGGGGCGGGTATGGTAATTTCTTACCAAAACCGGGTCGGGCCGGGTCGGGCCGGGTCGGGCCGGTCGGGTCAGGTCATTACTATCATCCATATGAATCCCAAATTAAAGTTTTATTTGGGATTTGGGAGAATTGTGATTTATTGGTAATTTGGAATTGGGAATTGGCCTAATTGGAAGAACATTGGAACAGAGTATGAGTTATGTGATATGTGCATAGACAGCATGGTTCACCTTAAAATATAAGGTTTTTATAGAATCTCTATAGTTTATCGGGACGGGCCGGGGCGGGGCGGGTTGCATACAAAGCCCAAGCTTGCCCCGACCCGTCTGCGGGCCGGGGCGGATCGGGTCAAAACCGTGGCGGGTCGGGTCGGGCAGGTCGGGTCAGGTCATTACTGCCATTCCTAAGCCAGAGTATGTAGACGAGCCAGAGCTACCTGAGGACTTGGATTTTATAATGGTTTGTCAGGAGTTTTACTGATTTCAAAATTTTCTTATAAAAATAATTTGAAGTACCAGACTAGTTATGGAGTATTTTAGTAAGATCGGATTTCATCAAATACTCAAAACATTTCTGATAAAAGTCATTTTTAATTATTACCATTTTTGGCTTTATGAATTTATTTTCTAATCAAACAGCTTCTAAATGTTTTCAAACTTTTACAGTAACATTCAATGATCATTTAGGGCTTCCCACATTAATTTCGTAATTTTGTGAGGTCAAACCAATAGAGAACCCGCAAAACTGCTTTCTAAATGTTTTGGCCCAAAACACGTATCTCCGCAGCTCAAACCTTGTAACGGACTTCGTATTCATGATCCTCGCGACGATACGAACCCGTGGGTATGTTTTCGTAATTTTTCGGACACGTTTACTAGTAGGGGCAAAATCGTAATTTTGTTTTTGTATTTTACTAATTACCTTCGCTAATGAGGTTTTTACTTAATTACTAATTACCCTAAGCTAATTACCTACCTCACCTAACCCCCCACGTTTAAACGTGGTGCATGTATCCTCCCACGTTTTTAACCTTAGTCAAATTCTAACCTAACATCATTAACTTTTATTGACTAAGTATTAATTAACCTCTTAATTTTATACTAATAAAATTATGTATTTAAACCCTTCCCCTTCACATTATAACCCACGCTGTAACACATCCCCCCTCCCATTGTTTTAAACCCAGGGTGATTCTTTCTCTCTCTCTCTCTTTCTTCTCTCTCTCTCTCTCTCTCTCTCTCTCTCTCTCTCTCTCTCTCTCTCTCTCTCTCTGTTTACTGTTCGAAAACACAGGCCGCTCAAAACTAAACCCATCCCGCACGTTATCACCCTCTCTCCCTCTCAAACTACCTCTCTTCTCTCTGCCGTCCTCCCCCCGGAGGTCCGGCCACCGCCGCTCCGACTCGACCCTCCGCCTCCGACCTCCGGCGACCCAGCTCGCCCCGCTGCCGAGCTCCCGCCGTGGCCTCTCCCTACGGCAGCCCACTTCGCCACCAACGACGCCCCAGGCGACGTCTCCACCGCCCCATCGCACCACGGCGACGCCCTCCAACGTGGTGCCCCGACAGCACGCCTCCGAAGCCTCCCGACCCCCGACACCACCACGAGCCCGGCACCCTCGCCACCGTCAACCCGCACGAAGCTGCCACCCGCCGCCCGGAGCATCCTCTGCCGTCACGACGAGCCTCCGAGCGCTTCCTCCGCTGCCATGTGTGCCCGACACCCCTCCCGACGCCTGCCGTGCCTCCTCTGTCGCCTCAGCAACGCCGACAACAGCCACCCCGCGCTCCCTCCCAGAATAAATTTTTAAGCCTAAAAGTTAAATCCGTTATTTTCATTCAAAAATCAGTAACGTGTTATTTTCACGTAAATTAGTAGGTGATAAAAATATATGTTAAAGTACTCTTCGAGACGGCCATTTTGACAGTTCATTCGCAACTTTCCGATGTAGATTGCATCCGGAATAAATTGTTGAATAAATACGTTACTTAATTAAAAATTAGTTTTAAATCTATTTTGAGCTTTTAAAAATTATAAAAATTCATACAAACTTCAGAAAATTATTTCCTCCTACGATAAAATTATTTTCATCATATCTAGCCTATAGAAAAATTTAGAACGCTTTCCGACACCATTTCAATCGATTATAAAATCAAACTCGTTAAGTTAAATAGGTAGAAAATAGGTGTTCTGTAACCGATTGTTCTTGTGTTTTGCAGGTACAAATTGTTGTGCATCAACGTCCGTAGAAGCCCTAGAACCAGTTCCGGCTTGCTACGTCGATCTCGAAATTGGTAAGTCACGACTAATTCTAAAATTAGAAAATTAGATAAGTGCCCCCGTATGAACTTAGGACATCACTATAGCCTTAGAAAGGCTACTTGACTTGAACTGAACTAGAGACCTAATCTAATAGGGAAGTAATCAACTACAGATTACTTTGCCAACTTTCAACTTTGGTGGTTGAAGCACACAATCATCAACTTGGGTAAATTGTGTGTTAAACAATATTTCTACATGCTCGAAGCATGGAATCGGTATTACTGTTATTGGACTTGTCTTTACCCTCAGTTCATTCTGGCACAGTCTGCTTTGAAATGAGTTACTACTCTCTGGTTTTCAATAAGAAAGTCAACCATTGGACTTGGGTTGACTAGCATCATGTGATACATCGTATGGAATATCTTGTGAAACATCTTGTGGAATATCTTGTGAAACATCTTGTGTAACATCTCGTGGAACATCATGAAAGGAACATGTAAATAGAACACTTGACACATCACTGGGGTTTGGGGTAACTCATAGTTTGAGAGAGTATGGGAGTGACTGGAGTTCAATCTTCCCGTCACGCTGCCTGTGTTTCGGTATATCGTCCTGCTGCCTGTGTTTCGGCAAAATACATGTACCGTGCCTGTGTTTCGGCATTCGTCTGGGTCGCGCACAGGCAAGAGATGGACTTGATGGTCACATATTGTACTCTCCGACTTGAGTCACGTAGTGTAGTTACTTTTGCACAGTCACTTTTACTTTACGCACTACAGTCACTTTTACTACACCTGTGCAGTCACAGTACTTTACCTGTCATACTTTTAGCTACAACAGTGGTATGTTTTCACTTGTCTAGCCTGATTTACACTTGCACTATCACAGTATAGTTGTTCTTTCCTTTCAGTTCTGTTTACTTTTACTACTCAGTTGTGTACAGTTGTTGCTCAGTACTTTACTTTTCACTCTGGTATGCTTGTACGTAGTTACTTTCGTCATACTTGTGCACTGCTTCTTTTCTATATTTAGAATTGTTGTGACTTACCTACGGTTCCATCTCCGTGGCACCGCAGACGATGTACAGATGAAGATAGATGCTCCTGAGCTAATAGCGCCAAAGTTCAACTGCAGCTTACAGAGTTATTTTCAGTGTTGTGTACTTTATTCTTTCATGTATATTGTTGGGACATCTTGTACAGTACGGGTTGTAATAATTGGACACTATTTGAGTATTTTTATACATCTCTGCATCGTGGCTATTTTATTTTCACTGGTAACCTGCAGGACCTGCGCAAATATCAAATAAGTAACGGGCCCCCGGGAGCGGGTCGTTACAAGTTTGGTGGCCCACGCAGGTCCGCGCTAACTATCTCGTGAACAATATAGCAAGATCAGGATGTACAATATAAAATACTCAAATGAACCTCGAGTACGGGATGTCTCGAGTGTTTACCTGTATTGGATATACGGGTGAAGTGTTCTTATTACCCAGCTTCCTTGATCTTCCTTGATCCTCATCATTTCCTTTGAACTCTTATCACTTCCTTAGGAAGTCATGTTCCATTCTTGGTTATACCCTCCCTAGTAACCTCTTTTGCTAGCAGTTAAAGTGATTTTTCATAGGTTGAACTATCTACCCACTTCATCACCTTTCCTTCAGTTGATGATGGCACGCATATAAATGATAAGCTTCCTTCAATGGACCATGATCCGGTCAATGTGCTTGGCTAAGTTTGTTGGATCACCCTTGCTAGACTTGGGATAAGTGATCCTGGCTTAGTCACTTCCCTGGCTGTTGTAACGGCCTGTTTTCTTCAAGGCAAACTATTTACGAATTTGATCAAAATTTTCAATTTTTAAACTATTTTATAATGGTTTGTCAGGAGTTTTACTGATTTCAAAAATTTCTTATAAAAATATTTTGAAGTACCAGACTAGTTATGGAGTATTTTAGTAAGATCGGTTTTCATCAAATACTCAAAACAATTCTGGTAAAAATTCATTTTCAGATATTACCGTTTTGGCTTAATGAATTTATTTTATATTCAAACATCTTCAAAACGTTTTCAAACATCTACGGTAACATTCAATGATCATTTAGGGCTTCCCACATTAATTTCGTAATTTTCTGAAATCAAATCAATAGAGAAATCACAAGCCCGCATCCTAAACGTTTTGGCCTAAAACTCGTATCTCTGTGACTCAACCCCTGAAACAGACTTCGTATTCGCGATCCTCGCGACGATACGATCCCGTGGGTATGTTTTCGTAATTTTTCGGACACGTTTACTAGTAGGGGCAAAATCGTAATTTTGTTTTTGTATTTTACTAATTACTTCCGCTAATAAGGTTTTTACTTATTATTAATTACCTAACCTAATTACTTACCTCTCACCTAAACCCGATGATCGGCAGCCCATGTGAAACTCACCGTGCGATTTGTCCCACTTTAGTCTACCCTTAGTCCAATTCTCATACCTAACATCTACCTAACTCAATTAATTTTTGTTTGACTACGTATTTATTGTGTTAGATTAATTTAATCCTAATAACCTATATAATTAGCCCCTAACCCAGGCTATCAACCCGCACTCATCTTCACCAACACTAGCCCAGGCTTATCTTTCTCCCCTCTATCGTTCTCAAGCCCAGCCTATCCCCTTCATCAGCTAACGCCCTCCCCCTCTCGAACTCACCCCCTACTCCGACTTCCTGGGCGCTCCTTCGATCATCATCGACCCATCCGACCAAAGCCGCCGAACTCTGAACCCTCTCCGTCCCTCTAGGCGAAGCTCCGCCCCTCGCCGGTCGACAGCGAACCCCCCACAGCGCCCCCGCGCCTCCGAGGGCCTCTAACGACGAAGTCAACTGCCGCCTGTGCCGAAGACCGCCGCCGCATTCGAGCTTCGCCGCCGTCTGCTCCGAGCAGCTCCGACGATGTAGATTGCATCCGGAATAAATTGTTGAATAAATACGTTACTTAATTAAAAATTAGTTTTAAATCTATTTTGAGCTTTTAAAAATTATAAAAATTCATACAAACTTCAGAAAATTATTTCCTCCTACGATAAAATTATTTTCATCATATCTAGCCTATAGAAAAATTTAGAACGCTTTCCGACACCATTTCAATCGATTATAAAATCAAACTCGTTAAGTTAAATAGGTAGAAAATAGGTGTTCTGTAACCGATTGTTCTTGTGTTTTGCAGGTACAAATTGTTGTGCATCAACGTCCGTAGAAGCCCTAGAACCAGTTCCGGCTTGCTACGTCGATCTCGAAATTGGTAAGTCACGACTAATTCTAAAATTAGAAAATTAGATAAGTGCCCCCGTATGAACTTAGGACATCACTATAGCCTTAGAAAGGCTACTTGACTTGAACTGAACTAGAGACCTAATCTAATAGGGAAGTAATCAACTACAGATTACTTTGCCAACTTTCAACTTTGGTGGTTGAAGCACACAATCATCAACTTGGGTAAATTGTGTGTTAAACAATATTTCTACATGCTCGAAGCATGGAATCGGTATTACTGTTATTGGACTTGTCTTTACCCTCAGTTCATTCTGGCACAGTCTGCTTTGAAATGAGTTACTACTCTCTGGTTTTCAATAAGAAAGTCAACCATTGGACTTGGGTTGACTAGCATCATGTGATACATCGTATGGAATATCTTGTGAAACATCTTGTGGAATATCTTGTGAAACATCTTGTGTAACATCTCGTGGAACATCATGAAAGGAACATGTAAATAGAACACTTGACACATCACTGGGGTTTGGGGTAACTCATAGTTTGAGAGAGTATGGGAGTGACTGGAGTTCAATCTTCCCGTCACGCTGCCTGTGTTTCGGTATATCGTCCTGCTGCCTGTGTTTCGGCAAAATACATGTACCGTGCCTGTGTTTCGGCATTCGTCTGGGTCGCGCACCAGGCAAGAGATGGACTTGATGGTCACATATTGTACTCTCCGACTTGAGTCACGTAGTGTAGTTACTTTTGCACAGTCACTTTTACTTTACGCACTACAGTCACTTTTACTACACCTGTGCAGTCACAGTACTTTACCTGTCATACTTTTAGCTACAACAGTGGTATGTTTTCACTTGTCTAGCCTGATTTACACTTGCACTATCACAGTATAGTTGTTCTTTCCTTTCAGTTCTGTTTACTTTTACTACTCAGTTGTGTACAGTTGTTGCTCAGTACTTTACTTTTCACTCTGGTATGCTTGTACGTAGTTACTTTCGTCATACTTGTGCACTGCTTCTTTTCTATATTTAGAATTGTTGTGACTTACCTACGGTTCCATCTCCGTGGCACCGCAGACGATGTACAGATGAAGATAGATGCTCCTGAGCTAATAGCGCCAAAGTTCAACTGCAGCTTACAGAGTTATTTTCAGTGTTGTGTACTTTATTCTTTCATGTATATTGTTGGGACATCTTGTACAGTACGGGTTGTAATAATTGGACACTATTTGAGTATTTTTATACATCTCTGCATCGTGGCTATTTTATTTTCACTGGTAACCTGCAGGACCTGCGCAAATATCAAATAAGTAACGGGCCCCCGGGAGCGGGTCGTTACAAGTTTGGTGGCCCACGCAGGTCCGCGCTAACTATCTCGTGAACAATATAGCAAGATCAGGATGTACAATATAAAATACTCAAATGAACCTCGAGTACGGGATGTCTCGAGTGTTTACCTGTATTGGATATACGGGTGAAGTGTTCTTATTACCCAGCTTCCTTGATCTTCCTTGATCCTCATCATTTCCCTTTGAACTCTTATCACTTCCTTAGGAAGTCATGTTCCATTCTTGGTTATACCCTCCCTAGTAACCTCTTTTGCTAGCAGTTAAAGTGATTTTTCATAGGTTGAACTATCTACCCACTTCATCACCTTTCCTTCAGTTGATGATGGCACGCATATAAATGATAAGCTTCCTTCAATGGACCATGATCCGGTCAATGTGCTTGGCTAAGTTTGTTGGATCACCCTTGCTAGACTTGGGATAAGTGATCCTGGCTTAGTCACTTCCCTGGCTGTTGTAACGGCCTGTTTTCTTCAAGGCAAACTATTTACGAATTTGATCAAAATTTTCAATTTTTAAACTATTTTATAATGGTTTGTCAGGAGTTTTACTGATTTCAAAAATTTCTTATAAAAATATTTTGAAGTACCAGACTAGTTATGGAGTATTTTAGTAAGATCGGTTTTCATCAAATACTCAAAACAATTCTGGTAAAAATTCATTTTCAGATATTACCGTTTTGGCTTAATGAATTTATTTTATATTCAAACATCTTCAAAACGTTTTCAAACATCTACGGTAACATTCAATGATCATTTAGGGCTTCCCACATTAATTTCGTAATTTTCTGAAATCAAATCAATAGAGAAATCACAAGCCCGCATCCTAAACGTTTTGGCCTAAAACTCGTATCTCTGTGACTCAACCCCTGAAACAGACTTCGTATTCGCGATCCTCGCGACGATACGATCCCGTGGGTATGTTTTCGTAATTTTTCGGACACGTTTACTAGTAGGGGCAAAATCGTAATTTTGTTTTTGTATTTTACTAATTACTTCCGCTAATAAGGTTTTTACTTATTATTAATTACCTAACCTAATTACTTACCTCTCACCTAAACCCGATGATCGGCAGCCCATGTGAAACTCACCGTGCGATTTGTCCCACTTTAGTCTACCCTTAGTCCAATTCTCATACCTAACATCTACCTAACTCAATTAATTTTTGTTTGACTACGTATTTATTGTGTTAGATTAATTTAATCCTAATAACCTATATAATTAGCCCCTAACCCAGGCTATCAACCCGCACTCATCTTCACCAACACTAGCCCAGGCTTATCTTTCTCCCCTCTATCGTTCTCAAGCCCAGCCTATCCCCTTCATCAGCTAACGCCCTCCCCCTCTCGAACTCACCCCCTACTCCGACTTCCTGGGCGCTCCTTCGATCATCATCGACCCATCCGACCAAAGCCGCCGAACTCTGAACCCTCTCCGTCCCTCTAGGCGAAGCTCCGCCCCTCGGCCGGTCGACAGCGAACCCCCCACAGCGCCCCCGCGCCTCCGAGGGCCTCGACGACGCCGTCACCATCCGCTGGCCGAGGCCCCTCCCCCCCCCCCCCCCCCCGAGCAACGCCGACGATCGCCGCCGCGCCCAGGGCCCACGACCGCCCATGCTCTGCCTCCCTCCTCTGTTCGAGACAGAGGAACCTGTCGCCGCCCCGTCTACTGCCAGCGAGCGACGACAGCAGCCCCGCCTCGACGCCTCACCACGCCGCCGTCCGTTCCACAGCGAGACCACACCCCCGGAGCCAACGACGCCGAACCCCCCGAGCGACGCCGGTGCCGCCACTACCGACGCTCGACCTCCTCCTCCGCCCGCATCCACCTCCACTGCCTACGCGCCGCCGCCGCCGCTCGGGCCCCCGCACGCCACAGCACCCCCCCTGAGCGAAGCCCCCATGCCGTTCAAACTCGAGGATGCGTGATATCACACGATGGCACAAGCGTAAATACGAGAACTTTTCGTAATTTCCCATTTTTAAATAATTATTAAATGGGTTTAATGGTTTTTAATCCATAACTAATTATACAGGGCCCAGAAAAATGTGTGGATAGCCCCAGAAAATCAGAAACGATATTCCGGACCCAATGGCGCTAGTCTCATCTCAATCAGACGCCTACTTTTCCCAGAAACAATTTTTAAACCTAAAGAATAAATAGGTATAATTCATTCTAAAAATCGTAGCTCGCTATTTTTACGTACACTACTAAGTGATAAAAATATATGTTAAAGAACTCTCCGAGACGGCCATTTTGACAGTTCATTTGCAACTTTCCGATACCGATTGCACCCAGAATAAATTGTTGAATAAATACGTTACTAATTGAAAAATAGTTTTAAATTGATTTTGAGCTTTTAAAAATTATAAAAATTAATAGAAGCTTCTGAAAAATATTTCCTCTTGCAGAAAAAATTATTTTCATCATATCTAGGCTATAGAAAAATTTAGAACGTTTTCCGACACCGTTTTAATCAGTTTTGAAAATCAAAACGATCAGATTATTTAGATAGGAACGTTGTGTTCTTTAACCAATGTTTTTGTGTTGCAGGTACAAATTATTGTGCACCAACTTCCGTAGAAGCCCTAGATCAAGTTCCGGCTTGCTACGACGATCTCGAAATTGGTAAGTCACGACTAATTCTAATGTTAGAAAATTAGATAAGTGTACCCGTATGAACTTAGGACACCACTATAGCCTCCGAACGGCTACTTGACTTGAACCGAACTAGAAACCTAATCTAATAGGAAAGTAATCAACTATAGATTACTTTGCCAACTTTCAACTTTGGTGGTTGTTAAACACAACCATCAACTTGGGTAAATTGTGTGCTAAACAATACTTCTACATGCTCGAAGCATGGAATCGGTATTACTGTTGTTGGACTTGTCTTTATCCTCAGTTCGCTTTGGCACAGTCAGCTTTGGAATGAGTTACCACCCTCTGGTTTTCAATGAGAAAGTCAACCAGTGGACTTGGGTTGACTAACATGTGATACACCGTATGGAACATCTTGTGAAACTTCTTGTGGAATATCTTGTGGAATATCTGGTGGAACATCTCATGAAACATCTTGTGGAACATCCCGTATAAACATGTACATAGAACACTTGACACTGCACTGGGGTTTTGGGGTAACTCATAGTTTGAGAGAGTATGGGAGTGACTGGAGTTCAATCTTCCCGTCCCGCTGCCTGTGTTTCGGCATACCGTCCTGCTGCCTGGGTTTCGGCAAAATACATGTCCTGCTGCCTGTGTTTTTGGCATTCGTCTGGGTCGCGCCCAGGCAAGAGATGGACTTGATGGTCACATATTGTACTCTCCGACTTGAGTCACGTAGTGTAGTTACTTTTGCACAGTCACTTTTACTTTACGCACACCGTCACCTTTACTTTACACGTTCCATGCACGTTACTTACTACACTTGTGCAGTCACAGTACTTTACCTGTCGTACTTTTAGCTACAGCAGTAGCATGTTTTACTTGCTTAGCCTGATTTACACTTGCACTACCACAGTACAGTTGTTCTCTCCTTTCAGTTCAGTTTACTTTTACTACTCAGTTGTGTACAGTTGTTGCTCAGTACTTTACTTTTCACTCTGGTCTGCTTGTACGTAGTTACTTTTGTCATACTTGTGCACTGCTTCTTTTCTATATTTAGAATTGTTGTGACTTACCTACGGTTCCATCTCCGTGGCACCGCAGACGACGTACAGATGAAGATAGATGCTCCTGAGCTAATAGCGCCAAAGTTCAACTGCAGCTTACAGAGTTATTTTCAGTGTTGTGTACTTTATTCTTTCATGTATATTGTTGGGACATCTTGTACAGTATGGAATGTAATAATTGGACACTATTTGAGTATTTTTGTACATCTCTGCATCGTGGCTATTTTGTTTTCACTGGTAACCTGCAGGACCTGCGCAAATATCAAATAAGTAACGGGCCCCCGGGAGCGGGTCGTTACAAGTTTGGTGGCCCACGCAGGTCCGCGCTAACTACCTCGTGAACAATATAGCAAGATCAGGGTGTACAATATAAAATACTCAAATTAACCTCGAGTACGGGATGTCTCGAGTGTTCACCTGTATTGGATATACGGGTGAAGTGTTCTTATTACCCAGCTTCCTTGATCTTCCTTGATCCTCATCATCTTCCTTTGAACTCTTAACCCTTGCTTAGGAACTCGTGTTCCATTCTTGGTTATACCCTCCCTAGTAACCTCTTTTGCTAGCAGTTATAGTGATTTTTCATAGGTTGAACTATCTACCCACTTCATCACCTTTCCTTCAGTTGATGATGGCACGCATATAAATGATAAGCTTCCTTCAATGGACCATGATCCGGTCAATGTGCTTGGCTAAGTTTGTTGGATCACCCTTGCTAGACTTGGGGTAAGTGATCCTGGCTTAGTCACTTCCCTGGCCGTGTTCCGCTGGACCGCAAGGACGTGAATCATGATTATGTAACGCCATCGATCTTCTTCACTATCAACCTTCCTTTAGCTTGATGACCTTTCGATTGACCTTCTTAGAATCTTTCTATTTCTAGTTTGCTTGAACTCTAGCTACGTTTATTTTAAGGAGGGTAGCGATCGATTTTCGATCATCAGAAGTTCGAGTTCGACAACAGAAGCAGATCGAAGGACGCTCAGAAGTATTGGAGGATGGTGCTGAAGATTTTGAGACGAGCCAAACCCGACGTGTGAGTGTAGGCTGTTTTCGTCTTTTTGAGCTCGTGTTTCTCTTCTAGCCCCTACTTTCATCTTGTACCCGATTTTTCCAAGGGTTTAAATTCATTTCCCACCTACCACCTTCCTCCCCCCTCTTAAATTCTTTTGTCCGTTTTCCACCTCGAAACCCGTCCCCGCCGAACCCTACCCTACCTAACACCGACTTTCGGTGCCCCTCTCCCCCCATTTTTTTAAAAACCCTTCCTCCCTTCCTCAACAAGCCATCCTGTGGCTTCCCCTACGCCGTATCGACTCCCACTCCTCCTCTCGGCCTCTTCCCCAAGCGAGCTCGATCGGACCTCGCATCGTCGCTCCGATCTCCGATCCGCCGGCCTCACCCGAAGATTCGCCAGCTTCCGCTCCACTCCATCCTGGAGGCCCTCCCCGCCATGGATCATCAACCAGTCGTAGCCCTCGCCGCCGCGGACCGACAGCCGCCGATGGCCCACCAACGACCTTGGGGTCTGTTGGGCTTAGTGACAGCCCTCACCGTCGGCCTCGCTATTGCCGTGTGGTCGGGATATTGGGAACCCGCCGCCCTTGGTATCATTGGGAGCTCCTTTTTCTGGTTCTTCCCCCTTGAGCTGCCCAGCTTCGAGTGCTTCTTAGGGGTGCTCCTTAGTGCTTGTAGGTTCTTGAGTTTTTGGTCGTCGAACTGCTTAGGGCTGATGGTGTTTACCATAGATATCGACCAATGGTGTTGGGAAGGAGTATCCTTAGGATTGGGTATTGGCATACTTTTGGGCTTAGGCGTTGAAGTTGGATGTCGGTCTTGTGCTCGGATTTGGGAGACGGCTAGAATGTTGACTTCTTGTTGGATGTTATGGAGATTGCTGGAAAAAGTGGTAGCAATGATCTTGACCCGCGAGAGTTGGCCTTATATTTGCCTGTTAGTGTTGATCTGGATATTGGCTTGTAATTTGGTAGCGTGGCAGATGAAGTCCTTTGTGTTCGGCTGGTTAAGTTGTAACAGCGCGGATGCACTAGGTTTAGCCCTTACGTTTATGTATGCTATGACGATGATTTACATGATTAACATCCAGACCCAGTAATCATCATTAACATGAGTTGAAAATTTTAGGCGTTATGTTCTTCTTTTTGGTGTGGTTTAAATAGCTTGCTACTGGCTTATCACCTCAGGTTCCAAGTTCGAACAGAGGTTGTCATCATAATAGCCCTCATTTTCATGTGATGTTATTATCTCATGTTAATTTTAGGCTACCTGAGAAGTCAGAGTAACTATTGTGATGATACCGGTCTTAGGAATAGTTACGGAAGCTATGGTGATGTCAATAGTATGTATTCATATATAACATCTCTTGTTTTCTTGATGTTGTGATATCACATTATATTTCATGTTATTTACAACCTAATTTGCTATATTACTATCTCTTCTATCATTTATTTGCTTGAGCTTCTTCATTACATCAATTATTTTCAAAAGATTTTTTTTAAATTCCGAGGACGGAATTATTTTAAGGAGGGTAGAATGTAACGGTCCGTATTTTTCGATGCAACTATTCACGAAGTTCCAATTTTTTTAACTATTTTATAATGGTTTGTCAGGAGTTTTACTGATTTCAAAAATTTCTTATAAAAATATTTTGAAGTACCAGACTAGTTATGGAGTATTTTAGTAAGATCGGATTTCATCAAATACTCAAAACATTTCTGATAAAATTCATTTTTAATTATTACCATTTTGGCTTTATGAATTTATTTTCTAATCAAACAGCTTCTAAATGTTTTCAAACTTTTACAGTAACATTCAATGATCATTTAGGGCTTCCCACATTAATTTCGTAATTTTCTGAAGGTCAAACCAATAGAGAACCCGCAAAACTGCTTTCTAAATGTTTTGGCCCAAAACACGTATCTCCGCAGCTCAAACCTTGTAACGGACTTCGTATTCACGATCCTCGCGACGATACGAACCCGTGGGTATGTTTTCGTAATTTTTCGGACACGTTTACTAGTAGGGGCAAAATCGTAATTTTGTTTTTGTATTTTACTAATTACCTTCGCTAATAAGGTTTTTACTTAATTACTAATTACCCTAAGCTAATTACCTACCTCACCTAACCCCCCACGTTTAAACGTGGTGCATGTATCCTCCCACGTTTCTAACCTTAGTCAAATTCTAACCTAACATCATTAACTTTTATTGACTAAGTATTAATTAACCTCTTAATTTTATACTAATAAAATTACGTATTTAAACCCTTCCCCTTCACATTATAACCCACGCTGTAACACATCCCCCCTCCCATTGTTTTAAACCCAGGGTGATTCTTTCTCTCTCTCTCTTTCTTGTTTACTGTTCGAAAACACAGGCCGCTCAAAACTAAACCCATCCCGCACGTTATCACCCTCTCTCCCTCTCAAACTACCTCTCTTCTCTCCGCCGTCCTCCCCCGGAGGTCCGGCCACCGCCGCTCCGACTCGACCCTCCGCCTCCGACCTCCGGCGACCCAGCTCGCCCCGCTGCCGAGCTCCCGCCGTGGCCTCTCCCTACGGCAGCCCACTTCGCCACCAACGACGCCCCAGGCGACGTCTCCACCGCCCCATCGCACCACGGCGACGCCCTCCAACGTGGTGCCCCGACAGCACGCCTCCGAAGCCTCCCGACCCCCGACACCACCACGAGCCCGGCACCCTCACCGCCGTCAACCCGCACGAAGCTGCCACCCGCCGCCCGGAGCATCCTCCGCCGTCACGACGAGCCTCCGAGCGCTTCCTCCGCCGCCCTGTGTGCCCGACGCCCCTCCCGACGCCCGCCGTGCCTCCTCTGTCGCCTCAGCAGCGCCGACAGCAGCCACCCCCGCTCTAAACGTTGTCGTCAACTGCCGCATGTGCCGAAGACCGCCGTCGCATTCGAGCTTCGCCGCCGTCTGCTCCGAGCAGCTCCGGCGAGCCAACGACGCCGAACCCCCCTGAGCGACGCCGGCCGCCGCCACTACCGACGCCGACCTCCTCCTCCGCCCTCACTCCACCTCCACTGCCTACGCGCCGCCACCCGCTGCTAGGGCCCCGCCGCCATAGCACCCCCCCGAGCGAAGCCCCCATGCGGCGTTCAAACTCGAGGATGCGTGATATCACACGATGGCACAAGCGGAAATACGTAGAACTTTTCGTAATTCGTATTTTTAAATAATTATTAAATGTGTTTATTGGTTTTTAATCCATAATTAACTATACAGAGCCTAGAAAAATGTGTGGATAGCCCCAGAAAATCAGAAAGATATTCCGGACCCAATGGCGCTAGTCTCACTCTCAGCAGACGCCTACTTTTCCCAGAAACAATTTTTAAACCTAAAGAATAAATAGGTATAATTCATTCTAAAAATCGTAGCTCGCTAGTTTTACGTACACTACTAAGTGATAAAAATATATGTTAAAGTACTCTCCGAGACGGCCATTTTGACAGTTCATTTGCAACTTTCCGATACCGATTGCACCCAGAAGAAATGTTTGAATAAATACGTTACTTAATTGAAAATTAGTTTTAAATTGTTTTTGAGCTTTTAAAAATTATAAAAATTAATACAAGCTTCAGAAAAATATTTCCTCTTGCAGAAAAAATTATTTTCATCATATCTAGGCTATAGAAAAATTTAGAACGTTTTCCGACACCGTTTTAGCCAGTTTTGAAAATCAGAACGATCAGATTATTTAGATAGGAACGTTGTGTGTTTGAACCGATGTTTTTGTGTTGCAGGTACCAAATTATTGTGCACCTACTTCAGAGGAAGCCCTAGATCAAGTTCCGGCTAGCTACGACAGCCTCGAAATTGGTAAGTCACGACTAATTCTAATGTTAGAAAATTAGATAAGTGTACCCGTATGAACTTAGGACACCACTATAGCCTCCGAACGGCTACTTGACTTGAACCGAACTAGAAACCTAATCTAATAGGAAAGTAATCAACTATAGATTACTTTGCCAACTTTCAACTTTGGTGGTTGTTAAACACAACCATCAACTTGGGTAAATTGTGTGCTAAACAATACTTCTACATGCTCGAAGCATGGAATCGGTATTACTGTTGTTGGACTTGTCTTTATCCTCAGTTCGCTTTGGCACAGTCAGCTTTGGAATGAGTTACCACCCTCTGGTTTTCAATGAGAAAGTCAACCAGTGGACTTGGGTTGACTAGCATGTGATACACCGTATGGAACATCTTGTGAAACTTGTTGTGGAATATCTTGTGGAATATCTGGTGGAACATCTCATGAAACATCTTGTGGAACATCCCGTATAAACATGTACATAGAACACTTGACACTTCACTGGGGTTTTGGGGTAACTCATAGTTTGAGAGAGTATGGGAGTGACTGGAGTTCAATCTTCCCGTCCCGCTGCCTGTGTTTCGGCATACCGTCCCGCTGCCTGTGTTTCGGCAAAATACATGTACCGTGCCTGTGTTTCGGCATTCGTCTGGGTCGCGCCCAGGCAAGAGATGGACTTGATGGTCACATATTGTACTCTCCGACTTGAGTCACGTAGTGTAGTTACTTTTGCACAGTCACTTTTACTTTACGCACTACAGTCACCTTTACTTTACACGTTCCATGCACGTTACTTACTACACTTGTACAGTCACAGTACTTTACCTGCCGTACTTTTAGCTACACCAGTAGCATGTTTCACTTACTTAGCCTGATTTACACTTGCTCTACCACAGTATAGTTGTTCTCTCATTTCAGTTCTGTTTACTTTTACTACTCAGTTATGTACAGTTGTTGCTCAGTACTTTACTTTTCACTCTGGTCTGCTTGTACGTAGTTACTTTTGTCATACTTGTGCACTGCTTCTTTTCTATATTTAGAA
Organism: Scilla litardierei; assembly: GCA_030789695.1. NCBI lineage: Eukaryota > Viridiplantae > Streptophyta > Magnoliopsida > Asparagales > Asparagaceae > Scilla > Scilla litardierei. Next base: position 105,476,804 of record CM061139.1, on the reverse strand, counting down.
TTGTTGTGACTTACCTACGGTTCCATCTCCGTGGCACCGCAGACGACGTACAGATGAAGATAGATGCTCCTGAGCTAATAGCGCCAAAGTTCAACTGCAGCTTACAGAGTTATTTTCAGTGTTGTGTACTTTATTCTTTCATGTATATTGTTGGGACATCTTGTACAGTACGTGTTGTAATAATTGGACACTATTTGAGTATTTTTGTACATCTCTGCATCGTGGCTATTTTGTTTTCACTGGTAACTTGCAGGACCTGCGCAAATATCAAAAAAGTAATGGGCCCCGGGGCGGGTCGTTACACTTGGAGCCAGAGGACGTTGACCCGAAGTACTTTCCTGACGAGGACCAGTCCTAGAGCAACTTTCCTGTTGCTGATCCAGAGAGGTTTTATCACTTTCTAGTTCGGGTGCGTAGCACCGTTTTACTTTTCTGCCTAGGTTGGGTGCTTGCACCATTAGTTTCCTTTCTGCTGTTGTAGCCATGCTTGCGCTTCTTTTTAGACTTTTGTACTCGCTGGATATTATCTTTTTATATTAATGAATGCAGATCCCTTATTTGTACTCTTATCCCTTTGTTCAGAACTTTTATATGCAAGAAGATGTAACTTCATGGTATCCCTACAGATGCTTATTGGGTCTGGGCTTCTCAGCCCCGGCCCATGTGGACCTTAGTCACGTCTCGCTTCCGTCGTTTTGGGAAGCGGGTCATGACAAAAAGATCCAACCACCCTGAGCCTTACAACCTTGAGTGTGCTCAACAAATTACTTGACTCTGCGATTGGTAGATTACTCTTTATCAATCATACCATATATGAATCTCTTATTGGGTTTTACCCCTAGCCGCTTATGATCATGAGTGTGCTCATCTAAATCACAATGACTAGTCTAGTCGGACGCTTGTTTTCGTGTCTAGCTTAACTTACACCGGCGCTCAGTGTATTCATGACACGACGGTTTGGGTCAAGTCTAGACTACATCTCATGTATTGAGAAGTTGGATTCCATAAAGGGTCTATGTCATAGCTTGAGTGTTCTTAACAACTATAACAAAGAACCTATAATTGCCAACCTCTAAAACAAGGATGGCTATGGGTAAGCTTGAAAAATATTTTTTCCATAATTGACTTAGATATAATCGACGATGTTATAATAATCATAATTCGCATCTTTGTGGTCCAGCAGAACACGGCCAGGGAATTGACTAAGCCAGGATCAATTATCCCCAGTCTAGCTAGGGTGATCCAACAAACTTAGCCAAGCACATTGACCGGATCATGGTCTAATGAAGGAAACTTATTATTCATATGTGTCTCGTACGATTAGTAATGTCTTCATTTAAAACTAGTTAATCATATCAACTTGTTGAATCCTAAAATTCGAAATTATTAGGATTGGTTAATAACTTTTATTAAGTCCTTATCAACTATAAGGAATGATTTTTATGGTGCTATCCTAATGGTGTATTAGGCATTTAAAACAATTTTAAATCATAGCAAAGCAATCTAAAATTATCCCATAATAATTAGATGTCTTTTAATGGCTTTTAATAGCTACCCTAAAAGGCTTTCTTGAATTATCATATAATAGGCAAGAATTTAGAATAATCATTTAAAACCATAAATTAACTTTATTGCATAAAATCACCATGCATCTTATCAACTTAAATATCGCATAAAAAGTTTCTAACTAATTAACAATTACCAAATAATTATTAAACATGAACAACTATTAAAATTTATTCTATAAATAATAAAATGCAACTTATAATTTAACACTTAAATTATAGGTATGATTTTAAGACATAAATTTTTTTATCTAATAAAAACAATAGTTTCATAAAAATTATCACATAATTTTTATTTCAAAGTTTTAAAATCATCACATAAAATTAGCATGCCACCAAAAGGATTTTATCACATAAAATAATTTTTTAAAGTATCTAATAACAAGTGGTCTCATTTTAACATTATCTCATAAAGTTAGAATAGATTTTATATGTATTTAAAAAGCATACTTGCATTTATAAATATTGCAGTCCATAGACCAGAAGTAGACCTAATGCTCTGATACCACTGATGGGTTTTGAGGGACCCTTAGGGCACATTTCTATGCACGTCCTACGTCGGACGGACGATAAAGGTAATTAAAAAGAAAAGCAGCGGAAAAGAAACCGTTAAACTATTTAACGAAAAGCCCTAAGGAATTCAAGACCATAGACATGATCTCTACTATCTTAAGGTGGATCTGACCACCCCAAGATAGATCTAAGCTACTGCAATATAATAAATGAAATGCTTAATTAAACTACATACCCGGAACTTTGCTTCCACCAGCAAAGTGTACCAAACGGCGTCCTGAATCGCTCCTCGTCCCGAGCTGAACCGCTTTCCGAATCGCACCGCGTCCCGAGGCAAGCAACCCGCTTGTCGCTGAGCCAACCACGCGTCGAAGAAAGTTTCACCTTGAGTGGATCTTTCGCCAAGACTCCGAACGAACCCGAGCCCCTTCGTGGCTTTGCTAGAGTCCTTCAGGAGCAAACAAGAAATATAGGGAGAAGAAAATATTTATTTTAAGCTTAAATCCGAGCGTGCTCCAAACTTTTGGGAGCTGCTTAGATCTAGAGCTTGGGACGAGTGATGAGGAGGGGACATGCCTCTATTTATATAGGCGGCTGACCCCTCCCCTTTACTCCACTTCTGATGTGGGACTAAAGGTTTTGGAGTAAAAAATTCAAGTTAGTTTGCCTTAAAGAAATGCCAAACTTCTATGAATTTTTACTCCCTCACCGTTGAGCTTCAATTTTATACAACCTATCAAATCGAAGAGCGCTGAATGGTAAACGCATAGGAAAAAACGGCGAGTCATTCTCAGTCCGTTTGACCTCTGAAACGTGTGCTCAAAGTCATCCAAAAAACTCAATTTTTACAAAACAGAGCCGTCACAAATAGATCTGCCATGCACGCAACCCTAGGGCACAGGTGGGGCCCACCCGCGCCCCAGGCAGGCAGCGCATACACAACGCACGTGCGCTGCCGCTTTGCACACGTGCCGTCCCAGCCAGCACAGCGCGTGCGCTGCTGGCGCGTGCTCCCATGCCCTGCACGGGCACGAGCTGCGCCCGTGCTCTGTGCGGGCGTAAGCTGAGCCTGGGCCTGGGCTTGAGCACATGCCCACTCTGATGTGGCACCCCTCAATTGTGGCTGGGCTCTGCCCAACTGATTTGGGCTGACCCCCCTGTGCTTATTGACGGTTTTGGCCATATCGCGTGCATTTGGCGTCCGTTTTGGACGCCATTCGAACCAAAACGGACGTCGTTCGAACCTGGTTTTAGACAGGAATGTTCCTGTCACATGTAACCTTTTCCTCGCGTTTATTTTATTAAATATGGTCTTAAACATTTTAAGACATAATTAACTCTCTTTGCATCATATGCAAACTTGTCCACATTTATTATGAAAAATCATTTGCATCAAATACAAATGATCTGAGGGCATACATCCCCCTAGACAGACAAAGAGATGCAATGAGAAACAAGGATATACAGGCCAATTCTCATGTCATTTCCTATTGCAAAATATTGTTTTCATTTACATTACCCCCTATACATTCAAAAAAATTCTGAAACAGGCGTAAAAACGCCGAGACCCTACCACGGCTAGCTAGGCCCTTGGTCTCCATCTAGCGTGGCCGCGGGCTCTGGGTCCCTCATAGTGTCCACTCCTATATCATCATCGGCCACGATGGTAGCGTCGTCGGGGGAGCAGCTTCCTCCGTGCCTTGGCTCGATTCATCATCACCAAGGTCCGAAAAAATCACCGGGACCTTGTCAATCTCAACTGAGAGGTCAGGGAATCGGTTCTCCATCTCCAATCGGCATCGCTCGTAGCCTCCCTTGTATCGATCGTCGAAGCCGGAAAATGAATCCGTGAAATCCCGAATCGCCATCTCCGCAATGACCTCGACTTTGACTCTCTCCTCCAGCAAATCATCTTTTGCTCGATCTCTTAGGATGGTTTGTTCAGCCTCCCTCCTATGAGACTCTCTTAATTCATGCTCAAGTTTCCGATTGCGATCCAATCTCGTCACAAAGTGAAGGCAGATTCTATCCAGCTCAGCCTGAGATATTTCCACTCTCGACTTAACGGCCTCCAGGGTGATACCATGATTGGCCACCATTGAAGTACGACGACGCAATGCCACGCTCGCCACGATGACCTGCAAAGACCACACGATGTTAAGCATGCGTGCTGGCATCACTTACAAGGGAAGCTAGAGCAACAATTAGCTAGGCGCTAGCGTGGATAGCTTTCAATGCAAGCCGCTCATAATCGACCCTCTCCATGACAGCCCTATCCCGTAGAAGGGTCGCATTCTCAGCGATACGGGAGGCGGTCCAGCAATCAAGAAGAGTGGAGTCTCCACGCCTCAGCGGAAATCCCACTCGGATGAGCTCCTACTCGGAACAGTCGAATGGGGCCTGAGGAGATCGGCCCTCCAGGAAAATTGGCATGTATTCGTCGGGGATGTCCTCACGCAGCCCTATAGGCGGGAACAAACCCCCAAGGCCAGGAGTCCTGGTGCACGAGAAGCTCCGGTGGAACCTGAGTCTCCCTCGAATCTTCCTCGTGAAAAGTATCACTCCCTAGCTGGGATACCTGCTCCGTGACTGCATTCGACCCAGATGGCTCCGAGTCACTGAGAACGATCTTTTGCCTCCGCTTGGTCCCCTCCAGCACAACTATTTCAAATTCGGATGTCTTCTTCTTCTGCTAAGGGCAGGCCACCTGAGCAACCCCTTCGACAAACATGGGTCGATCACCGGACGGCTAGGCTATCGATTTCCATGCGGTCGGTGTCCGAGGAGACAACATGCTCGCCTCCACCTCTTTGATGGAAGCCTCGACTGCTTCCCTCAATGCAGGATCCACCTGATAATCCACACTAGCGAGAGCAACAAACAAGTTAGGTCGAAAGACGAAGGTCGAATGGTTGATATGCACGACCGAACCAACCTTTCGTCCACACGGTCCGACGCAGCACGTCGTCAGACCACATCCACTTGATCGACCTCATATCCTCTGGCAGGCTCATCAGAATAACGACGGCTTTCTTCTCCTCGAGAGTCAAAGGCTTATCCCCGGCAAGTCCCAAATCAGGTGCACCCCAACCGGTGCAAAAGCTGGCCTCCCCTCGAAAAACCACAAACACGAACTCGTCTTTCCACTTGGGATAGGAGGTGGGAAGATCTTCATGTTAGTTCTTGGTTTCAAGGCTAATGTTATTTTGATGATGATCAATACATTATGTTAGTGTGCTAATCAATCTTATGTTTTAGTCTCAGTTTATCTTAGTGATTATATGTTGATGAGACAAAGCATAAGGCTTGGAGGATATTACAAGGGATATATTAAAGACCTCCAAGAGTGATGGTGTGCTCAAGCTTGGATGAAGTCATGAAGATCATCTAATGAAGCCAAAGCTTGGAGCATGATGATGGATGTACATCTAGAGAAGCATTGTCAAAGCTTGGAGCTTGATGAAGGGAAGCTCATCAAGGAGTGACAAAGCTTGGAGATGATGGGGAGCTTCAAGGTTTTGTGATCTTGAAGACTTAGACTATATGAGATGAAATTTGTAATCCATGTAATTTCTATTACTTGCATTTCTCTTTTTGAGTCTAGGATTATTGTAATGCCTTGATGGATGGTCATACTCTCATGCATTTGCATTTAACCATCTTAGTGAGCCTTAGGATTATCATAGAATCCAACCCAATAGGTTCATCTTGCCCAAAGACTCATTTGGAGTCTCTGGCTCTCCTGCAGTCGCCTGCTGAAGGTTTTACAGTCGACTGGGTGATTTCCAGTCGCCTGTCGAGCCTTCTACAGTCGACTGTGATGCACGGCTCAAGTCAAATTTTCAATTGACTCATCTTGAGCTTTTCGCATCAGTCGACTGATGTTCAATTTACAGTCGCATGTACTCTTACAGTCGCCTATGAATTGGTCGATAGTCGCCTGTGCGCTTCTTGCAATTTCTGGGATTTTTCCATGTTGCAAGACAGTCGCCTGTTGCTGTTTTTACAGTCGTCTGTATATTTACAGTCGCCTGTGAAATGGCCTTCAGTCGTCTGAAAGGCGTAAGTGCGAAATATGCATCTCTCTCTGTCTTTTCTCCATCTTACAGCAGTCGACTGATGAAGGTATTACAGTCGCCTGACTATATGACAATCGACTGTAATATTGATATCAGTCGCCTGTGCGTAAACTGGAGAAAGAGTGCTGCTATCTGTTTCTTTTCCATCCCTGCTGCAGTCGCCTGATGAAGGATATACAGTCGACTGTCTGCTTTTTAGTCGCCTGTGTAGTCTTCTACAGTCGACTGTCCTGGCTCAGATTATAGCCGTTGGGATATTTTCTAGCCGTTGATCAGTCGACTGTCCAATGATCATCAGTCGACTGTTCGTGCCGTAAACTGCCAAAATCTAGCCGTTGCAGATTTCTTCCCTTTGGGGTTTTGGCTGGTTTTATGGGTTCCTTTTGGCTTCCTATATATAGGAGTTGGCTTAGTTCTTTTAGAACTCTAGAAAGGGTTAGGAAATCATAGAATATCATTGAATCTCTTCTCTAAGCCACTCCTCCCACATTCCCTAATTAGAGCTTCATTCTTATGCTATAGCATCTAAGCTCTAGGGAATTTCTCCAAGGGATTTCAATCTCATTCCTTTCTTGGAGAACATCTTTCCTCTCTTCATTACATACACTCAAGTGAGAAGTGTTAGGATTCATTCCTAGAAGAGAGAAAGATTATCAAGTGCAATCAAAGCCTCATCTCAAGCACTTGAGTTTCACTTGCATGCCTTCTTCTTCATATTGGTAAGATCATATCAAGGAGGTAAGTGTTGTTTCGTTTTGTTTTTTGTTCGAAACCCTATTTCTCTTTGTGGGATTAGGATTCTCTCTTTGTGGGAGGTTGTCTCTTTGTGGGACTTAGGATACTCTCTTTGTGGGAGTAACTCTCTTTGTGGGAGTTTAGTGTCCTAGTGTAGGGCTAACCCTAATTCTCTGAGTGGGAGTTAGTGATTCTTGTTGGATATGAATGACGTTTGTACACCCTTGTAGGGGATGTACGAGGGAACACGGACCTCGAACGTCGCACACACAAAGTCGTGTGCAAAGGGAATATGTTCCCTTGCGGAGAGGATCTCTAGATTAATGGGAAAGTCGCATTATATGTGCATAAGTGCATGCGACATATGGCTAATAAAGGGGTAATATCTTCAGCTTATGTTGTACCATGCATATGGTACAACTTAAGCTTATAATGTGCCATGTATGATGGTACACCTTAGTTAAATTGTTCCAAAGAAACAATTACTCCTAAAATAACTACCATGGGGGCTATAAATAAGACCCAAGGGTTAGCCATTTCCTTACACTTTTGCATGGTATTCATGCCTTGCATTTCATTCTAGCGAAGCTCTATCGAAATCCTTCCTCTCTCTTTATCCAAGTTCTTAATCTAAAAGTAGAGATTTAGATTGTGGATTTAGCAGCCTTACTCCGTTCGTGAGAAGACTCGATCCATCGTGGCGAATCCGAAGGCGAAGTTCTGTGACTACCGTGTCGCATACGCAAGCGTAAGTCTCAACTTCATTTATCGATCCTAACTCTGTTTTGGCAGGATCCTACATTGGTATCAGAGCCATACGGGTTCGCCCCGGTCAAAACCGCCGCCACGTCGAACCGATGAACGAGGCGTTGTCTTTTTCACGAATGGGTATCCTACCATTACGGATATGGTAGGAACGCTTCGTGACGGAGAGAACGCAGCGGTTGTTCTTTTCACGTTAGGGTCTTCTGTCATTGCGGATATGGCAGGAACTCTCCGTGACGGGAAGAACCGACCGTTCATGTAGTATGTTATTTTTCATTTTTGGCACACGGCCATTAGAAAATAACTACTTTCTCGATGAACGGGTGCTTCATCGACGAACGGGTGCTTCACCGGAGAAGAAGGTGGTAGTTATTTCCATCGGGGAAGATGAATTTTGGTGCATGTGCACCATGGCCAAATGGGCCATGAAGGCCATGCACCCCCCTCCCCATGCGGAGGGGGTTGGCTACGGCCAATAACCACCACGGCCACCCCTCCGGTGGGGTGTGCGGCAACCCCATTCAAAGGGGGTGGCCGGCCATGGCCATATGGGCCATGGCCGGCCAATGCCAAAATGGCCTTGGCCATGTCCGGCCATGGCCAAGCCATGGCCGGCCATGGCCAGGCCGGCAGTGGCCGGCCAAGGCCAGTCCGGCAATGGCCGGCCTCGGCCACGGCCAGGGGGACCTGGCCGTGGCCAAGGCCAGGCCTGGCCAAGGCCAGGCCAGGGCCAAGGGGCCCTGGCCGGCCTCGGCCAAGGCCAGGGGCCGGCCTGGCCGGCCCTGGCCGGCCTAGGCCAGGGCAGAGGCCCTGGCCGAGGGGGCCAGGGCCCCTGGCTAGCCAGGGCAGAGGCCCTGGCCGGGAAGAGTTGCAGACCAAATTATTGGTCGACCAATTTGGGTATTTTGGTCGACCAATTCGGCAAAAGGTCTTGGTCGATCTCGAACTTGCCGACTAGCCCATACGTGGTGTCAAAATGCCTTGGTCAAACTCGAATGTGCCGACTAGCCCATACGGGGCTAACGACAGTCGTCTGCTCTTATTTTATAAAGTTTTTACTTGGGCTCTACTCCTTGAAGATTAGCCATAGTGCTCTACTTCATGCGAGATTAGCCATGTCATTGTGCTCTACTCTACGGAGATTAGCCAATGTACTTATGACGTTGTGCTCTACTCTACGGAGATTAGCCAATGTATTTCAAATTTTTTGAAAAAGATGTTTTCAAATAGGTTATGTCCCGTCCTTAATCGGGATAGCGCAATTTAGAATTCCAAGTCCTACCACGATCCGGCCATGGTTATCTAACCCATGGGTGTGTAGAACAGGTCTCGTGGCTTGGCAATTGTTGCGCTAAAATTTCTTTGCGCAAACTCTCACCTATTCCATTTTGAAAGATATGTTTTTCAAAAGTATTTTTCCGCTGCTGGTACCATACGTGTATTATTTCTGATTTCTTTTTACATGAGACAAGTAAGATGGATAATTTGAAAGTTACTTCTAGATGGTAGTTGGGAACATAGTGAACTTCTCGATTCTAGAGTAACATTTCAGCTTATCCAAGGAACTTATCAAGTGTTTAAAGAATCGAAACTTTATGCATAGAATTTTGATCGTGTTTTTCATTTTCTTTGCAGTTTTTTAATTCGAATATGTCTACCGCTTCTAAGAACATTGTCGCCGAGCTTAACAAAGGTGAGAAGCTCAACGGCGACAATTATAAACTATGGTCAATAAAAATCCAATATGTTTTGGAGGAGCAAGATGTGCTTGAAACACTCCAAAACATAATGGAAGAACCTGAGTTGGGCAATACGGCCCAACACAAGAGGGACCGAGAAGCTTATGAGACTTGGACTCGAAAGAACAAAATAGCACGTATTACGTTACTGTCCGCAATGGACAATGACATAATGCGTCTATTTCGGGAATTCGACCTAGCCAAAGACATATGGTCTGGGCTAGAAATAAAGTTTGGTGGAACTTCGGTAACCAAACTCCGCTCCTTAAATATTCAATTTGACTCGTACAAAATGTGACGAGATCAATCTATGAAAAGGCATCTTCGCCACATGGCGAATCTCATAGCTGAATTGAAGGATTCAGGTCTTACGCTGTCTGACGAACAGCAGATCCAAGCAGTCATTCGTTCACTCCCAGATAGCTGGGATAACATGAAAATGCACCTCACTCATAATGAGTGCATTAAAACTTTAAGCGATGTATCCAAACACCTCGAACTCGAGGAAGATCGGATTCAAGCCGCAAAACCTAGTGCCGAAGTGCACATGGCCGCTAGTTCCTCACATGGAGGAAAGAAGCGAAAGGATAAACTCTTAAGGTTTGTGAACGAACGAAAGCAAGAACCGGAACCCTCAAAGAAGACTAAGAACAAAAAGTGGCAAAAGAATGTGCACTCAAAGAAGAAAAACTTGAAGAAGATCAAGTGCTTTAAGTGCAACAAGTACGGTCACTTCGCCCGTACGTGTACGGATGGAAGTGATAAGGTAACTTGTAGGGCTAGTAACATATGTGTTTCTAGTTCCATGTTTCTTGCTGAATCTAACTATTTTTGGTTGATTGATTCAGGGGCCACAGACCACGTAGCGAAGGACAGAAGGTTCTTCGTAGAGTATCGAAGGATAACTCAAGGAACAAAGTGGACATACGTCGGCAACAACACTCGTGTTGAAGTCAAGGGCGTCGGAACATGCAAGCTAGTTCTCGACAATGGCCGGACTCTATTATTGCACGACGTCCTCTTTGCTCCAGATATTCGAAGGAATATCGTATCCGTGGTCATGTTAATGTCTTTAGGTTATGAATGGAGGTTCTATAAACAAAATGTTGACCTTGTTTGTAATAGTTCTTTAGTTGGGTCGGGTAATGTTTGTAATGGATTGATAGTTTTAAACACTATGTATGATGATTCTTCTTCTATTAATGAAAGTTTCCATTTGACAAATGCTTCTAATTATGAATCTGAGATCATTTTTTGGCATGCAAGACTTGGTCACATTGGACCAACTAGAATGGATAGACTTGCCAAAAGTGGCTTGCTATCTAATGTTTCAAAAGTTGAAATGTCAACTTGCGAACATTGTCTTGTAGGGAAAACTTGTCGCAAGCCGTTTGGAACTGGCACAAGGGCCGAAGTTCCATTACAGCTTATCCATTCGGACATTTGCGGTCCAATGAATGTTAAAACAAGACGCGGGAAGTCCTATTTCATCACCTTCATTGATGACTTCACCCGTTTCGGTCACATTTATTTGATTTCCCACAAACATGAAGCTTTATCTTGCTTCAAAAACTATATGAGTTTAGTGGAAAATCAACTAGATCGCAAGATAAAGGTCTTGCGAACCGATCGGGGTGGAGAATATCAATCAACGAGTTTTAAGGAACTCTGTGATGAAAAAGGCATAGTTCATCAAATAACTATGCCTTATACTCCGCAACAAAAACGGTGTTGCGGAAAGAAGAAATAGGACATTGATGGAAATGGTCCGATTAATGATGTCTCAGGCAAATTTGCCCATCACCTTTTGGGGTGATGCATTTTTGACGGCAGCATTCATCTTAAACCGTGTACCCTCGAAGTCGGTAAGTTCTACTCCTTATGAGTTGTGGAACAATAGAACTCCAGACTTAAGCATTCTAAAACCTTGGGGTTGTGCCTCTTACGCACATTTATCCTCTCACAAATATGGCAAACTTGGGCCACGTGGGAGGAAGTGTATCTTCATCCGATACGCTGAAAACTCCAAAGGATATGTTTTCGTCGGTCAAGAGGACAATGGGGGTCTAATAGAATTCGAATCGAGGAATGTTGTCTTCTTGGAAAACGAGTTTCCAAGATAGGGTGAGATAAGTCAAGACTTATCATTGTTTGAGACTTGGGATCAAGAAGGATCGGAACGTTCGAGTGGGAGAATCATTGGTGAAGAAGAAAATACGTTTCAAACTTCACCTATGGATGATACGAACGATACCAATCCTATTCCGAGTGGGAGTGATGTTATTCCAAGTGGGAGTAATGTCATTCCAAGTGGGAGTGATCAAACTCAAGCAAGACGTAGTAATCGAACGAGGCTAACACCTTTGAGATTTGAGGATGAATTTCCTCAAACATTCATGACATTACTACAAGATGATGACGAACCTGCAAATTTCAAACAGGCCGTCACATGCCCTGCTAAAGATAAATGGATAGCGGCGATGGAAGAAGAACTTCAATCCATGAAAAACAAACCAAGTCTGGGACTTGGTTGATTTACCTAATGGGCGTAGAGCCATTGGGAACAAGTGGGTTCTCAAAATCAAGCATAAGGCTGATGGCTCCATCGAGAAATATAAAGCTCGCCTTGTTGCGAAAGGTTTCACGCAACAGGAAGGAATAGACTACGAAGAGACTTTCTCTCCTGTCGTGCGTTTTACCTCCATTCGCTTAATTCTGGCAATGGTGGCTTGTTTGGACCTCGAGTTACATCAGATGGATGTAAAGACTGCTTTTCTTAACGGAGAACTAGATGAGGAGATCTACATGGAACAACCAAACGGGTTCGTACAAGAAGAAAACAAACATAAGGTTTGTAAACTTCGTAAATCCATATATGGTCTTAAACAATTCTCAAGGCAGTGGTATATGCGCTTTCAAGAAGTCGTTTTGTCGTATGGTTTCTCCATGCTCGACGAAGACAACTGCGTATACATTAAGAGGATTATGAACAAGTATGTAATTATGTCTCTTTATGCAGATGACATACTTATAGCCGGAAATGATAAGCATCTTATCATGGATATCAAAGCTTGGCTTTCATCCGTCTTTGAAATGAAAGACATGGGTGAAGCTGGATATATCCTTGGGGTTAAGATCTCAAGGAATCGTTCCAAGAAACTTCTTTCTCTCTCTCAAGAGACATATATAAAGAAAGTTTTAGAACGGTTTAATATGCAGGACTGCAAGCCAATTGATACTCCAATAAGCAAAGGCGAGGGTCTATGTTTGGAGATGTGTCCCAAAGATCCAAAAGAAAAGAAAGCTATGGAAAAGGTTCCATACTCCAGTGCTGTCGGGAGTCTGATGTACGCCATGATGTGTACCAGACCGGACATTTTCTATGCTGTTGGTATGGTAAGCCGTTACCAATCTAACCCAGGACAGGCACACTGGAAAGCGGTGAAGAGGATATTAAGGTACCTCAAAGGGACTGCGGACTATGCGTTGTGCTATCAAGGCAATACCTTGAGACTCGAAGGCTATACCGATGCTGATTGGGCAGGTGATCTCGACGAGCGAAGATCTACCTCAGGCTTTGTTTTCTTGCTCGGGAATGGTGCAATATCCTGGAGCAGCAAGAAGCAAACCTGCATCGCTCTATCAACCATGGAAGCCGAATTCGTAGCATTCAGCATGGCGGTCCAAGAAGCTGTTTGGCTTAGGAAATTCTTAGACAGGCTGACGAATGCCACTGACTCGAGCACTGTTCCTATATACAGTGATAGTCAAGCCTCGATTGCCTATGTCAAAGATCCTAAATTTCATTGTAAGACCAAACACATTGATATTCGATTCAAGTTTGCAAAGGACTATGACAAACGGAAGGAAGTAGACATAGGATACATATCCACGCATGAGATGATAGCGGATCCCCTTACTAAGGCGATCCCCAGAGATGTGTTCTACAAACACTTATCATCTATGGGAATGCTTAGGTGCTAAGCTGTATCATGTAATATTTCCCATGTCTATAGAAGATCAAAGTTTAATAAAAGGAAGAAGTTCTTTTATATATTGCATACAAGTTTCTTACAAATGATTTTATACATTTGTGTTTAAATCTCAGCTATTTTATTGTGTGTATGTCGGACAGATTAAGGTTGGCTATCTCACATGAGCAACCGCCTTATCTTATCAGATGGATAAGATAGAGATGAGACTAGTTTAAAGTAAAAATCATTAGACGAATGATTTAGAGTCGTGACTTAAACAAGAAAGTCGAATGAAAGATCTGCATCATATGGATGCTTACAAAAGATCTGAGATATGTATCACAAGGATATCTAAAAGAGATCTCATAGGATTTTTTAAATCCTATCTGTCTTATGCAGGATGAGAGTCCGTGAATATTTCACGAGTAGTAAGGGGACTCAAAAGATAGGCACTGTGGTGTCTGATTTTTCATCGGTACAATATCATTAAGACATACTCTCCCTGGGAAAGGAGTGATGTTGTAATACGTGTTCATACCACGTATGCATTTCGACCACTGAGTTAGTAGCAATAGTGTTTGCTATTATGTGAGACTCAAAGGCCATATGGGTCTTAACTCTTACCCTCAAGGACTCCAATTGGTTCCTTTAGATTTGACGAGATGATCGCTATCTTAGCGTGTTGCTAATGGGCTATGATAATTCGGCTCGACGGGGCACGTTAGAAAAGCGAATCAAGTCAAGATCAGAAGGTCCGCAAGAAGAGGAAGATTGATTTCATATTCGCATTTGGACTTTAATGATTCAAAGCTGGCCAGCCAATTGTGATCCATATGGGATTCAATTGTTGAATATAAAGTATAAGAAATGTGAAGAAATAATCTAGGGTAAAGCATGCGTTGAACTACTCAACTTTGCACCTTCGAGGTCGTTGTGTATCTCTAACAATAGCACAACAACAGACTCTACGCGCATGACGGTCGCACGGTCTATTTCTCGGTATGATAGATGAAAGAACTAAGAGAAAGACGTTCTCTTACAATCCCATCAAGTGTGAGTGGGAGATGTTGGATATGAATGACGTTTGTACACCCTTGTAGGGGATGTACGAGGGAACACGGACCTCGAACGTCGCACACACAAAGTCGTGTGCAAAGGGAATCTGTTCCCTTGCGGAGAGGATCTATAGATTAATGGGAAAGTCGCATTATATGTGCATAAGTGCATGCGACATATGGCTAATAAAGGGGTAATATCTTAAGCTTATGTTGTACCATGCATATGGTACAACTTAAGCTTATAATGTGCCATGTATGATGGTACACCTTAGTTAAATTGTTCCAAAGAAACAATTACTCCTAAAATAACTACCTTGGGGGCTATAAATAAGACCCAAGGGTTAGCCATTTCCTTACACTTTTGCATGGTATTCATGCCTTGCATTTCATTCTAGCGAAGCTCTGCCGAAATCCTTCCTCTCTCTTTATCCAAGTTCTTAATCTAAAAGTAGAGATTTAGATTGTGGATTTAGTAGCCTTAATCCGTTCGTGAGAAGACTCGATCCGTCGTGGCGAATCCGAAGGCGAAGTTCTGTGACTACCGTGCCGCATACGCAAGCGTAAATCTCAACTTCATTTATCGATCCTAACTCTGTTTTGGCAGGATCCTACAATTCTCTGTGTGGGAGTCTTGATCCTCGTGTAGGATTGCTTGGGTCCTTGTGTAGGGCAAAATCCTCTTGGTGAGGTCTCTCTCTTTGTGGGAGTGTATCCCTTTGTGGGATTTGTAATCACTTCTCTTTGTGGGATTATAGTGAATATTGGTGAGGCTGGATGTACCCAAGTTTTAGGGAACCATGGTAAAATCTCTGTGTTTGCGATTGTTGTTGTTGAGCACTCTGTTTATTAAGCACTTTGCTTGCTATTACACTATTCACCCCCCCTCTAGTGTGTGTAGCCCCGCAGGGTCCCTTACACTTCTAGCAGCTTCCTGCCTCGACATGTCATTATCGTATACCACATCAGGGTTTGAGGAGAGGGATCGAGAAAAAATGATTGAGCAGCCTCAAAGATGGTTCAATCCCCTTCGTCACGCACAGAACTAGGAAGCCCATCAGCATGCCAATGGCCTTCGGCATCAACTGGCAAAGGAAAATGTTCAATGTACACAGGAAGTACCGCATGAAAGGGTGCATGGGAAATGGGAGGCCTCGCTCGAAGGCTTTGATGTAAACCCCCACTTCCTGATCGTCAGGACGATGAGCCCTCTCATCCCTCCCAGACAGCCTAATCTGGTAGTCGAGACGGACATAACTCCTCTGAAGCTCGACGATCTGACCGGTATTGACTCTGGACCTCACATTCGCCAGCAAGCCCGGCTCCATGATCCCTTCCCAATTCTTCTGCATGGCTGTGACCAAGTTCCTTCCGAAGACAGAGATGGAGGACGAAGCCATTACTTTTGAGAGAAGGAAAATCTGAATTGGGAGAATGAAGACGGTACATCCGCACTCTATTATTGGAACCATCATATATGGACAAGGTAACAACCGCATTATGGAACACATGTCAGAAATCCAAGAGCTCAGAATGTCTTAGATTTCGAACCGAAAAATCATCTGAATCGACGAGGCGGGCGTTTTGGCGCCTAGAACTCAAGTGCTATTTTCTCGACTGCCGAGCTCCATTAATGCGATGTAACGTCACTTGACTTCAGCGGATGGATCCTTCAAGGTCATGCGACGGGGGCCATTGTTGAATCATTAGGCCGGCATTCGAGATAACTTGGTCGACAGATGATTATGGCCCACAGGGCCCTCCAAAGAAGCTCGATATCGACTCAGTCAAAGCCCAATGGTCAACCGACCATTGAGCCCACCTCACGAACGTGGGATTAAAGGCGGACTCGTAAATCTCGGGGACGTGCACAACATTTATTCATATTAAAGGGGAAGATCGTGCTCCCATTATGGGTGGCCATTATCACCCCCAACGTCTTCAAAGGGACTCTGAAAGCCTATAAATAGAGGAACATGTCCCATTTCTAAGGTACGATGTCTAAGACATAGAACTCTACTTTCTCAGCTTATACTTCTTACACCTTCGAGCTTGCACTGCCAGTCTTGAGACGAACCTCCGTGGGTCGATCTCTACTTCACCAAGCTCCTTCTCTCCCTTAGATTCCATACTAAATTAAGCATCGGAGGAGATTTGGGTCGAAACCCAGAACCGACCCCCCCTAACAACTCCCTGTGGTGCAGATCGTCGGTCATCATCCAGTGCCGAGGGTCATCATCGATTCTCCTAGCCTCGAACGATCAACGCATCTGTTGCCCGAAGGTCGATCGAGCATCGCATCCTCATCAACTACCACCATCTGACATAGGTTCTTCCAACCGGGCCCCACTCTGACTGCTGACGAGGCTCCGACTCAGCATCTTGAGTCTACGTCATCTTGACAACTGTCTCGGTCAATTTTGGCCTTAACAGCCCTTATAGGAATCTCGCTCGACAATGCCTTCATGGCGTCCCCTCCTTCCGTCCTTCGCCCACGTCCGCTTTAATGGTCCCTTCAATGTTGAGCAAGGCAGGCGCGATCTGGGGAGCAGCTTCCTCGAAGGGCGGGAGTCCAACACTGCACCAGGTGACGGTGCCGGGCCGCGATATCCCGGACCCGCTGATGGGGCCTTTTGGGTTGGGCCCAGTTCGGCTCCTTGGACGCGAGGCTGGTCTGTCTCTCTTCGGCCCGTTCGGGGGGTTGTATCAGTAATAATGGAAGGTAAATTAGAATACATATCCAAATGTACCAATGTATCTGAAAACACATGTACCAAGCAACTCATTTTCTACAATAATTGATATTTTAGTTTGAAGAGGAAAGCATGAGATTTTATATAGATTTTACAATATTACTTGAGAATTATTAAAACTATAGGTTTAACTTATGCATGTTTGGAATCAATTTTGCTTTACCTCTATTTAAGTCATGGTATATTTTTACTCGTATATGCATCTAGTAATGTAATAGCCGTGAGATGAAATTATTATTATTTAACTCTGGCCATACCATCATTTTAAGAGTTTAAAAGATGCAAGACACAAATCCTAAAACCAAACAACCACATACCAATAGGGTCTTAAAAGCCAACGATGAGCTTTAAGAACAGACTTTTGAAGCAATCGAAGAATCATGCAAGATAAAAACCCATTGAACCGTGAAATCCAATGCCAACTTGCTTGAGTAGACATGCAAGAACGAAGAAGAACATTGGTAATGTGTCGATAGTAATGGAAGGATCATCTGGCTCCATATGTTTTACTTTTGAGGCATATGTAACGCATATTGTATAAAGTAACTAACTATATAGCGGGGCTAATCATCATTAATTAAGAACAAGATTTCCCAATTAACAGCCGACATTAACGCGTTATCGATTTACAAGAGTGAGAGGGAGGGTTAAGAGGCAAATGCCCTGCCGCCCCATCTCTCTCTCTCTCTCTCTCTCTCTCTCTCTGTGGATGAGTGTGTCGGAAGAGAGTAAAGACTTTGCGCGTTCAACGTTTGAATAAAAGAAGCCGTAAACTTTGAAATCATTTTGGATGGTTTGAAATTTTAACAGAAACAAGCCCCTCAAAGAGACATTACACTTGTAGGCATGGACAGGCAATGTGGAGTTTGTATTTTATGTCTTGGCATTTGACTGATCTATTAGATGAGGTGCTACCTTTTCTATATTAGATCCATATAGTAATTGGATATTATGTAGCCCCGGTATCATCTCTCCACAGTGGTTGCCATATTATCATTTCATTTCTATCTGTTCGTGTCAACCCCCATACCTCCTACGCCTCATTGCCATATTATAGTGCATGCGATCATTAAAATAAAGGGTATGAAAATGCAAAGCTTCTTTTGCCTACATATTTAAGCCAACAACGAAGGAGGAGACGATAGAAAAGAGAACGTTGACGTTGACGTTGTTTTGTCTTTCAACCTAGATTAGGTCCATTGCCATGCACGTACCTAATTTAGGTACATGCCAGTTAGCAGCGTATTCTGTGAGCATAGAATTCAACGTTGTCAAGCCAGCCAACGCACGCAATAATGCTGGCCACATGGTTATAGAAACTCATTTTTGGTTGTATATTTAGCAAGTCCATGCTTCGACTGACTCATTTCCAAATTCAAACGATAGACTTGTGGCACTCGGCTACGTACCTCGGTGAATTGATTTGCGCACATGGAAAATTGCATGCAGCCGCGTGGAAGCTTCCAGATCCTTCTTGGCTGCTGAATTGTCCTCAAAGCTTTCGATTGGATGATTAATTAAGCAGTACAAATTCAATTTTGTATAGAAGACGATGACCAGAGAGAGAGAGAGAGAGAGAGAGAGAGAGAGAGAGAGAGGAATTGTTGACTTGCATGTGCTAGCAGGAGACCCAACCTCTACAAATAATTTAGCATGAAGTCATTACTCAATAATAATGAGACAGCCTAACAAGGACAAATCATTTTCAGACCCATACAATTAGCTCAATACTCTGGATTGCCCAACGACTTGAGATGGCGGCCGATCCCTGTACTGGGCAGGGGCCGGATTTCTTTGCAGACGCATGTTCTGCGGCTTAATTTACTAAAACTATCTCATACATACTTTTGTTGAACTCCAAAAAAAAAAAAATACATCTTAAAATGATATAATCGTAAAATGCTACCCTAAACTTATCATATTTCGATAAAGCCCCTAACGTTATACCCAGTTTTCCGCCTGAAATAATAACACACCAAAAAACACATTACAAAGGTAAGTCAAAAGGCAATTTATGTATTACTTGACACCCAACCATCACGTGCTCACATCAAACAAGCGGCTGTCACTTTGGTGGCTTTTCTAAAACCTAAAATGAAACTACGAGGTAGCTTTGCGAAGGTACGCATATGTTGTGCCCCGCGAGATGTAGGTAAAGAGTTGGTGAATTTTCCTTTGAAAAAATTTGCGCACAAAGATATGTCGGCACAGATACACAAACAGATCTAAAGTCAATTATTATTATTTGTATTGATCTGAGCTGCCAAACTTCCTAAACGCCAGCTCGACTTCCTCGGCAATTACGACATCAACCAACCATTTGCACAAGGAGCCATCCATCAGCTATGCTAAGTAAATAGACAGTACAGGGGGATGAATATTGGGAATTATTTCACGATGGCGAGATGTGAGTTATAATTCAAAGACTTTGGTAGCCGGAAGGACAAACAAATCCTACGTGATCCAAGACTTTAGCTGCCTCTGAAAGGGCCCCTTGTGTTGTTTGCATTTAAGAAACTGTGCATTTTCCGTACTTTTTCCCCGAATAAAGATGGTCAAGTCCCAATCAATATATTGTCTCATATTTACATGCCTTCCTTTTTCATGGCGACTTGCGTCCAAGTCACTCGCAAGAGACGCGTCTTACGTAGTTTTCTATAGGAGCGCTACTTTCATACGCTACTCATAGGCACGTAACGATGTTTGATAGAAACTACCTCAATGATGAAATACATTATTGGAGTATCCCGCAAAAGTTTTGTTGCGGGTCAAAACAGTCTAACAATGAGATTTGTAGTTAATGGGAATCACGGGTATAATGATTACCGGTTTTGGGTTGATGGCGAGGTTAGCACGATTCGGAGTACGCTTCGGAGGTGAAGAATCTAAGGTCGCCTTCAGGTCACCCAAGGTCGCCGTCTCCTGATAGCTGCGGCGAGCTTTCTGCGACAACAGCAACTCGTCAGAAAGGCGGGGCTGGCTGTCTGCCCGTAGCCTCTCTGATGCTTAAGTCAGTGTATGACTTGAAATAAGTGTGTCGAATACGCTTGGCGATCTTAAGGTAGATCGGCGAAGCGTAGCGAGCTTATGAGGAAGACACAGATATATGGGAGATATCCGACCTTGAATATTGGAAAGGAGATAAAGATTTCAACTAACCAACCCCCTCTTTGGTGGCTGGAGGGGGTATTTATAGGATTGAGAGGCGGTTGCTCGCCGTCCAATCAGCTGTCAAGTCAGCTTAGCTGGAGCACCAATGGAGAAGTGATAGGTCGGCGGGGGCTGTCAGAGATATTTATTCATTATTAGGTGTCAGACTTTGTCAGGCGAATTAATGAGACGCGATTGGCGGCCATCAGTTATCGCCTTTAACATCTGGCATTAATGTGGGGGTAGGTGGCCTTGCGTCACACTGTCAAAGATATTTGTGTTAGGCCGCCCTTGCGTACGCCCAAGCTCGGCGACCGAGCTTGGTTTTCGGACCGTCCGGCCGCGCTTCCTGTCGGAGAGTATGCGAGCTTCTTTCTGGCGTGGCGAGCTTAATGATCGGGAAGACGAGCTTCTTCAGTTGGCCCTGAGGGCGAGCTTGTCGCACGACTAGGCGAGCTTCCCTTGATAGAGGCGATCTTCCGTTCGGGCTAGTACCCCTTCCGGATGGTCGGAGAGCTGTTCGCTTGGGCTTTCAGTGTATGTGCGCCTCAATTATATGGGCCGGCCTTAAGGCCGTAACAATTGCACCCGTCATTCGAGCTCGAAGCGGCAAGCCCGGCTCAGCTCGGATGACGTGTCGCACTTGCATTTGCATTTGTTGTGGCAGCATTTAACTCGATCTGACTGCCAAATCTCAAGGTCATGATGACGATTCGGCGATGGGGAGAAATCGAGGCGTCCAACCGCTCAAGGGGTGACGCGTGGCTGGCGTGATTGGAGGGAGAAGTCGAGGCGCCAGCCCAGGCCCACTGAGATCTCGCCACATGCCCCACGTCCGACGGCTGAGATCGCCCGACCCTTCCTATAAATAGAGACGGAGGGGCAGGAAGAGAGAACTTTCTCTTGAATTTTCAAAATTTCAGCTTCCGCCTTCGTTGCAGAGAGCAGTCGCCGTCGACCGTCGTCGTCCGTTCGCAACCGTCGGTGCTCCGATCATCTTCCTTCTTCCTGGATACTTTCTCGAACTGTCCAATGCCTACGTCTGCTTCTTCTGCTTCGAATTCTTTCGTCAAGCAGTACTTTGGTGAGATTGGTGGGGGTGGGGCAACTGAATCGGATCTGGTGGCGTCGGAGACGCCATCGATGTCTTGGCCGGAACAGCGGGAGGCAGACACGGCGGTCAAGCATGCCGTTACTTCGTCATCGGTGATCAAGAGGGACCCCAAGAAAGGAAAGGTGCCCAGGTCGGCCGCCCAGGTCCCAAGCAGCAGCGGAATCACGGCCGCGGTCCCCACTGAAATCTTGGAACAGATGTCTCAACTGTTGCCCTCTGCCATCCCTGAGATCCGGTCCAAGTTCATCCGGCCGCCCTACATAGTTCGCCTCCTCGAACTCAGCGAGTGGGTTTGCTCCCCAAGGGATAATGAGGTCAACGTATACTACCCGACCTTCGCCTTGGGGCTCCGCTTCCCGCTCCATCCCTTCCTCTTGCTCATCCTTCACTTCCTTGAACTCCCACTCTTTCAATTGATGTCGAACTCCACCGGCTCGATGGTCGGCTTTCTCGTCCTCTGCTCCGCCAACGGCGCAAGTCCGACGTTGCCGCTCTTCTAATACTTTTTTGAGGCGAAAAGGAAGGGGGCGTACTATTACGTCTGCGCGAGGAGGCGTCGGCCCCTCGTCCTCGACCTGCCGGGCAAAGTGAGGGACTGGAAGGAGAGGTTCGTCTTCGTCTCGTCGTCGGTGAACTTGGCTCTGAGATTGAACTGGGGAACTCTGAATCCCTCAGTGAATGCCGAAGTGGTCCTCGAGGAGAGCAACCTTGAGAACACAAAGATCTTGGAGGAGATCCCCAGGGAGAGCAGGGTCTTGAAGGAGCTGATCAAGGACGAGCAGCTCAACCAGCATGTCTGGCTCGAAGGTACTTTGAGCTTTGCGACCTACTTCTGATATGCTCACCCTGATCTGTCTTCTTTTTGCAGGCGCGACCATGATTCTTTCAATGGAGGTGATCCTGAAGATGGCAAGGGATGCGGCGTCTAAGCAGCCGTCGAGCATAGGCAAGGGGAAGCAACATGCACCCAAGAGCTCGACGCTGGTCGGGAAGAAGCGGAGTCAGGCAACAGAGGCCACCGCTCGGGTCGAGAAGGAGGAGCGGAGCAAGAAGCCGAGGAAGGAGCCCGCGGTGGCCGCTCACACTTCTCGCACAAGCGAGGTGGCGTCGGGGGACTCATCAATCTCGACCCGACTGAGCCTGAGACCGACCTCACTACCGCTGAGTCACAGGGCCCGCCGATAGTCGCCGTCCCCATCAGCTCGGTCACCCCTCCGCGACCTTCGGCCTTGCCGGCCACAACAAGCTGGGCTCCAGTTGTGCGCTGGCCCTTCGGGTGCCTGTCGTACGGGCTGGGGAAGCCGGCCCACCCGAGCTACGAGGCGGTGCTCGTGACCTTCAAGTTATGGAAGGAGGGGCTCTTCGCCCTCGCTTCGGAGAAGTTCGTCGTGCCTCGCTACCCGGTGGGCGCCCACGAGTTAGTTTTCGATGAGGCCGGTGTAGCGGCCCGCCTGACGGAGAACAGCACTCTGCTGAGGGACCGAGAGTCCCTGGTCAATGTAGATACCGAATGCCTCTGCGGTACGGCCATCTGGCACGGCATGCAGGTTCATCGCCCCCTCTGTTCACCTTGCCAGTCTTCCTTCTTGTTAGTTGTGCTTACGCTTTTGGTTCCATCTGTAAACGATGGCCGCACTGGTGTCCCTCCAGCCACACACGTCAGCGGCAGGCAAGGCCGAGTCTGCACTAGCGACGAAGGTGACCAAGCTAAAGGCAGCTGAGGCAAAGCTGAAGGACGTCACCGAGAAGTTGACGAAGGTCCGGGGGTATTATAAGACCTAGAAGGATGGAATCGCCAGGCTGGAGAAGGTCGCTTTGGAGCTGGAGGGGAGGGCCCATGACGAGGAGGCCCGGAGGGTCGCTGTCGAGAATCTCCTGGCCTCGGAGAGGGAGGCAGCCGAGGCGAAGACCGTCGAGCTTGTGCTGTGGATCGTCGAACTGGAGAAGGTCGACCTGAACAAGGTCAGGGCTCAGGCCGTCAGCCAGTACCAGATCGATGAGCTCATCCCCACCCTGACGGCTATGAGGGCCGAGGGCTTCGACTAGGGTCTGGAGGCCGGCCTCGAGAGAGCCAAGGCGAGGTTGGGGAAGCTCTACCCCAACCTAGAGATTGATTTCACCTGCTTGTCGGTGGCCTCTAATGACGAAGCAGAGGCTTCCCGTGCTGCCGACGTTGAGAGGGCGGAGACTCAGGCCAGTGGCAACCAGGAAGGCATCCAGGCGGACTCCCAGGTCCTGGGAAGCGACGACCAAGAGGGTGGCGACCAAGTTGAGGCGCCGTAGGCCGGGGGGCGTCAATGTATGGCTGGCCCAGAGGCCGAGCTCTTTTTTTTGTAACCTATAGTGTAAATGTTAAATGAAATGAAATTAAAATTATTGGCTTATTGTCGTTGTTTGTTTGCCTTGTTGTTTGTTCTGCGCTTTGTCTTTGTATGTGTATGCCCCCAACATTCAGCATAGACTAGCGCAAGGTCGAGGAGAGGTGGAACGTTGTAGAGTCGGTGGACAAAGCTCCTAGGTGGGTCGTCTTTATAGGTCGCCTATTGGAGTCTTTGCAAGGGGTGTTCGGGGCCTTAGCCCGCATGCGCCCTTGGAGCCTTTCGGGGGCCGGATTGCCCCGGATCTTTGAGAGGGCGTGTATAGATGTGCCGTAGCCGACCCCGCGTCTTTGCTCGCGAGTCTAGGTGGGCCATAGCCGACCCCGCGTCTTTGCTCGCGGGTCTAAATGGGACTAGCCAACCTCGCGTCTTTACTCGCGGGTCTAGGTGGGTCGTAGCTCAACATGTCAAATCGACCCATTTGGGCCGGGTAGGCCCGGGTTCAGTTTAATCCCGGGCCGGGCCGACCCAGCCCGGGCGGGGGGGAGACCCCCACCCAGCCTGGCCCATCGGCCCGGGCCCGGCCTGGCTATTTTTATTTTTTAAAAAACATATTTTTAAAAAATCTGAAAAAATCTGAAAAAATTCTGAAAAAAATCTAAAAAATTGAAATATTAAATTTAAATGTTGTAAAAGTATAAGTAAATTAAAAAATTATATATTACATGTAAAATATTACGTGTTGGAAAAATATTAGTAACTTAGAAAATAAATATTGTAACTTATAAAAAATAATTATTTTATAAATAAATTTGTTACATATAAATTAATATAGTAAATCTGTAAATGTAACATGTTATGTGTGAGAAAAATATTAGTAACATATAAAATAAAAAGGTGTAACGACTGGTTTCATGTATCTGGATTTATTATATTATATGTTTTGGTGGATTTTCTCCTTATGCGTGGTTTTCGTCTCCGTAGCTTTCATTTTCGACCATTTCGTCGCGTTGTCCTAGCTTCTTCCGTTGATCGTCGATTTTGGAGTAAGTCATTCGTGACGGGCTTCATATCGGTCATATCTTATTGTCAGATCAAGCCTAGGAGTCTTAGGAATCGATCCCGGAGCTTCGCGCTCCATTTCGGAACTTTCTGTGCTCATTAGCCGGTGTAAGAAGGGTCACCGACCGACTAGATGACGATCCAGTCGGTCGGGAAACCTTCTTGAACCAACTAGTTGGCTTTGTAAATTTCTCAGGAGTTACTGTTTGTCATTAGTCGGTCTAAGAACGTTGGTTGACCGACTAGGTTGCAAACTAGTCGGTCAGCAATGCTTCTTTAACCGACTAACTCATTAACTATTTTTGGTACCAGCTACTGTTCATTCTTAGTCGGTCTAAGAACGTTCATCGACCGACTAGATGTCAAACTAGTCGGTCAGTAGCTGTTCTTTGACCGACTAAATCTAAATCCTATTTTGTACAGGAGTTACTGTTTGGACTTAGTCGGTCTGTGTTGGTCAACCGACCGACTAGTTTCCAAACTAGTAGGTCAGTGGTTGTTCTCTGACCGACTAATCAGTGTCGAAACCCTAATTTCTGGGCAGCCACCAGCCCTTCCTATTTAAACCCCTCCCAAACGTTTTCTTCTTCTTCCTCATAACCTAAAACCCTAGTTTCTCCCCCATTGAGCCCCCTACTACCTCAAACCCTTATTCCTTCATCCCAAGCCCAAAATCCATCATCCAAACCCTCACTTAACACATTCTACCTCTCATCTTCCTCAAACCTTCATCAAAT
Organism: Scilla litardierei; assembly: GCA_030789695.1. Taxonomy (NCBI): domain Eukaryota; kingdom Viridiplantae; phylum Streptophyta; class Magnoliopsida; order Asparagales; family Asparagaceae; genus Scilla; species Scilla litardierei. The sequence continues at coordinate 105,451,245 of CM061139.1, read as the reverse complement.
CCCCCAAAACCCCATTTCTCCATATTTTCCCCATCTGTTCCAGATCTGAACCCTAGGTTCCCAGGAGCATTTCTTCCGTTGCCATGCTTGCTCGGCGTCATTCTTCCGTTTCCGATACGGTAATGATCGATCTCTTAACATTTTCATAACCCGTTGTGTTTTTGTGAAACCCTAATGAAATGAATGTTGTTTTGATGATTGTTTCTCCATAACAACGACTTCCCGGTAGATTAGCATCCGTGGGACGAACCCTCGTGTTGATCGTCATCCTCGGTGCTAGGCAAGTGAAACTTGCCACCTAGGGTTTGGGCCATGTTTTAGGCCATTTGCTTGTTGTAGGCGTAAAAGAGACTAGGCGACGAAATGATATTCGCCTAGGCGCAATTTCCGGAACTAGCTTGACAACGAAGCTAGGACCGACATTTATCATGTTTAATAACTATCATGTCATGTTTAATTTTGACCAACGGTACGCAAATAAATTGTCATCCATGCTATCCATGTTGTATGTCGCATTCGTAGCACACGCTACAATACTTGTGTTTCCTGGTCCGTGTTCCAGAAGCGGGCTACGTGAGTTGGTTGATAGCCAATGCCCGACCTGCTTGTTTACCGGCTAGGCACCTGTGCTGCAGGCATAACCCTACGCCATACATGTTAAATACACTTCCTGGCTCGTGTTCCAGAAGCGAGCATTCCGTGTTCGGGGTAATTCCCTGGCTCGATACACGTGGAAGGGTAGAGATAAACGGTCACTTGAGCTTAGGAGTTGGCCCGATCATCCACTCTAGCCAACAGGCGGAATCTCTGTGCACAACTTGTTTACTTGACTGTTCACTTGACGTGAACCACTTGACTTGTACTCGTCCGTATTTTACTTGTTATCCGAGACATACTTGCTACTTGCACTTCCCTTTACTTGTCACTTCCATACTATACTTGTCATGCCATGCAACATATTATAACTGCTAGGTTGCTAGTTTACCTTACCTTCAGTTTCCTTGCCCAAGTCTTTTAGACTTGCTGACATGTGCCCCTTTAATCTTTTGGGTGACACATGTTAGATACCGAGCCTGAGTCCGTTGTTGAGGACGAGGTGTTTGCGGACGCCGTGCCCGAGTCTGCATTTGGCGAGGAGTACGTGGACACTGGGGACTAGTCCTAGTGTCTTCGTTGTGCTTTCCTCTTTTTGTTTTAGACTGCTGTTTTGTTGTCGGTGCGTAGCACCTATACTCTGTTTACGTTGTCTCTGTTTGGCCTTGTTCTGGGCCTTAGACTCTTTCTTTTAGCCTGGTGGCTTTTCTGGATGTTGAACTTATTTTTCATGTTGGACAAATTATGAGATATGAGATTTTATTTCTGTCTCTCCTTGTATTACTATTGTTGTTCCGTTTGTGGTTACAGGGACCTGCTTATGTTTTATTGACGCTTATCGGGTTTGGGGCTTCACAGCTCCACTCTCGTGCGGACCTTTTCACGTCTCGCCTCCATTTTAGGGAAGCGGGGCGTGACAGGTTTTGTTGGTGGCCCATGCAGGTCCTTCTGTACCTGCGAATTGTCGGAAGAGCGATAATAATATTAGAATGTCCAATAAACTAAGTTCGACGTCCGAGTCATAAGCTATGAGTCTAATTGTTTCGTTTTCTGTGGCACTAGATGGCAGGAAGACGAATCACCCGTGGTGGAGGTAGTGGTGCGCCCCCTCATGACGAGGAGCCTGAGCGGAAACCCACCAATGGGGAGATGATGCGGATGATGCTTCAGATGATGCAGGTGCAGCAAGGCGTGCTCCTGCATGTCCAGAATGCTCCGGCTGGTCGAGCTCCTCGGGCGACTCCGGATGCCCCTCGCTCCGAGCCGGGAGCAAAGCAATTTCGGGAGCTGGGTCCCGCATATTTTGATGGGTCTGAGGGTCCTCTGGCTGCCGATGAGTGGATTCGGAACATTGAGGATAACTTGAAGATGGCCAAGATCACCCCGGCTGGATGGGTTGATTTGGCGAAGAGGCAACTCAAGGATAATGCTCGGAACTGGTGGGATGCGGAAGAGAAGATGCTGGTGGAGCTGATAGCTTGGGCTACCTTTAAGTCCAGGTTTGATGAGGAGTTCTTTCCGAAGGCTACTAAGAAGGAGATGCTGCAGCGTTTCAGTGATCTGAAGCAAGGGAGCTTGACGGTGGACCAGTACCACCAAGAGTTCACTAGGCTGAGTCGGTTTGCACCGAAGATGGTGCAGGATGCTGATGAGAGGGCTCAGAGGTTCCTGCAGGGACTTGCTTTGGAGCTCCAGAGTTTTGTGTCTTCCTCTGATCTGGACTCTTATCAGAAGGTTCTGGTCGCTGCGAGGCGGCAGAAGCTGAACCTGAGTCAAAGGAGGGGACATATTTCTGGTGCTGGGAAGAGGCCTATGGAGCAGGCCAGAGCAGTGGTTTGGCCTGGTTTCAAGCCTAATCAGCCAGCTCAGTTCAAGAGGCCAGGAGGGCCTATTCTGAAGACTTGCCATTTCTGCGGTCGGACCGGGCACGTCAAGGATCAGTGTAGGAGATTCCTGGGCCAGTGTGTCTTCTGTGGGGATCCTACCCATGCCATGAAGGATTGTCCGAGGTCGAAGCAACCTTGGCGGGTACCTGTTGCAGCACAGCCGTTGCAGCAGAGAGCGTCTGTTCCCGCTGGACGTGGAGCGCCCCTTGTTCCACAGAGACAGGCCTTTCGGCAGGCTGTTCCGCCGAGAGGGCAGGCCTTTCTGATGACTGAGGTGGAGAGCATGACCGTGGACGAGGTTATTACAGGTAACGCTCATTCTAACTATTTTCTTCCTTAGTTAGTTTGAATGTTGATTATGTTGGTTGCTTGCTCATGTTTGTTGCTAGAATAGGATTTGATTGTTAGACTGTTTGCTAGGTGTGGTTTTGGTTTGCACATTTCCTGCACGAGTCCTCTTTGACTCAGGTGCGTCGATGTGCATTTTGGCCCGGAGCTTCGTGGAGAAGCATTCCTTGTCGACGTCCTCTCTTCCTAAGAGTTGGAATATCGTCACAGGGAACGGTGTGGTCTCGGTGCATCGTGGGTGCAATTCTTGCCCGTTGGTGGTTTGTGGACGTGAGCTTCGTGCTGATTTCATTATTCACGACATCATTAACTACGATGCGGTCCTTGGGATGGATTGGCTTGCGAGCTTCTATGCTACGATCGACTGTCGGAGTAAGAAGGTGGTGTTCGAGATTCCCGGACATCCAGTATTTGAGTTCAGCCGTGGTAGCAGCTCGCTTGGTCCTGTCAGATTTCGGGCCAGGCCGGTGGAGGTTGTGGCTATGCAGATGGAGCTGGAGAGGCCAGCTGTGGTGCGTGATTTCGATGACGTCTTCCCCGAGGAGATGTCCGGTTTGCCACCTGATCGAGCTTTAGAATTTTCTATTGATCTTATTCCGGGAGCGCAGCCGATTTCGAAGGCGCCTTATCGTATGGCGCCTGTAGAATTGGAAGAGTTGCGGAAGCAGTTGGATGAGGTTTTACAGAAGGGTTATATAAATCCTAGTGTGTCTCCGTGGGGAGCACCGGTGCTGCTAGTGAAGAAGAAGGATGGTTCGCGTCGCATGTGCGTGGACTATCGGGAGTTGAATGCGGTAACCATCAAGAATAAATACCTGTTGCCTCGCATCGATGATATTTTTGATCAGCTTGGAGGTTCGAGGGTGTTTTCTAAATTGGATTTGAGGAGTGGTTACCATCAGTTGAAGGTGAAGAAGGATGATGTTCGGAAGACAGCGTTCAGGACGAAGTATGGACACTATGAGTTTGTGGTTATGCCTTTCGGCGTAACTAATGCACCCGCAGTTTTCATGAATCTGATGAACCTGATTTTCTATGACTTTTTGGATAAGTTTGTCGTTATCTTCATTGACGACATTCTGATTTATTCGAGGTCAGAGGAGGAGCATGCCTCGCACTTGAGGACGGTATTGAAGATTTTGAGGAAGCATCGTTTGTATGCTAAGTTTTCGAAGTGCGAGTTTTGGCTGGATAGAGTTGCTTTTCTGGGGCATGTGGTGACTGGGGATGGTATTTCTGTGGATCCCGAGAAGATTATGGCCATCAGGGAGTGGCCTGTTCCGTCGTCAGCGTCTGTGATCCGGAGTTTCCTTGGACTTGCTGGTTACTATCGGCGTTTCATTAAGGACTTTTCCCGTATTGCTGAGCTGATGACCAGGTTGACGCGGAAGGATGTACCTTTTGTTTGGTCGGGTGATTGTGAGAATGCCTTTGGTGTTCTGAGGGAGAGATTGACGACTGCCCCTATCCTTGTTGTGCCTGATCGCAGCGGTGGATTTGAGATCTTTTGCGATGCTTCTGGCAAGGGTCTCGGTTGTGTGTTGCATCAGCACGGGCATGTTGTGGCGTATGCTTCGCGTCAGCTCAAGACTCATGAGAAGAATTACCTAACGCATGATTTGGAGTTGGCTGCTGTTGTGTTTGCTCTCAAGATTTGGAGGCACTTCCTGCTGAGTGAGAAAGTGAAGATTTTCACCGATCACAAAAGCTTGAAGTATATTTTTACTCAGAAGGAGCTCAACATGCGACAGCGTCGATGGTTGGAGCTCATGGCGGATTATGAGATTGATCTGCAGTATCACCCTGGCAAGGTGAATGTGGTTCCTGATGCGCTGAGTAGGCTTCCAGCGGTGATGATTTTGACCTCGCAGTGGAGATTGCAGCAGGATTTCTGCGAGTCTGGTGTGGAGATTGTTCTTCCTGGGGAGGTCTCTTCGTTGATGTGTATGCATATACAGTCGACGATCGTGGATCGGATTAAGGTTGGCCAGGTTGGAGATCCGAAGTTGGTAAAGATTCGAGAACAGGTAGAAGCCGGTCTGCGGACTGACTTTCTGATTCATGAGGATGGCTCGCTGAGGTTTGGAGCCAGGTTGTGTGTGCCAGCTGGGGATATTAGAGAGGAGTTGATGGTGGAGGCACACAGTTCACCGTATTCTGTGCATCCTGGTGGGACCAAGATGTACCAAGATCTTCGTCTGAATTATTGGTGGCATGGCATGAAGAGGAGTGTGGCTCGGAGTGTAGCCAAGTGTTTGGTTTGCCAACAAGTAAAGGCGGAGCATCAACGTGCGGCCGGGTTGCTACAACCGCTTCCGATTCCGGAGTGGAAGTGGCAACACATCACTATGGATTTCGTGACTGGACTACCTCGGAGTCCGAAGCAGAATGACGCGATTTGGGTGATCGTAGATCAATTGACCAAATCCGCGCACTTTATTCCGTTCCGAGTGGGACAGTCCACTGAGACGCTGGCGAGGAGATATATGGAGGTAAATTCTTTTACTCTCCGTTTTTATTTCTTTTTCCTAGTTTGGATAGTGATGTAACGTGAATCGTGCAGGAGGTCGTGCGACTTCACGGAGTCCCCGTGAGTATCGTGTCAGACAGAGACACGAGGTTCACATCTCAGTTCTGGCAGAGTTTGCAGAAGATTTTGGGTACGCGTCTGAGTTTCAGCACGGCATACCATCCGCAGACGGATGGCCAGTCCGAGAGGACGATTCAGATTTTGGAAGACATGCTGAGAGCGTGCATGTTGGATTTCAAGGGTTCATGGGAGGACCATCTGCACTTGGTGGAGTTCTCTTACAACAACAGCTTCCAGGCGAGTATTGGCATGGCGCCTTTCGCCGCTCTTTATGGGAGGAAATATCGATCGCCATTGAGTTGGGATGACGTTGGTGATCGGGATCTGTTGGGACCTGAGATGATTGTGGAGGCTGTGGAGGTCGTCAGGAACATTCGGGAGAGGTTGAGGAATGCTCAGGACCGTTTTAAGCATTGGGCGGATGCTAAACGTCGTCCTTTGGAGTTTCAGCCTGGAGATCATGTGTTTCTGAGGATTTCCCCGAATCGTGGTGTGATTCGTTTTGGGAAGCGAGGGAAGTTGAGCCCGCGATACATTGGCCCGTTTGACATTCTGGAGAAAGTTGGCGAGGTAGCCTACTGCTTAGCCTTGCCGCCATCTTTGGAGGGAGTTCACAATGTTTTCCATGTGTCGCAGCTTCGTCGATACATTAGCGATCCATCTCATGCTGTGGATTTTTCGGAGATTTCCGTTCGCCCCGATATGACGTATGACCAACAGCCAATGCAGATTCTGGACAGGCGTCAGAAGTCACTTCGGAACAAGGTTGTCAATCTTGTGAGGGTGATGTGGCGACACGGCTCGCCTGGAGAGTCTACTTGGGAGAATGAGAATGAGATGCGAGAGCGTTTTCCACTTTTGTTCCCGGACACGTGAGTGTTGGGAAATTCCGAGGACGGAATTTTTCTTAAGTTGGGGAGGATGTAACGACTGGTTTCATGTATCTGGATTTATTATATTATATGTTTTGGTGGATTTTCTCCTTATGCGTGGTTTTCGTCTCCGTAGCTTTCATTTTCGACCATTTCGTCTTGTTTTCCTAGCTTCTTCTGTTGATCGTCGATTTTGGAGTAAGTCATTCGTGACGGGCTTCATATCGGTCATATCTTATTGTCAGATCAAGCCTAGGAGTCTTAGGAATCGATCCCGGAGCTTCGCGCTCCATTTCGGAACTTTCTGTGCTCATTAGCCGGTGTAAGAAGGGGCACCGACCGACTAGATGACGATCCAGTCGGTCGGGAAACCTTCTTGAACCGACTAGTTGGCTTTGTAAATTTCTTAGGAGTTACTGTTAGTCGTTAGTCGGTCTAAGAACGTTGGTTGACCGACTAGGTTGCAAACTAGTCGGTCAGCAATGCTTCTTTAACCGACTAACTCATTAACTATTTTTGGTACCAGCTACTGTTCATTCTTAGTCGGTCTAAGAACGTTCATCGACCGACTAGATGTCAAACTAGTCGGTCAGTAGCTGTTCTTTGACCGACTAAATCTAAATCCTATTTTGTACAGGAGTTACTGTTTGGACTTAGTCGGTCTGTGTTGGTCAACCGACCGACTAGTTTCCAAACTAGTCGGTCAGTGGTTGTTCTCTGACCGACTAATCAGTGTCGAAACCCTAATTTCTGGGCAGCCACCAGCCCTTCCTATTTAAACCCCTCCCAAACGTTTTCTTCTTCTTCCTCATAACCTAAAACCCTAGTTTCTCCCCCATTGAGCCCCCTACTACCTCAAACCCTTATTCCTTCATCCCAAGCCCAAAATCCATCATCCAAACCCTCACTTAACACATTCTACCTCTCATCTTCCTCAAACCTTCATCAAATCCCCCAAAATCCCCCAAAACCCCATTTCTCCAGATTTTCCCCATATGTTCCAGATCTGAACCCTAGGTTCCCAGGAGCGTTTCTTCCGTTGCCGTGCTTGCTCGGCGTCATTCTTCCGTTTCCGATACGGTAATGATCGATCTCTTAACATTTTCATAACCCGTTGTGTTTTTGTGAAACCCTAATGAAATGAATGTTGTTTTGATGATTGTTTCTCCATAACAGTGACTTCCCCGTAGATTAGCATCCGTGGGATGAACCCTCGTGTTGATCGTCATCCTCGGTGCTAGGCAAGTGAAACTTGCCACCTAGGGTTTGGGCCATGTTTTAGGCCATTTGCTTGTTGTATGCGTAAAAGAGACTAGGCGACGAAATGATACTCGCCTAGGCGCAATTTCCGGAACTAGCTTGACAACGAAGCTAGGACCGACATTTATCATGTTGCATAACTATCATGTCATGTTTAATTTTGACCAACGGTACGCGAATAAATTGTCATCCATGCTATCCATGTTGTATGTCGCATTCGTAGCACACGCTACAATACTTGTGTTTCCTGGCCCGTGTTCCAGAAGCGGGCTACGTGAGTTGGTTGATAGCCAATGCCCGACCTGCTTGTTTACCGGCTAGGCACCTGCGCTGCAGGCATAACCCTACGCCATACATGTTAAATACACTTCCTGGCTCGTGTTCCAGAAGCGAGCATTCCGTGTTCGGGGTAATTCCCTGGCTCGATACACGTGGAGGGGTAGAGATAAACGGTCACTTGAGCTTAGGAGTTAGCCCGATCAGCCACTCTAGCCAACAGGCGGAATCTCTGTGCACAACTTGTTTACTTGACTGTTCACTTGACGTGAACCACTTGACTTGTACTCGTCCGTGTTTTACTTGTTATCCGAGACATACTTGCTACTTGCACTTCCCTTTACTTGTCACTTCCATACTATACTTGTCATGCCATGCAACATATTATAACTGCTAGGTTGCTAGTTTACCTTACCTTCAGTTTCCTTGCCCAAGGCTTTTAGACTTGCTGACATGTGCCCCTTTACTCTTTTGGGTGACACATGTTAGATCCCGAGCCTGAGTCTGTTGTTGAGGACGAGGTGTTTGCGGACGCCGTGCCCGAGTCTGCGTATGGCGAGGAGTACGTGGACATTGGGGACCAGTCCTAGTGTCTTCGTTGTGCTTTCCTCTTTTTGTTTTAGACTGCTGTTTTGTTGTCGGTGTGTAGCACCTATACTCTGTTTACGTTGTCTCTGTTTGGCCTTGTTCTGGGCCTTAGACTCTTTCTTTTAGCCTGGTGGCTTTTCTGGATGTTGAACTTATTTTTCATGTTGGACAAATTATGAGATATGAGATTTTATTTCTGTCTCTCCTTGTGTTACTATTTTTGTTCCATTTGTGGTTACAGGGACCTGCTTATGTTTTATTGACGCTTATCGGGTTTGGGGCTTCACAGCTCCACTCTCGTGCGGACCTTTTCACGTCTCGCCTCCATTTTAGGGAAGCGGGGCGTGACAAAAGGTAAGAAAAATTTTTAATCCCGAAATTCTCGAAGGTCCCGGTTTGAACCTTTAAATTTTATTAATTGAAATCTTTTTGAGGGGTGGACATACGTTGGCCAGCCTTACCCCTCATACATTGGCCAAAAAAGCAATCTAATACATGTAATAAAATGCTGATACAATTAAAGAAATCTAACATTAAGTCTCTTCTTCTTCTTGTTCTTCTTCTTCTTCAGAGTTTTCAGAAATGTCAGTTTGATGTTAAGTCCTCGCTTTAGCCTTGAACCAATCCTTCGCACAAACCACCGCTTCGACTATATCTGGCTTCAGCCGTGACCTCTTGTTGCTAAGAACATAACCACCTGTACTAAAAGCAGACTCCGAAGCAATAGTAGATATGGGTACAGCTAACACATCACGAGCCATGATGGAAAGAATTAGATAACTAATTTTATATTTCTTCCACCATGACAGGACATCAAAATTTTCACTAGTCAAGTCTTCTTCAGTAAAAGGACAAAAATTTGACAAATACATAGACAGTTCACTAGAAGAACTATTTGTGACAACTGTTATTTGCTTCTTCTTCCCCATAAGCAGGTGGAGCTTGCTTGGAGCAGAAGAAGAAGCTTGAACTACAGATGTGTATGCAGAAGTACCAAATCGTGTCTCATATACAACAAAAAGGGATCTTAAGCTACTCTTAAAACTAGTTTTGTGTTCTTCTGCATCTATGTTCATGTTTTCATAATAGGTATCTAATAAGTCAAGTACACCTTCCTCCTTAACACGGGAATCAAAAACCTTCGCTAAAGAGTATAGCAAAGGCACCAGATTCCAATACTTACGGAGTTTACTCTCCATTTATCCAATCATTGCTCTAAGGTCAGGAGTATTAGAGGTCTCATTATCTCTATGTTTTTATATAACATCCGAAATCAACACTAATTGGTCTAAGCCTAGAACTGATGTATGGTAGTAAACTCCCAAAAATTTGTTTGTTGACAAGTAGAAAATTTCAAAAAAATTTCATAAAGTTCATATATAATAAGCCACTCATAATCACTAATGTCATAATCATTATTATTTGCAAGGTGTATACTTGCAAACTCACTAAGTTGGGTTCTATTCAATTTCATGCAACACATCATTAGATACGTTGAATTCCACCTATGTAAAACACTAAATTTAAATGCTCTATATGGCAGCTGGTTACTACGACAAAACTGTCTGTATTCCCTCTTTTTTGTGAAATAGTTGTAATTAATAACATAAGGTTTCTTGCCTTTTCAAGATAAATAGAAGCAATTTTCAGTCCATCCTACACTGCTAATTTAAAACATGACATACACAACGTTGATGAAAAATTAACCTATCTAGATCAGGGTTTAATTGACTCTTTAAGTAAGTAATGGCAATCTTATTATTAGAAGCATTATCAAAAGTAAATGTGAGAATTTTTTCTACTATAGCATACTCACAACAAATAGATATCAAAATCATACTAATAACCCTACCCATGTGTGCATGCTCTAACACTTTAAATCCTATAATTCTTTTCTGAATTAGAAATTCGTGATCTACAAAATGGGTCGTAAGACATATGTAAGATCCACCCCATTTTGTAGACCATATATCAGAAGTTAAAGAAATCCTAGATTCTAGATTAATAAAAAGCTGATGCATATTAGCTTTTCCTACGTGAAAAGCACTTATACAATCTTTTCTAATAGTGTTCCTAGACACTCTTCTAAATACAGGGTTAAGTGCTATTTGGTAGAATCGCTCTAATTCAGAGCTTTCACCATAATTTAATGGCAGTTCTTTGCTTAACATCAATGTAGCCATCTCTTTTCTCACATTTTCAGCAGAATATGAAAAATCAGTAAGAGAGGTAGATGATGCATTTAAATTTAAAGTGGTTTGTCTAGCATCTTTTTTAGCATGAGATTTCATGTGTCTTAATAGGTGTGAAGTACCGGCAGTGTGTGCCGCAACAAAATTAGTTCTACATATTTTGCAAATGGCACGAAGTTGTTCGATGCCATCTTTGTCTTTAACCATTTCACGTGAAAAGTGATCCGAAACACTAGACTTTGGCCCCCTTTTTTGGGTTGTTTGTGTAGGCATATGTGAAGCAGGAGAAGATGTTTGAGCATGTGAACTTGTGTAAGTGTGTGCAGCATGTGAAAAATGGGACTGTGTAGTCTGTCGTATGACAGTGCTAGGATTATTACTAGTTATATATGTCTCATTTTCTTGTGTTTCAGCATCTTCAATCATACGGTCAAAGAAAGGCAATGCTGAACCTACCTCTCTATTATTACGTATTAAATTAGCATAATAATCTAGTTCGACAGTGTCATCAAAATTAAGGTTGACAGTAACATGTTTAGAGCCAGAAGGTCATGCCATTATGCTAAGTTAAAAGTAACACTAAAGGAACCTGATTGACATTTGATAGAGAGCGCCGGATGAAGACTCGGTATTTGTGCGAGAATTGGGCGTAAACGGAGCTTGAAGAGCCCAATAGTAGCGAGAGATCGGAGCGTAAAGAAACCGGTCGTAGCGAGAGTTGTACGATGGATCGGGGCTTGAAGAGCCCGGTAGTACGACTGGCGAATAGCGAGAGATCGGTTGGAGATTGTTGCACCGTAATCGTGAGAGAGAAGCTTGATGAATGTTGAGAGAGTGAAGAGAGGTGTGTAGAAATTTAGAAAATAGGATGATATGGAGAATTTGAGAGAGTGAATAGAGTAAAGTTAAGTTAGAAAATAGGAGGGGAGGGGGGTATTTATATAGGAATAGAAGGAAAAAAACAAAAAAAATATTTTTAATGGGCAAAATTTTGCCCGTTGGTAATTCCCGGCCTGGAGAAATCCTGGGCCGGCCCGGTGGGCCGGGACCCCGCCCCAGCCCGACCCCAACCCCGGGCTCGGGTCGGTCAACGGCCCGTTGACCGGCCCCCGTGCGCAGGCCGGGCCGCCGGGCCGTTTTGACATGTTGAGCTGTAGCCGACCCTGCTTCTATGCTCGTGGGTCTAGGTGAGTCGTAGCCAACTCCGCGTCATTGCTCGTGGGTCTAGGTGGGCCGTAGCCGACCCCGTGTCTTTGAGAGGGCGGGTATAGGCGGGCCGTAGCCGACCCCACATCTTTGAGAGGGCGGATATTGGGCCGTCGCTGACTCCGCATCCTCGGTAATCAAGCGGGTATTGGGCCGTCGCCTACCCCGTATGTCTGCTTCGGTTTGAGTGGCGAGCTGCCCCGGAGGTCTTCGAGAGGGAGGGTGTAGGTGGGCCGTAGACGACCCCGCGTCTTTGCTTGCAGGTCTAGGTGGGCCGTAGCCGACCCCGCGTCTTTGCTCGCAGGTCTAGGTGGGCCGTAACCGACCCCGCGTCTTTGAGAGGGCAGGTATTGAGCTGTCGCCGACCCCGCATCCTCTATAATCGGGCGAGTATTGGGCCGTCGCCTACCCCGCATGTCCGCTCTGATTTGAGTGGCAAGCTGCCCTGGAGGTCTTCGAGATGGCAGGAACAGATGGGCCATTGCTAACCCCGCATCCTCCGTTGGGCCGTCCCGCGAAAGCTTGGGCTCTCAAATGTATAGCCGACCTTCACTATGGCTCTCTTAATTTTAGATAACGGTTGAAATTTAGATTCCTACGACTCATTGAGTGTACAAACACAGAAATTTATTAAAAATATTTATTTAATGTATAAGGAAACACATTTATTGAAAGTATTTGAGCAAATGATCGGCATTCTAAGGATGGGCTAGCTCCTCGTCCTACATGGTTGCCAACATGTAGGTCGCCGGTCCTACGACGTCTGCTATAGTGTAGAGGCCTTCCCATTTTACGGAGAGCTTTCCTCGGTGGCCGATCGCCGGTCTGAAGGTTGAGTCCCTGAGGACGAGGTCGCTGACTCTGAAGCTCTGCTTCCTGACGCAGGAATTATAGTATCTCGAAATCCTTTGGCTGTGCTTGATTAGATTTGTTAGTGCACTACCCCTTACCTCGTCGACGAGCTCGATGTTGATGTCGAGGCCTTCTTCGTTTGCTTCTTCGTTGAAGTACTTGAGCCGGAAGGATTCCTCGCCGACCTTCACTAGGATGACGGCCTCCGCCCCATAAGGTAGCATGAAGGGGCTCTCGTCGGTTGAAGCTTTGTATGTGGTGTAGTAGGACCAGAGGATGCCGGGTAGCTCATCGGGCCAAGAACCAAGAGCGCTGCTGTAACGACCTACTCTCGGGGGGGGGCCCGTTACTTATTTGATATTTACGCAGGTCATGCAGGTTACCAGTGAAAACAAAATAGCCACGATGCAGAGATGTACAAAAATACTTAAATAGTGTCCAATTATTACAATTCGTACTGTACAAGATGTCCCAACACATATACATGAAAGAAGAAAAGTACATAAGTGAAAATAACTCTGTAAGCTGCGGTCTCATGGTTGAATTCTGGCGCTATTAGCTCAAGAGCATCTACCTCCATATGTACGTCGTCTGCGGTGCCACGGAGATGGAACCGTAGGTAAGTCACAACAATTCTAAATATAGAAAAGAAGCAGTGCACAAGTATGACAAAAGTAACTACTTACAAGCAGACCAGAGTGAAAAGTAAAGTAATGAGCAACAACTGTACACAACTGAGTAGTAAAAGTAAACAAAACTGAAAGTAAAGAACAACTGTATTGTGGTAGTGCGAGTGTAAGGCATGCTAAGTAAGTGAAACATGCTACTGCTGTAGCTAAAAGTACGACAAGAAAAGTACTGTGACTACACAAGTGTAGTAAGTAACGTGCATGGAACGTGTAAAGTAAGGGTGACTGTGGTGCGTAAGGTAAAAGTGACTGTGCAAAAGTAACTACACTACGTGACTGAAGTCGGAGAGTACAATATGTGACCATCAAGTCCATCTCTTGCCTGGGCGCGACCCAGACGAATGCCGAAAACACAGGCAGCAGGACATGTATTTTGCCAAAACCCGGCAACAGGACGTGATGCCGAAACTCAGGCAGCGGGACGGGAAGATTGAACTGCAGTCACTCCCGCACTCTCTCAACTATGAGTTACATCAAAAAAAACCACAGTGAAGTGTTAAGTGTTCTATGTACATGTTCCTTTCATGATGTTCAACGAGATGTTCTACTGAGATGTTTCACAAGATATTCCACAAGATATTCCACAAGATATTCCACATGTTACTAGTCAAACCAAGACAAGTGGTTGACTTTCTTATTGAAAACCTGAGAGTAGTAACTCATTCCAAATCAGACTGTGCCAAAAAGAACTGAGGATAGAGACAAGTCCAACAACTGTAATACCGATTCCATGCTTCGAGCATGTAGAAGTATTGTTTAGCACACAATTTACCCAAGTTGATGGTTGTGTGCTACAACCACCAAAGTTGAAATTTGGCAAAGTAATCTATAACTGATTATTTTCCTATTAGTTTAGGTCTCTAGTTCAGTTCAAGTCAAGAAGCTGTTCAGAGGCTATAGTGTTATCCTAAGTTCATACTGGGACACTTATCTAATTTTCTAATTTTAGAATTAGTTGTGACTTATGGATTTCGAGATCGACATAGCAAGCCGGAACTGGATCTAGGGCTTCTACGGACGTTGGTGCACCTGCAATCACAAGAACACTTGGTTAAAGAACGTGACATTTCTATTTAAATAATTTGATCGTTCTGATTTTCTAAACTGGTTGAAACGTTGTCGAAAACCGTTCTAAATTTTTATATAGGCTAGATATGATGAAAATAATTTTACTGAAAGAGAAAATGTTTTTCTGAAGCTTGTTGTAATTTTTATAATTTTTAAAAGCTTAAAATAGATTTAAAAACTAATTTTTAATTAAGTAACGTAATTATTCGACAATTTATTCCGGATGCAATCTGCATCGGAAAGTTGCAAATAAGCTGTCAAATGACCGTCTCGCAGAGTACTTTAACATATATTTTTCTCGTATATCGGTGTATGTGAAAATAAGAAGTTTTGAATTTTTAAATGGAAATGACGTATTTAAAATTTAGGGTTAAAAATTTATTTAGGAAAAACTAAGCGTCTGATTATAATGAAACTAGCGTCATTGGTTCCAGAATGTTATTTCTGATTTTCTAGAGCTGGTCTTGTATTTTTCTGATCTGTATATTATTTATTATTAATTAAACACAAATAAACTCACTTAATAATTATTATTTAAATACCGTATTTATACGTTTTCGTATTTATAAAAATACGGTTTTGTATTTAACTTACCCTCGCGTTTTCTTTTGCTCATGCATGCGGAGGCGGGGTTTTCTCCGGCGGTGGAGCCAGGCGCGGCGGCGACAGCGTCGGGGACCGGCGGCGTGGGCTTTGGAGCTAAGGGAGGCGGCAGAGCACGGCAGAGACCGGCAGCGACGATGCGGGCTGTCGGGGGTGTGTTTCCGATGGCGTCATCGTCGTGGGCTCTCGGTGGAGAAGAAGAGAGCGAGAGAGAGAGAGAGAGTCGGACGGTGACGAGTCGTTGTGGGCTTCGTCGGTGCATGGAAGTGGCGCTCGGGCTTCTGGGTGCTCGGGGGAGGCTGTTACATCAGAGGAGAGACGTGCGATGGCGTGCAAAGCTCGGAGGAGCTTCAGGGTGTTCACCGGAGACGAAGAGAGAAAGAGGGCGTCGGGGTGTTTCCTTGGGGTGTGTCGGAGCTGAGGAGCTCTGGGCGGAGCTTGGCGGCGTGTCGGTGGCTTTGGGGAAACAAGCGAAGGTCGAGCGTGAAGTGGGGGAGCTTCTCTCGGGGCTCGGTGATGGCGAGAGGGAGAGGACGTGAGCGAGAAAGCGAGGGAGTCGGAGGGAGACAACTGGGCGGTGAACGGGTGGCGGGGCACACGGCGGTGCACGAGGCGAGGGTGAGTGAGAGAGGGTGTGTGGGTATGGGTCTGCTCCGGTGGAGCAGCGGGCTTCGAGGCGGTGGCACACGGCAGTGAGATGCGTTGTCGAAGGGAGCTGCTGGGACATCGGGAGCGAACAGCGAGGTCTCGTCGGAGCAGCGGAAGTCGGGCTTGGCGGAGAGGCGAGCTCGTCGGACGGAGGTGGGGCTTCGGGCGGAGAGCGATGGGTTTGGGGCGTTGTCGTGGGTTCGAAGCGGGGCTTTGATCGGATGGCGTTGGAGTGGGGAGGCTGAGCTCTCGGGGGCTGTTCGACGATGTTCGTGGGGGGGGGGGGGGGGGGGGGCGTTCACGAAGGAGCGGGAGAATGGGTTTAATAAGTGAGAGAGTGAGAGAGGTAAAGTGTATGCGGGTGTGGGCTTTCCCGGGCTTGGGTTTAAATGGGATTAAACAAATTAATTAAATACTTAGCTTAGTCAAACCTAATTAATAGGTTAGGTATAAACTTTTTGACCAAATGTGGAAATTAAGCTAACCCATGAATCACATGGGTAGCTTACGGGATGGGTTGGGTATGTTAAAATTAATTAAAATAGCTAATATGGTAATTAGGTAGGTAAACACGTAATTAGTAAAAACAAATATGGTAGCAATTTACAAAAATTACGATTTTGTCCCTACTAGTAAACGTATCCGAAAAATTACGAAAACATACCCACGGGATTGTGTCGACGCGAGGATCGCGAATACGAAGTCCATTTCAGGGTTTGAGCCACAGAGATACGAGTTTTAGGCCAAAACATTTAAGAAACGGGTTTGCGGGTTCTCTATTGATTCGTCTTCCGAAAATTACGAAATTAATGTGGGAGGCCCTAAATGATCATAGAACGATACTGTAGAAGTTTGGAAATGTTTTGAAGATGTTTGAATAGAAAATAAATTCATTAAGCCAAAACGGTAATAACTGAAAATGAATTTTTTATCATAATATTTAGAGGTATTAGGTGAAACCCGAACTTACTAAAATACTCCATAACTAGTCTGGTACTTCAAAATATTTTTATAAGAAATTTTTGAAATCGTAAAACTCCTGACAAACCATTACAAAATAGTTTTAAAAAAATACGTAAATAGTTGTCTTGATGAAAACAGGCCGTTACAGCTGCCGACCTTGTTCTTCAGAGGCTCAAGGTGTACTTGTTCGCTGCTTCGACCAGGCCATTGCACTGTGGATGTGCCATGGAAGCGAAGTGGAGGTTGATGCCCCAGTCCGAGCAGAAGCTTCTGAAGTCTGCAGAGTCGAACTGTTTCCCGTTGTCCGTCACTATGGAACGAGGTACCCCGAAGCAGCATAAAATTGACTTCCAGACGAAGTTCTTCATGTCCACCCAGGTGATGCGCACCAGCGGCTCCGCCTCGATCCATTTGGTGAAGTAGTCGACGGCGACGAAGAGAAACTTCTTTCCTCCTACGGCCATGGGGAACGTTCCGAGTATATCGAGACCCCACTTGGCGAATGTGATCGGGCTAAGGATCGAAATCAGGTCGGCGGGCGGTGCGGTTGTATGTTTGAAGAATCTTTAACACTCCTCGCACCGCTTGACGTAGTTGGTCGCGTCCTTCAGCATTGTCGGCCAATAGTAGCCATGTCAGATTGCCTTGTGCGCCAAGGTGCGACCTCCGTAATGATTCCCACAGAGCCTTTCATGTATCTCTTGGACGACCTCCTCCACCCTCCATGGCCCAAGGCATTTCAGATAAGGGAAGACGTCGTACCTCGTGCGGCGCTTTCGGTAGAGTACGCCGCCGAAGATCACGAACGTCAAGGCCCGCCTCTCGATTTTTCGTGCCTCCAGCCTGTCTTCTGGTAGGGCTCCAGTCTGAAGGTATGCGACGATTGGGCTCATCCATGATTGCCCTAAGTCGACGCACAGTAGTTTGCCCTCTTCGACGCTTGGAGTCGGTAAGTTCTCGATGTAGATCGCTTTCCCAATCTCGGCCAGAGAAGAGGATGCCAACTTCGAGAGGGCATCGGCCCGGAGGTTGTTCGACCTTGGCAGATGCTGGACCGCCAATTTTTTGAATTTGAGGAGCTCGGCCCGGGCGCACTTTAGGTATAGCTTCATTAGATCTTCTATCGCTTCGAAGCTGCCTTCAATTTGTTGGACGACGAGCCTTGAGTCGCTGGTCAGCAGCACATTCGTCGCCCCAAGCGCCATGCAAAGCTTCAGCCCGTTGATGGCCGCCTCGTACTCTGCCACATTATTGGTCATCAAGAAGTTGAAGTGGAGTGCGTACTCCAGCAGGCTTCCCTCCAGGGTCTCTATTACAATGCCGGCTCTGCTTCCCAACCCAGTGGCTAACCCATCGACGTGGACGACCCACAGCTTGCCTCCAGACTGTGTAGAAGTTGATGGAGGATTCTCGTCGACGAGCTGCTGCTGTTGTGTGTCCGGTTGGTCGTCGGGCGTTGCTTCACCAACCTCTTCGATGGTACACTCCGCTATGAAGTACGCCAATGCCTGAACCTTGATCACCGCCATGGGCTTGTAGATGATGTCGAACTCGTTGAGATCGATGCTCCAATTCAGCATTCGATCCGATCTCTCCAGCCTCCTCACATTCTTCTCGAGTGGTGAGTTGGTGTAGATAATGATTGAGTGCACCTAGAAGTAGGACCGGAGCTTCCTCCCAGTCAGGGTCAGGCAATAGGCAAACTTCTTGATGGGGCTGTAGCGAGTCTCTGCCTCCCGGAGCACTCGACTTGCATAGTAAACCGGCCTCTGAATGCCCGCATCCTCTTTGACTTGGACCGAACTCACTGCTTCTTCAGAGGTGGCGAGGTAGAGGCCGAGCCACTCTCCTTCCTACGGCTTTGTGAGTAGGAGCGAGCTTTGAAGATATGCTTTCAGTTCGACAACGGCTTGGGTGCATGAGTCGTCCCACTCGACCTCCTTCCTTATTCCCTTCCTCTCGCTCAGGGCCTTCCGCAGAGTTTTGAAGAACGGGAGGGACCTTTCGGTGGACTTCGACAGAAACCTCCCCAGTGCAGCGATCCAGCCATTCAGCTTCTGCAGGTCTTTGATCGTCTTTGTCTCGCTCATGTCGATGAGGGCAGATATCTTGTCAGGATTGGCCTCGATTCCTCGATTTGTGATCATGAAGCCGATGAACTTCCCAGACCGAACGCTAAAAATGCACTTTGCCGGATTAACCGCAAGTTGTAGCGCCGCACTTTCTGAAAAGTCTCCTCAAGGTCGACGTGATGATCCTCGGCCTTCTTTGATTTGACCAGCATGTCGTCGATGTAGACATCCAGATTTCTGTCGACCTGGGGGTGAAAGATTTTGTTCACCATCCGTTGGTAGATCGCTCCGATGTTCTTTAGGCCGAATGGCATCTTGGTGTAGCAGAAAGTCCCCGGTTAGTGATGAATGATGTCTTCTCATCGTCGTGGGTCGCCATCTGAATTTTATTGTTGCCGGAGAAGGCGTTCATGAAGGTGAGCAGCTTGTATCCGGAGGCGTTGTCCACCAGATGGTTGATCCTCGACAGTGGAAAGCTATCTTTTGGACCGGATTTGTTGAGGTCCGTGAAGTCCATGCACATTCTCCATTTACCGCTAGGCTTCTTCACCATCACCACATTGGCGGCCCAATCAGGATAGCTCACTTCTCTGATGAACTTGCCTCAAGGAGCCGCTCCACCTCCTCGCCCACTGTCAGCATCTTTTCTCCTCCCGCGCTTCGCTTCTTCTGCCATATAGGGCGAGCTTCTGGGTCGACATGTAATTCATGGACGATCACCACAGGGTCGACGCCAGACATGTCTGAGGGTGACCATGTGAAAATGTCTGAATTCACCCTAAGGAGGTTGTCTAGCCCCGCCTTCAGCTCTGCGGGCAGCTTTGTGCGAATGGACACAGTCTTCTCCGCTTCCTCTACCACTGGAACCTCCTTTACATCCTTCACAGGAGTTGGTCGTTGATGAGCAATCCTCCCGACCTTTGAGGAGGTCGATCGAAAGAGCTTGCTCGGACGCCTTGTGTTTGGTGGAGCTGACGTAACAGCTTTGCGAGAGCTTCTGGGATCCCCGCACCTGTCCCACCCCATGCAGAGTCTGGAACTTCACCATTTGATGCAGCAACGAGGGAAGAGCTTCAACGGCAGTCAAGTAAGGCTGCCCAATGATGCCGTTATATGCAGAGGCGACGTCAACAACGACGAACTGCGTCATTCGAGTGACGATCTTCGACCTCTCCCCAGGGTGATCACTCTGACAATGGGCACCAAATATCCGGTGAAGCCACAATCGGGCCCAAGCAAGGCTTCAGTTCCACCTGGTCGAGCCCAATCTTCTAAATCTTGGACATGAACAGGATGTCGCACGAGCTGCCTATGTTGGCCAGGAGTCTGCTCACGATTGAATGCCTAATGAGAGATTTGATGACGATGGCATCCTCATGCAGCAGCTCGACCCCTCCAGGTCGCCATCAGAGAAGGAGATGGGGGGACGAGCTACTCTGTAATGCCCTACCAGCTACTGCACAAGTACTAGAGGGGGGGTGAATAGTACTTTAAAATAATAAGGAGTATAATTCCAAATTAAATTGCAAACAACTACCAAATCAATTTGCGGAAGCTTAAATTGAATGACAACACAAAATTAACAATGCTAACAAACGATGTTAATGGGTTCGGATCCACCCAAGTCTCCCCGACTTGTTCCCGGTGATCCTACGTCCCAACCACCCGGATCCCCTCCGGATACTTGAGTTAGAAACCCTAACTCAAGATTTCCACTATGAATATCTTGTGAAAAACCTTCACAAGATCAAATCATACATGCAATAGCAAACGTGAATCCCACAACCCGGGATCACAACCTTCTCTCACAACCAAGAGAATCACAAATCAATATTAAAGAGTTTAATATGAAATAAATAATCTTACCACAAAATCCTATACCTTGAGTTTTTCTTACCCAAATGGTGAAATGAAGGATTTGAGGAAGATGAAGTCACCAAGACCTAGCACCAAGGAAATGACCAGCAATCGGTGCCTAGGGATGATTTGGAGACTAGGATCAAGCAATAGCTTGAAGAGCTCACCAAGAACAAGCTTCTCTCTAGATGGATTCTAGATCTAGAAATGAGAGAGAATGGGTTTCGTGTGAGGAAGAGAGCTTTTGATTTGAGTGAGAATGGCTATCTCTTTTGATCTCAATGAATCTCTGAATGGAAGCCCTAACCTAGATAGAAATGACCTAGGTTCGTATTTATAGGGTCCCATAAAAACAAGTTAGGTCATTCTCCAACGGATAGAAATCTGTGAGAATTAGTCGGTCAAAGAACAATCACTGACCGACTAGTTCATCAACTAGTCGGTCAGTCAAACAGCATGGACCGACTAAGTGAAGATCTGAGAAGAGATAGAATTTCAGACCTAGAAATCTAGTCGGTCCAAGAAGACTTTCTGACCGACTAGTTTCACAACTAGTCGGTCAGTCAGTGAACGTAGACCGACTAAGAGGCAAAATGAAATAGTCTGAACACAAGTTGACTTAGTCGGTCCAAGAACAAAAGTTGACCGACTAGATTGTCAACTAGTCGGTCACCAAACGTTCTTAGACCGACTAACGATAAACAGTAGCTTAGGAGAAATTTAGCATGAACAGTAAGTCACAACTAGTCGGTCAAAGAAGCATCACTGACCGACTAGTTCACATACTAGTCGGTCGGTGAGTCAACGTAGACCGACTAACTGTAAACAGTAAAGTCCAAGAAATTAAGGAATCAAACTAGTCGGTCCAAGAAGAGTTGTCGACCGACTAGATCACCATCTAGTCGGTCAGTACTTGTTCTTGTACCAACTAACATGCACAATAAAGTCCGAATCGAAGCGCGATGCTTCGAGGAAGTTAGAATGAACTTGTGCAAGGATCCTAGAGCTACGAAATGAGCGTAATGAAGATAGAAACGTAAGATATACTCAAGGTTTAACATTCTATATATCGAAGCTAAAAGACTATAAATAAAACCTTAATAAACGGTCTTCGTGAGCTTCGATTGATTCTTCATAACTTCCAAAACGGTGCATGAGCTTCAACGAAGCTTTAGGCATGAATACGAGCTTTGGGAAGTGTTGAGATGTCGCTTTGAATGTTCTCGTGAAATTGGCGACGATCTCCAATACTGCGCTCACAAATTGTTAGTTCATGGATTATTTATGTTTGCTCATCATCAAAACCAAATCCGGGGAGTCCAATATTCAACATACTCTTCTCCACTTTGCCCATGTGCCGGTGCCCAGCGTCATGACCTGTCGAGCATATGTCTTCCTCGCCGACGCTGATGTACCGCCCTGGGATGGCCCACCGCAGATTACATCCACACGCATGATCAGCTCGGGCCTATGGTGGTCCATTTGCTCAGTACCGTGGATCGGTTGGTCAGGCCCCGCGGTCGCCCTTCCCTCGCGACCTGGTCTCTCCGGGTCGACGAATCTCTGGAGATGTCCGCCTTGGATCAATTTCTCTATATCCCTCTTCAGGGCGTAGCACTCGTCGGTATCATAGCCATGGTCACGGTGATACCGACAGTACTTCTGCGTATTCCTTTCAGTGGCCCTTGTTCTCATCTCCGGGGGTGCGTCTTTGAGAAACCCGCCCTTCATGGCCGCCACCATAACTTCCACCAGGGGCGCATTGAGCCTCGTGTAGACGACTTCCTGTTCTCTTTCGAGGCCGCCTTTCGAAGCGGGGTTTCTAGGGGCGAGGAACCCCATCAGCGATCCGGAGCGATCTTGCCTTCGGGGGCCTCCCTGGTTGTGCCCTTGGAGGCGATCTTGATCACGCCCTCTGGGGCAGTCCTGGTTACGCCCTCTGGGGCATTCATCTCGTATCGGCTGCTCACTAGGCCTAGCTTCAACATGGGTGGATTTGACTGGCGAGGCCCCCTTCACCGTCCCCAAGGCTTCCTCGTTTAGCATGAATTTCTCCGCCCGGGCGAACAGGGCGTGGAGGTCGGCAGGCAGATCATGGAGCAGCGACTTGTGTAGACTTTTATTCTTCGACCCCTTCTTGAAAGCCGCCATGAGGAGCTCGTCTCCGCAGCTTGTCACGTTGAGTCTTTCTCCGTTGAAGCGCTGCAACAAGTTGCGGATGGTCTCCCCTTCCCTCTGGACCACCGTGAACAGATAGTCCGACGCCTTCTTCCGTCTCCGCGCCGCCAGGAATTGATGACAAAACTTTCGGGAGAGGTCACCGAACGAATCAACGGAGTAATCGAGCAAGCCGTTGTACCACTCAACCGCTGCCTTCTTCAAAGTTTTCCGAAAAGCTCGGCAAAGGATGGTGTCACCAGCCCCATGGATCTCCATCACTCCCCGGTATCGTTGCACGTGCTCCAGGGGATTGCCTGAACCATCATACAATTTAATCTGAGGTAGCTTGAACCTATGGGGTACCGGGGTTGAGATCGCCCTTCGGGTCAGCGGATTGGCTTCTTTAGGGTAGGGGAAGGCGTTGGCGACCTTCGGGAAATGTTCTTGTCGCCACGATGCTTGTAACGGTCGGTTTCCGATCGTAATCTCTTTGTGCACGTGCGCTTGACCGTGCACGTATTTATTTTAGACTTTGGTTGTTTCCGAACCCAATCGTGTGATATGTCGTTGTGACCCTCTCTGAGAGTAATACATTTGTCGTGTTGTTTTGCAACGTCATTTCACGGGCCGTTCAACACGATTTGACCTTATCTGAGGAGACGTCGCGTATCTCACTTTTGACTTGAGGCGTTTTTATTTTTAATTTCGTTTCTCGTCATCGAAATTGTGATCCGTCTCCTCTGACTTCTTTCTCTCGTCGCCCCGGTCGCCCCGGTATTTTTCTTGTGATTTTTGGGCACCGTTTGACCTATGTGCACTTTGGGAGTCAGTTAATTACAAAGTTTGCCCCTAACAATTTAGCCCTAATTTAACCCTAATTAACCCTAGACCTAATTAGCTGGCAGCCCTCATGTGTAACCAATTCCCCTAGTCACGTGGGCCCCACCCCTATAAAGAAAACCCTAGAATTCTAAAAGTTTCACAGCCTCATACCCGTTTCTCCTTGTGCCGGCCCTAGGAACCGCACCCCCCCTCCACGCAAAAACCCTTCTCCTTCGACCTGAGCCCACGCCGACGGCTCTTAGCCGCCGCCGACCTACCCACGGCCCTCCCCGACCTCCCCTCTCTCGCCTGGGACCCGAGCTACCGCCGTTAGCCGCTGCACACCGCCGATAATCACCGGAATCCGCGCCCAGCAGCAGCAGCAGGCCGCTGTGGCCTCCGTCGCCGCTACCGCCACCGCCGCCGCCTCACAGCTGCCGCCGTGAACCCCCTCTGCCTCCTCTCGCCATTGGCAGCGACCCCCAGGACGCAACTCTCCTGAAACAGCGTGCTTGCTCGCTGTTTTGGGTGTTTGGCGACGTTCCGACGCGTCGCCGAGATCTCTTCGTATCCCCTCGCTGTTGGAGTCCCTCGACAGCCTCCTACACCTCCTGAGAGTATTATCAACGTCTCGAGCCTTTCCTACGACTCCCGACATCGTAGACATTGAGTAAGACGAACCGTTCATCTCGGTTGTCGTTGCAGCCCTCCGGAAGCCGTAGAACGCCTACCCGACGCGCTGCTCGCTGATTCACCCTTACCCGCTGTTCACGCACTTCGTCCGCTGCCCGGACGTGTCCCGCTATGCTACCCGTAGCCGAGACTCCGTAGGTGACGCGGATCTTCTACCGTTCAGACACTACGTCCGCTCTACCCCAGACTCCGGAAGAGGTTAGTTTTCCCAAACTCGTAGCGAAACCCACCCGTAGCCAAAACTGAAAACCTAACTAAAATCGACAACTAAACTCGCTAAATTTATTTTCTGCTCCTTTAAAATGTTGTGAACAATAGAATCGACGATCGGACTTTTGAACTGTGCACATAGGATAGAATCGTCGGATAGGCTGATCGGACACTTTTTGACTTATGACAGTTAAGGTAGCCACGCCTAACTTAGAAATGAACCTAAATAGGATTTGACGAAAATCGCGACTTGACACCGTCGCCGTGATCCCTTTTCAAACGGACTACTGCGGACGCGACGACTGGACGCGACGCCCCGGACAGACGACGCACTCGCCATTCCAGGCAAGTGTACCCACTTGCGTTTTGACCGTGCCTTAGTTCTAGTTTGTAGAACTGTTAGATTGTGTGTGATGAGAACCGGACGTGAAATGATAGCGTCTGGGACGACCCGTGACGGCTCAGACTTGACGACGAAGTCTGAGCCTGACAACAATAAACTGTTGACATCATAGGACTATCTTGCGTGTACGTGCGTGTGGACACCCTAGAATAACAACTCCCTACACTTGTCATGTCGTGTCCTGTTACCAAAAAGCCTACGGGCGTTTCGGATGCTTCCCTCTGCGGAAGTGATCCCTGTTACCAAAAAGCCTACGGGCGTTTCGGATGCTTCCCTCCGCGGAAGTGATCCCTGTTACCAAAAAAGCCTACGGGCGTTTCGGATGCTTCCCTCCGCGGAAGTGATCCCTGTTACCAAAAATCCTACGGGCGTTTCGGATGCTTTCCTCCGTGGAAGTGATCCCTGTTACACAAAAAGCCTTCGGGCGTTTCGGATGTTTCCCTAGCGGAAATGATCCCTGTAATTCTTGTCCTGAGTTCCTGGGTTGGGGTAGGGTTGAGCGTGCGCACGGGGAGAGGGTCTGGCCACCCTCGAACCGTAAGGCGTGAACCCTTTCGTGTCTTACTTGTCTTGTCCTGTCCTGTCCCGTCCCGTCCCGTCTTGTCTTGACACCTGTAGGTTAGTCCCGTAGTCGGTAGCACACACTACGTCTACTGCTTGCTACGTTTACTTTTCCTGCTACGCTACTTTTCGTTACTCAGTTATAACCCCAGCATGCTAAAACAACCAGTAAATCATTGTTAATAGTTGATACACTTGCAGTAGAGTCTGACCGTTTGTGTAGACTTTGCCTGACGTACAGTTTCCTTCTTTTGGTGCTGTACGTCAGGTGTGGAGCCAGAGTACGAGTACGAGGCGGACTTGCCAGTTGACTTGGAGCCGGAGGACGCTGATCCGGAGTACGATCCAGAGGACGATCAGAGTTAGAGATCTTTTGTTGCTGTTCCAGAGTTATCCATTTCAGTTTTAGTTGGGTGCGTTGCACTCTTACTTTCTCGTCTAGGTTGGGTGCTTGCACCATTAGTTTCCTTTCAGCAGTTGTAGCCGTTTCCGGCATTTTTTTAGACTCTCGGTACTTTGATGATAAACTTTGGAATAAAATGAAATGTTCTTTTCAGTACTTTTGTTATTTCGTACTCACATGCAGGGACCTGTACTTTCGCTATGGAATACTACAGACGCTTATTGGGTCCGGGCTCTTAGCCCCGGCCTAAGCGGGCCTCCGTCACGCTTCGCCTCCGTGTTTTTGGGAAACGGGGTGTGACAGTTTTTAGTGGTGGCCCATGCAGGTCCCCTCTTCTGCGAGTACGGAATAATCGAAGTATTAAATTTCATTTTATTATCATCCCGTAAATGTACGAGTCTAATCCGTGTCTTTCTGTCAATAGGATGGCAGGACGACGTGTCACCCGATCGGGTAGCTCAGGAGATGGAGTTCCGGAGGATCAGGGCGGAGAGTTCCGCCAGTTTCTGGGCGTGATGAGAGAGATGCTGGAGGTGCAGCATCAGTTGGTTCAGCAGTCTCAGCGTGCTGCCCAGGCTGTTCCAGTTGCACCACCTCCACCTCCGCCTGCCCCACGAGCTGCTCCAGGAGTGAAGCAATTCAACGAGCTCCAGCGAGGACATTTTCAGGGAAGGAGGGACCCCTAGCTGCTGACGAGTGGATCCAGAGCACGGAGGAGAAGTTAGTTGCTGCGAAGATTCCAGACGATACCCGAGTGGAGATAGCGAAGATGCAGCTGACGGAGAATGCGAGGAACTGGTGGCGCCTTGAGGAGAGGCGTCTGGAGAAGCCAGTGGATTGGAAGATCTTCAGGTCTATGTTCAGGACGAAGTACTTCACCAAGACTACTAGGAGGGAGCTGCTGAGCAGATTTATAGATCTGAAGCAGGAGAACATGACCGTCGAGGAGTATGAGGCAGAGTTTGAGATGCTGAGTCGCTTTGCTCCGCATATGGTGAAGAAGGAGGAGAAGCGAGCTGATCGTTTCCGACAGGGACTGCGTCCGAAGATTCAGGCTTCTATGTCTTCGGCGAGTTTCACGACTATGAGGGAGGTGCTGGATGCTGCGAAGAATCATGAGCTTATTTCGCTCCTACCTGACCCTCCAGCTGATAAGGGGAAGCGTCCTATGGAGCAGTGCCGGCCACCTGCTAGGCCGGTGATGAGGCCAGTTTAGACAGTACCATTTAAGAGGCCTGGAGCACTCATTCAGAGTCAGAGCAAGGGACAGTGTCATTACTGTGGGAAGCCATGACACGTTCAGAAGGATTGTCGGAAGAAGATGGGACTGTGCCTAGTTTGTGGAGACGCTTCGCATGCTGCGAAGGATTGTCTGAGAGCCCGTCATGCTGTAGTTGGAGCGCCGGCCCCGCTGCAGATGAGAGTGCCTGCTCCAGTTCAGAGAGGACCTGCCATTCGTGGACCACCCTTGGCACCACAGAGGCAGATGTTTCAGAGAGCAGCGCAGCCCCAGAGGTCGGCTTACACCATGACGGCTTTGGAGACTGAGGAGCTGGATGGAGTTATTGCAGGTAACTCTTTGATTCTAGTCTTTCATTTCATAGTTTAGCTTTTAAATTGTTAGCCTTGCTTGTTTGACTTGTTTGTTAGAGTAGCTTGGTTTGACCGTAGTTTCTTTTAATATCTTAGGCACCATTCTAGTGTCTTCTCACCCGGCCTTGGCCTTGTTCGACTCCGGTGCATCCATGTGCATCTTATCCCGGAGATTCGTGACAAGACACTCCATTCCCACCCATACACTTCCCAAGTGTTGGGACATCACCACAGGGAACGGAGTGGTGGCAGTGAACTTGGTATGTAGATCGATTCCTTTGGTGGTCAGTGGACACGAGCTCTTTGCAGATTTCATTGTCCACGACCTGCCACATTTTGATGCCGTTCTTGGCATCGATTGGTTGGGATATTTCCACGCCTCGATCAATTGTCGCAGCAAGAGGGTGATGTTCCGGATTCCAGGCCATCCAGAGTTCGAGTTCCATAGCAGAGATGAGTCGCTTGGACCCATCAAGTATCGGGCCATGCCGGTGGTGCCGATTGTTGCAGCTATGCCGATGGAGATGGAGATCGAGCGACCAGCAGTCGTCCGAGACTTCGACGACGTCTTCCCAGAGGATATCTCAGGTTTGCCACCCGACCGAGCCTTAGAGTTTGGTATTGATCTTATGCCGGGAGCGCAACCGATATCGAAGGCGCCGTACCGTATGGCTCCCGCTGAGCTCGAGGAGCTGCGGAAGCAGTTAGATGAGTTGCTGCAGAAGGGTTTCATCCACCCTAGTGTGTCGCCATGGGGCGCACCAGTTTTACTCGTGAAGAAGAAGGATGGGTCCCGCAGGATGTGCGTGAACTATCGAGGACTAAATGCTGTCACCGTGAAGAATAAGTATCCGCTGCCGCGCATCGATGATATCTTCGACCAGCTTGGAGGATCGAGAGTCTTCTCGAAGTTGGATTTGAGGAGTGGATACCACCAGTTGAAGGTGAAGAAGGGCGATTTTCAGAAGACAGCATTCCGGACGAAATACGGGCATTATGAGTTCGTGGTCATGCCGTTTGGCGTGACCAATGCTCCAGCCGTGTTCATGAATTTGATGAACTTGATATTCTATGATTTCCTGGATAAGTTTGTCGTCATTTTCATTGATGACATCTTGATTTATTCGAAGTCTGAGGAAGAGCACAGCTGTCATCTGAGGACAGTGCTGGAGACGCTGAGGCGACACAAGCTTTATGCCAAGTATAGTAAGTGCGAGTTCTGGCTAGACAAAGTCGCATTCCTGGGACATGTGGTGTCCGGTGATGGCATATCTGTAGATACGGAGAAGGTCAGAGCAGTCAGAGATTGGCCGACTCCGCAGTCAGCGTCAGACATCAGGAGTTTTCTAGGTTTAGCAGGCTATTATTGGCGGTTCATCAAAGATTTCTCGAAGATTGCAGAGCCGATGACGAAGCTGACTAGGAAGGATGTGGAGTTCCTTTGGTCAGATGCTTGTGAGGAGGCCTTCAGTATCTTGAAGGTGAGATTGACCACAGCACCGGTGTTGGCAGTGCCGGATCGAAGCGGAGGCTTCGAAGTTTATTGTGATGCATCAGAGAAGGGCCTTGGATGCGTCTTGCATCAGCATGGCCACGTGGTCACGTATGCTTCTCGTCAGTTGAGGACTCATGAGAAGAATTACCCGACGCACGATCTGGAGTTGGCAGCAGTGATCTTTGCACTGAAGATTTGGAGACATTTCTTGCTAGGTGAGAGTGTGAAGATTTTCACCGATCACAAGAGCTTGAAGTACATCTTTACGCAGAAGGAGCTCAACATGCGTCAGAGACGATGGTTGGAGCTCATGGCTGACTACGAGATAGACTTGCAGTATCATCCGAGGAAGGTGAACGTAGTGCCTGATGCCTTGAGTAGACTCCCTACTGCGATGATGCATACTGCCGACTGGAGGATTCAGCAGGAGCTGAGAGAGATGGATTTGGAGGTTGTCCTACCTGGTGTGGTTCATTCCTTCATGAATTTGCAGATTCAGTCCACGATCGTGGATCGGATCAAGGCAGCACAGGCAGGAGATACGAAGCTACAGAGGATCAGAAGGCAGGTTGAAGCTGGACTTCGGACGGAGTTCGTGATTCATGAGGACGGTTCACTGCGGTACGGCAGTAGGCTCTGTGTACCTGCAGGTGATGTTCGTGAGGAGCTGTTGAACGAGGCTCATAGCTCGCCATATTCTATACATCCTGGGGGCACCAAGATGTATAAGGACCTCCGTCTGAATTATTGGTGGATTGGCATGAAGAGGAGCGTGGCACGGAGCGTTGCTAAGTGTCTGATATGCCAACAGGTGAAGGCTGAGCACCATCGTACTGCCGGGTTGCTGCAACCGCTCCCTATTCCGGAGTGGAAGTGGCAGCATATTACGATGGACTTCGTGACTGGTTTACTTCGGACCCCGAGGCAGAATGACGCAGTTTGGGTAATCGTGGATCGATTGACCAAGTCTGCACACTTTATCCCCTTCCGAGTGGGCCAGTCTACGGAAGCCTTAGCGAGGAAATATCTGGAGGTAAAATTTCCTTTCTTACTTCCCTTTTAAATTTTCTCTTGAGTTAGTAGTGATGTAGACCGTGTACGTGCAGGAGATTGTATGCTTACATGGAGTCCCCGTGAGCATCGTGTCGGACAGAGATACGAGGTTCACATCTCAGTTCTGGAAGAGTCTACAGGAGAATTTGGGTACGAGTCTGAGCTTCAGCACGGCGTACCACCCGCAGACCGACGGCCAGTCTGAGAGGACTATACAGATCCTGGAGGATATGCTGCGAGCGTGTACGCTCGATTTGAAGGGTTCCTGGGAGGACCATCTCCACTTGGTGGAGTTTTCATATAACAACAGCTACCAGGCGAGCATTGGCATGGCGCCGTTTGCTGCCTTATATAGAAGGAAATGTCGTTCGCCACTGAGCTGGGATGACTTCGGAGATCGGGAGCTGTTGGGTCCCGAGATGATAGTGGAAGCTGTGGATGTCGTGAGGGACATCAGGGAGAAGCTCAGAGTTGCACATGATCGCTTCAAGCATTGGGCAGATGCCAAGAGGAGACCTTTGGAGTTTCAGCCTGGAGATCACGTCTTCCGGAAGATTTCTCCGAACCGCGGAGTTATTCGTTTCGGGAAGAAGGGAAAGCTGAGTCCGAGATATATTGGGCCTTTTGATGTGCTAGAGCGTGTGGGAACAGTGGCCTACCGCCTTGCTCTGCCACCATCTTTGGAGGGATTTCACGACGTTTTCCACGTATCTCAGCTACATCGGTACGTCAGTGATCCATCGCACACGGTCGATTTCTCAGAGATTACAGTTCGCCCGGATCTGACATATGACCAGCAACCTGTGCAGATCTTGGACCGTCGACAGAAACAGTTGAGGAACAAGATAGTCGACCTGGTGAGAGTGATGTGGCGTCACGGATCACCTGGAGAGTCCACCTGGGAGTGCAAAGATGATATGAGAGAACGCTTCCCGCATCTCTTCCCGAGCAGTGCTTGATGTTGATTCCGAGGACGGAATCATTTCTAAGTTGGGGAGGATGTAACGGTCGGTTTCCGATCGTAATCTCTTTGTGCACGTGCGCTTGACCGTGCACGTATTTATTTTAGACTTTGGTTGTTTCCGAACCCAATCGTGTGATATGTCGTTGTGACCCTCTCTGAGAGTACTACATTTGTCGTGTTGTTTTGCAACGTCATTTCACGGGCCGTTCGACACGATTTGACCTTATCTGAGGAGACGTCGCGTATCTCACTTTTGACTTGAGGCGTTTTTATTTTTAATTTCGTTTCTCGTCATCGAAATTGTGATCCGTCTCCTCTGACTTCTTTCTCTCGTCACCCCGGTCGCCCCGGTATTTTTCTTGTAATTTTTGGGCACCGTTTGACCTATGTGCACTTTGGGAGTCAGTTAATTACAAAGTTTACTCCTAACAATTTACCCTAATTTAACCCTAATTAACCCTAGACCTAATTAGCTGGCAGACCTCACGTGTAACCAATTCCCCTAGTCACGTGGGCCCCACCCCTATAAAGAAAACCCTATAATTCTAAAAGTTTCACAGCCTCATCCCGTTTCTCCTTGCGCCGGCCCTAGGAACCGCACCCCCCTCCACGCAAAAACCCTTCTCCTTCGACCTGAGCCCACGCCGACGGCTCTTAGCCGCCGCCGACCTACCCACGGCCCTCCTCGACCTCCCCTCTCTCGCCTGGGACCCGAGCTACCGCCGTTAGCCGCCGCACACCGCCGATAATCGCCGGAATCCGCGCCCAGCAGCAGCAGCAGGCCGCTGTGGCCGCCGTCGCCGCTACCGCCACCACCGCCGCCTCACAGCTGCCGCCGTGAACCCCCTCTGCCTCCTCTCGCCATTGGCAGCGACCCCCAGGCCGCAACTCTCCTGAAACAGCGTGCTTGCTCGCTGTTTTGGGTGTTTGGCGACGTTCCGACGCGTCGCCGAGATCTCTTCATATCCCCTCGCTGTTGGAGTCCCTCGACAGCCTCCTACACCTCCTGGGAGTATTATCGACGTCTCAAGCCTCTCCTACGACTCCCGACATCGTAGACATTGCGTACGACGAACCGTTCATCTCGGTTGTCGTTGCAGCCCTCCGGAAGCCGTAGAACGCCTACCCGACACGCTGCTTGCTGATTCACCCTTACCCGCTGTTCACGCGCTTCGTCCGCTGCCCGGACGTGTCCCGCTACGCTACCCGTAGCCGAGATGCCGTAGGTGACGCGGATCTTCTACCGTTCAGACACTACGTCCGCTCTACCCCAGACTCCGGAAGAGGTTAGTTTTCCCAAACTCGTTGCGAAACCCACCCGTAGCCAAAACTGAAAACATAACTAAAATCGGCAACTAAACTCGCTAAATTTATTTTCTGCTCCTTTAAAATGTTGTGAACAATAGAATCGACGATCGGACTTTTGAACTGTGGGCATAGGATAGAATCGTCGGATAGGCTGATCGGACACTTTTTGACTTGTGACAGTTAAGGTAGCCACGCCTAACTTAGAAATGAACCTAAATAGGATTTGACGAAAATCGCGACTTGACACCGTCGCCGTGATCCCTTTTCAGACGGACTACCGCGGACGCGACGACTGGACGAGACGCCCCGGACAGACGACGCACTCGCCATTCCAGGCAAGTGTACCCACTTGCGTTTTGACCGTGCCTTAGTTCTAGTTTGTAGAACTGTTAGATTGTGTGTGATGAGAACCGGACGTGAAATGATAGCGTCCGGGACGACCCGTGACGGCTCAGACTTGACGACGAAGTCTGAGCCTGACAACAATAAACTGCTGACATCATAGGACTATCTTGCGTGTGCGTGCGTGTGGACACCCTAGAATAACAACTCCCTACACTTGTCATGTCGTGTCCTGTTACCAAAAAGCCTACGGGCGTTTCGGATGCTTCCCTCCGCGGAAGTGATCCCTGTTACCAAAAAGCCTACGGGCGTTTCGGATGCTTCCCTCCGCGGAAGTGATCCCTGTTACCAAAAAAGCCTACGGGCGTTTCGGATGCTTCCCTCCGCGGAAGTGATCCCTGTTACCAAAAAGCCTACGGGCGTTTCGGATGCTTTCCTCCGCGGAAGTGATCCCTGTTACACAAAAAGCCTTCGGGCGTTTCGGATGTTTCCCTAGCGGAAATGATCCCTGTAATTCTTGTCCTGAGTTCCTGGGTTGGGGTAGGGTTGAGCGTGCGCACGGGGAGAGGGTCTGGCCGCCCTCGAACCGTAAGGCGTGAACCCTTTCGTGTCTTACTTGTCTTGTCATGTCCTGTCCCGTCCCGTCCCGTCTTGTCTTGACACCTGTAGGTTAGTCCCGTAGTCGGTAGCACACGCTACGTCTACTACTTGCTACGTTTACTTTTCCTGCTACGCTACTTTTCGTTACTCAGTTATAACCCCAACATGCTAAAACAACCAGTAAATCATTGTTAATAGTTGATACACTTGCAGTAGAGTCTGACCGTTTGTGTAGACTTTGCCTGACGTACAGTTTCCTTCTTTTGGTGCTGTACGTCAGGTGTGGAGCCAGAGTACGAGTACGAGGCGGACTTGCCAGTTGACTTGGAGCCGGAGGACGCTGATCCGGAGTACGATCCAGAGGACGATCAGAGTTAGAGATCTTTTGTTGCTGTTCCAGAGTTATCCATTTCAGTTTTAGTTGGGTGCGTTGCACTCTTACTTTCTCGTCTAGGTTGGGTGCTTGCACCATTAGTTTCCTTTCAGCAGTTTTAGCCGTTTCCGGCATTTTTTTTAGACTCTCGGTACTTTGATGATAAACTTTGGAATAAAATGAAATGTTCTTTTCAGTACTTTTGTTATTTCGTACTCACATGCAGGGACCTGTACTTTCGCTATGGAATACTACAGACGCTTATTGGGTCCGGGCTCCTAGCCCCGGCCTAAGCGGGCCTCCGTCATGCTTCGCCTCCGTGTTTTTGGGAAGCGGGGCGTGACAATGCTCTTGACATTGGTTGCAATCGCCAGATGAGCCTCCTCGGCGCTAAGAGGCATTCCTTCCTCTCTCTCTCAGGGGGTCGGGCTACGGTCGTGGCTCCTTCGCCGCCGGTCATCATGGCTAAGAGACTGGCGATCTGGTCAGGGGGAGCTCCTGCTATGGTGGGCATGTCCTTCTCGTCTCGGGCTTGGCGATCTCCCACAGCGGTAGCTTTCAACAGGACGGTCCAGTAAGGGGTTCCCCCGCACTATCAAGGCCGACGCCAAGGGGACTCCTTGGCTCCCCCTTGAAGTCTCTCCCTCTCAGCATCGAGGAATCGACAACATCGAAAGGCGGCTTCTTCATCCAGTCGCCTCTGATGAGCTGATTCGGAGTGAATATTGCATATTTAACCCCCTAATTAGTCCTATTTTGTGCCCATATGATGCTTAATTGGTTGCTAATACGTTCGTATTTTTAATACCATCATTTATTAGAGAAATTACTTAATTTGTGCACAAAACATGAATTTTATTGAGTATTTCTGCCTTTTTATATTTTTCATGGCAAGATCTCGATCTCACGATTCCAACGAATATTTATTTGTATTTTTCTGAGATCTATGCTAATTACTATGAATTTTTGAATGCAGAATACCAATTAAATGGGGAAATACGCAAATAAATACGAAAATACGGCGCACGAATCTTGACGCATTGCGCGGCATCCATCGGGACTGCCACGTGGCAAGATCTTGACGGTCTCCGCCTTCATCCAACGGTTTCAGCGAGGCGCAGCAGCCTTCAACTCGCGACCGTTCGATCGCGATCGAACGGCTGACATTTCATTTCACCACGCAGAGGAACGCATCGCGATTACGGGGCGACGTGGCAGTTTTTGGGCGGTTGGATCTCGATCCGACGGTCGAGAGTACTCCCGCTTTTTGAATCGGAGCGCGCGATTACGGGGCGACGTGGCAAGCGTGCAGCCGAGCGATTAAGATCCAACAGACGAAACGAAGTCGTTTTGAATTCGAAATCGAAAGCGGAGCGGCCATCAGCGGGCATACGTGGCTTGATCTCTACCGTCCACAGATCGATCCGACGGACCGTATTTTCGTGGCATTGGATCGAATTGAGAGCGGAGCGGGTGAAGTCGAATCCGTTTAGGGTGCCACGTGGCATCTTCTCATCAAATCGCGCCTGCATCCGACGGTTGAGAGCTGATGCGCTATTGGATCGGGTTCAAGCACGAAAACGAAGCTGGTTTCGACCCGTTATACCCCCAAAACCTGCAATGCTATTATATAAGCGTATTTCTAGGGTTTTGGGGGGTATGCTGGCGTATTTTGGGACTTTTGGAGCGGCTACTGTGCGTATTTCTCCAGGGGAAAATTCTGAAAAATTCCAGCGGCTATTCTTCCTATTCTAAAGGAGTTTTGGGCTTTAAAGAGGAGATTTGGTGATAAATTCTTGAACTTATACCCCGTATTTGGTGTATTTCTTTGTATTTTGGCTATTAAAACGATGTATTTGGCCATGAAACTTGATTGTTTTTGCACCATGCGTGGCTAATCTCCTTGTGCTATGGTTGTGATGTAATTAGGAGTATTTAGTTGATGAATTTCATGTCTTTAGCCCTATTTTCATGTCAAAATTGCTCGTAACATTGATTTCTACAACGTATTTGTTGGGTATTTGCTTATTGTCGATATTGTTTACATCCCATATGGCTAGGCCCTGACAAGGATAGCCAATTCATGTTCACTAATCTAAACTTATTGTTGCATTTATCGTTTAATGAAATCAATGTTGCTAGTGATGCGTATACGGCCACTTTGACTAGTTTTCATCGTTTCATCTTCCGACATCTTCGTGCCCTGACCGGACGAAGCGTTGAGTTATATAAAAGACATGATATTTCAGCGATTATTAACTCCTAATGAAATCACAACCGTAGCACATTCACTTCATACGTGTTGGAGTTGACGTAGTTAGGGTGTCGTAATTATTGGTTTCTATATCTTTTCGCCCTATCTCAATTGTATATCCTTTGGCACGTTTCTATATGCTTGATCGCCATATTTTCCGACGTTCTCGTGCCCTGACCGGACGAAACGTTGAGTTATAGAAAAGGTGTTGATAATCATTGGTTGCACATACCCTAACGAAATCAAACCCAACACAAATTCCCCATACTTGTACCCCTACCAAAGTCACCGTAAATATCGTAGGATTTTCATTTCTTATTCCATACTCTTGATCCTATATCTTTGTGTTCGATAGGTGGTTGGCTAACATCGTATTATTACTCTTTTCAGATTGACGATCGTAGTTTTGCAGGTCAGTTGTCCCGCGGATTCGATACCTGGACTCACCAGGATATTACTTGCACGATCTCCTGCGCTTGGGAGTAGTTCTCACATCATTTGAGACGAGTCAATTTTTTGGCGCCGTTGCCGGGGACAACAGAACTTGCGATCTACGATTTCAGTTCGTTTGGAGGAACATTCGGTGAGATCCTTCCATCTTATAGTCTAGGATTTTTTATTTTATTTTTTGTTTTCTTTTTAAAAATGGAATATTTGGAATACATGAAATTCTATTGCACGAACAATTTGTATGATGCAGAATATGATAAGGCACACAAACATAGGATGGAGAAGCTCAAGATTGTTAGTTTTAATCAGACTGATTGTGAAACTTTCTTTCAGGCCTGGAGGAGGTTCACAGACATAATATCGAGCTATCCGCAGCATGGGTACACGAAGAAAGAGCTCATGGAGTCCTTCCTAGGTGGACTACGACCACAGCTGCAGGAATTCTTGGGAGTCATGACGCCGACAGAGGCGTGGAATTATATGGAGTCTTTACAAGAGAACGAAGAAATCATGCAAGAGACTTCAGAGTGCGATTCAACGGAGCCTTCAAGCCTTGATCAAGGAGAGCTAAGCGTAGACGTACCTTTGCAACACTTGAAAGAGGAAGTTCAACTGCTTATTCAGACACAGGAGGCCACATCCCATCAATTCCGAGAGAAATTCCTTGCTCGGAGTCGGCAGATTCAGCAATCTATAGAAAATCTTAAGCTGATTGCCACTTGCTTAGAGGAAAATAAATATTTTGAAATTCGATTTCCAGAATCTAATGTGAGTTTATCTTCTATTGCAGGTATACCGAGCGAGCCATGTCACGATGAAGTCACGAATGAAAGCATTGACATGGCAGGAAGTGTGTGCAAAGTAGAGGATGAGCGAGCACTTTTGGATGAACAGGAGGAGGAGACGACTAGGGACATTGGTTTAAAGAATATCGCTATGGAGCCTGAATCATTCCCTTCCACAGTTTTCCCCCAAAATCATTTACCCCTCTCCACATTGACTGAGCATCATACCGAGCGTAGTGCACATTTTTCAGGGAGTTGTCATCACCATGCTCTATTTTACTGCACCTATTTTGATGACTATATTTGGAATGTGTTTATGGCGAAGAATTTTAAAATAAATTGGATTGACATGACTCATCTCTTGCAGGATACAGGTGACCAGATTATAGAGATGCTGGGAGTTACGTTGCTGGAGTCCAATTTAGCCTTTGGAGGAAGTATACTCGCTGAGGAGCGCAAGGAACAAATTGAACAACTTCCTCCACCATTAAAGATTCAGGATCCGCCATTTGAACACGGTGTGTTCTTGCCAGTAGCGTAGAATTTTATATGCTTTCTAGGATGCTTGCTTTGAATAAACTCGTACCCTCTTCGACATTGAGGACAATGTCCATCTTTAGTTGGGGGTGTGTATGAGACCTTAGGATTTTTTTTCTAAAAGCATGGCATAAGGAAAGAATGAATCACCAATCTCACCATTTTAAACTCCTTCGTATAACTCAAATGCGGATGATTATGCATTAACGGAGTTCTAAAAATTGTTTATGGCTTGAATTAATTTTTTCCCTTCATGAATTACCGTTAATATGCTATTCAGGAAAAATTTTCAATTGCCATGATTAATATCTCGAAATAGTTTGAATTTATTTCATGCATGCTAATGTGATGAAAAAGCTTGAGTATACACGATTTTTTTTAAAAGTGTTCAAGTTGAAGAGGAATTTGGCCTTGGTTATTAATGCTTTGCTCAAAAAAATGATGGGTATTGAGTTTCTTAAGAAAAGAAAAATGAATGACAAAAGAATGATGAAAAATGAATGAATAAGTATGTCACTAATAAATAACTTGGTTGGCTCGAGTAGTACAGTCCGAGGGGTCCTTTTTGGCCTAATGCCCTATTATCGTCTGATTTGGGAGCCATTGACAGGAAACTCACTCATTTGACGGAGCGATCCAAGTTATACATTTTTCTGCGAATGTTGCTTGATGCGCGTTACGCAGAACGAATAAAAGAAAAGAAATGGTGAATATACATTAAGCAACTTCATTACCCATATCTTGAATGATTGTTTTGATAGGCCAATTCCTTGGAAACAAGAAAACTAGAGAAAAACGACGTGTTATACTTTCGCCTGCGCAGAACGATGCTTGTATGTTATTTATTCATACTAAATTAGAGAAAATATCATGTGATTGATTTTGTTCATGGATGTGTATATTAATGGTCAAGATCATGTTGGAATGCGTATTATTGAGCCATGCCATGAGCAATTTGATAGAATTATTTTTTTATTGATCATCCGTATTAATCGCTCTTTTTGCTAGAAACTAGCAAATCGCTAGTTGGGGGGTGTGATTCGGAGTGAATATTGCATATTTAACCCCCTAATTAGTCCTATTTTGTGCACATATGATGCTTAATTGGTTGCTAATACGTTCGTATTTTTAATACCATCATTTATTAGAGAAATTACTTAATTTGTGCACAAAACATGAATTTTATTGAGTATTTCGGCCTTTTTATATTTTTCATGGCAAGATCTCGATCTCACGATTCCAACGAATATTTATTTGTATTTTTCTGAGATCTGTGCTAATTACTATGAATTTTTGAATGCAGAATACCAATTAAATGGGGAAATAAGAAAATAAATACGAAAATACGGCGCACGAATCTTGACGCATTGCGCGGCATCCATCGGGACTGCCACGTGGCAAGATCTTGACGGTCTCCGCCTTCATCCAACGGTTTCAGCGAGGCGCAGCAGCCTTCAACTCGCGACCGTTCGATCGCGATCGAACGGCTGACATTTCATTTCACCACGCAGAGGAACGCATCGCGATTACGGGGCGACGTGGCAGTTTTTGGGCGGTTGGATCTCGATCCGACGGTCGAGAGTACTCCCGCTTTTTGAATCGGAGCGCGCGATTACGGGGCGACGTGGCAAGCGTGCAGCCGAGCGATTAAGATCCAACAGACGAAACGAAGTCGTTTTGAATTCGAAATCGAAAGCGGAGCGGCCATCAGCGGGCATACGTGGCTTGATCTCTACCGTCCACAGATCGATCCGACGGACCGTATTTTCGTGGCATTGGATCGAATTGAGAGCGGAGCGGGTGAAGTCGAATCCGTTTAGGGTGCCACGTGGCATCTTCTCATCAAATCGCGCCTGCATCCGACGGTTGAGAG
Organism: Scilla litardierei; assembly: GCA_030789695.1. Classification (NCBI taxonomy): domain Eukaryota; kingdom Viridiplantae; phylum Streptophyta; class Magnoliopsida; order Asparagales; family Asparagaceae; genus Scilla; species Scilla litardierei. The sequence continues at coordinate 105,411,802 of CM061139.1, read as the reverse complement.
CTGATGCGCTATTGGATCGGGTTCAAGCGCGAAAACGAAGCGGGTTTCGACCCGTTATACCCCCAAAACCCGCAATGCTATTATATAAGCGTATTTCTAGGGTTTTGGGGGGTATGCTGGCGTATTTTGGGACTTTTGGAGCGGCTACTGTGCGTATTTCTCCAGGGGAAAATTCTGAAAAATTCCAGCGGCTATTCTTCCTATTCTAAAGGAGTTTTGGGCTTTAAAGAGGAGATTTGGTGATAAATTCTTGAACTTATACCCCGTATTTGGTGTATTTCTTTGTATTTTGGCTATTAAAACGATGTATTTGGCCATGAAACTTGATTGTTTTTGCACCATGCGTGGCTAATCTCCTTGTGCTATGGTTGTGATGTAATTAGAAGTATTTAGTTGATGAATTTCATGTCTTTAGCCCTATTTTCATGTCAAAATTGCTCATAACATTGATTTCTACAACGTATTTGTTGGGTATTTGCTTATTGTCGATATTGTTTACATCCCATATGGCTAGGCCCTGACAAGGCTAGCCAATTCATGTTCACTAATCTGAACTTATTGTTGCATTTATCGTTTAATGAAATCAATGTTGCTAGTGATGCGTATACGGCCACTTTGACTAGTTTTCATCGTTTCATCTTCCGACGTCTTCGTGCCCTGACCAGACGAAGCGTTGAGTTATATAAAAGACATGATATTTCAGCGATTATTAACTCCTAATGAAATCACAACCGTAGCACATTCACTTCATATGTGTTGGAGTTGACGTAGTTAGGGTGTCGTAATTATTGGTTTCTATATCTTTTCGCCCTATCTCAATTGTATATCCTTTGGCATGTTTCTATATGCTTGATCGCCATATTTTCCGACGTTCTCGTGCCCTGACCGGACGAAACGTTGAGTTATAGAAAAGGTGTTGATAATCATTGGTTGCACATACCCTAACGAAATCAAACCCAACACAAATTCCCCATACTTGTACCCCTACCAAAGTCACCGTAAATATCGTAGGATTTTCATTTCTTATTCCATACTCTTGATCCTATATCTTTGTGTTCGATAGGTGGTTGGCTAACATCGTATTATTACTCTTTTCAGATTGACGATCGTAGTTTTGCAGGTCAGTTGTCCCGCGGATTCGATACCTGGACTCACCAGGATATTACTTGCACGATCTCCTGCGCTTGGGAGTAGTTCTCACATCATTTGAGACGAGGCATGAGCGGCCTACTCCTCCTTCTCAAACTCCCTCTGCAGAGCGACCGCCTCTGCCTCTTCGGATCGCCTTTGCTGTACGGCCGCTTCTTCGTCAAATTGGGGAAGGAGGTCTCTCTTTACTTTGCGGGGTCTTGAGGGGCCTTCTGATGGGAGCAGCTTGGCCTGCCTAGCAACGACACAATCTTCCATCAGTTTATTGAAGTTCTTGAAACTTTTGTAGACACCAAGGGCCACGTCGTAAATGGACGCGTCCTGAATGACCGCGGCCGACCCCTCAAGGGGTAGATCCGTCGGAGGAGTTCTTCTAGGAGAGCGATTATCCTTGACCATCGGCTGCTTGCCACGATGGTCGTTGCGGTGACTCTGTTTAGTGTCTGACATGAGTGCAACCTTTGTTTCCACAAACGGTGCCAATTGTTGCGAGTCTAGTCTGCCTAACAACGAGATTTGTAGTAAATGGGAATCACGGATACAATGATTACAGGTTTTGGGTTGATGGTGAGGATAGCACGATTCGGAGTACGCTTCGGAGGTGAAGAATCCAAGGTCGCCTTAAGGTCGCCCAAGGTTGTCATCTCCTGATAGCTACGGTGAGCTTCATGCGACAATAGCAACTCGTCAGAAAGACGGGGTTGGCTGTCAGCCCGTAGCCTCTCCGATGCTTAAGTCAGTGGATGACTTGAAATAAGTGTGTCGAATACGCTTGGCGATCTTAAGGTAGATCGACAAAGTGTGGCGAGCTTACAAGGAAGGAACAGATATATTTGAGTAATCCGACCTTGAATATTGGAAATGAAATAAGGATTTCAACTAACCAACCCCCTCCTTGGTGGATGGAGGGGGTATTTATAGGGTTGAGAGGCAATTTCCCGTCGTCCAATCAACTGTCGAGTCAGCTTAGCTGGAGCACCAGTGGAGAAGTGATAGGTCGGCGGGGGCTGTCAGAGATATTTATTCATTAATGGGTATCAAACTGTGTCAGGCGCATTAATGAGATACGATGGGCGGCCGTTAGTTTTAGCCCTTAACCTCTGGCATTAATGGGGTGTAGGTGGCCCTGCGTCACCTTGTTAGAGATATTTGGGTTAGGCCGCCCTTGGTTAGGCCCAAGCTCGGCGACTGAGCTTGGTGTCTTCGGACCGTCCGGCCGTGCTTCCTGTCGGAGAGTAGGCGAGCTTCTTTCTGGCATTGCAAACTTATTGATCGGGAAGGCGAGCTTCTTCAGTTGGCCCTGAGGGCGAGCTTGTCGCATGGCGAGGCGAGCTTCCCTAGATAGAGGCGATCTTCCGTTCGGGCTAGTACCCCTTTCGGATGGTCGGAAAGCTGTTTGCTTGGGCTTTCAGTGTATGTGGGCCTCAATTACATGGGCCGACCTTAAGGCCGTAAAAAGTTTATTTTAAAGGACTAAATACACCAAACTTGCATGTGCAAAATTTACCTTTTTAGGAAAAATTCACATCACATGTCACATCAGTAACATGTGATGTGACTTTTGATGTGACATGTGATGTGACTTTTTTGCCTTAAAAGGCAAAAAACCTAAATACACCGAACTTTTTTACAGTTCGGTGTATTTAGCAATTATCTTATTTTGCCCTTCTTGACACGACATGACTCAATAAAAACCAACAACTCTAACTGTGATACAACCCCCTCGGAACGGAGTGGGCCAAGCATACGGCCCAGGTGAGGGTTGGGCCCAAATCGTAAGACCCCGCAAGAGTATCGAATCGCGGCGGCCCAAAGCCCACGTCAGGGAAACTACTGACCATCCACGATTGAGGAAACCGCTCTCCAGATCGCGTCCGTCTTGAACACCAGTCAAAGCGCCATTACGACCGCCTTCATGCCCCTTAAAGAGACTATCAAAGAGGGCGGATATGATGGGCGAGATGACGGGACACCATAACGGCGTTGACATGCAAACTCCTATAAGAGGCTGAAAAGACGAAACGCCAAAGGATCGAATCATGAATACTCAGATCTCAGGTACTCCACCTCTCGAGACCTTTTCTTCCTCCTCATATTTCTCCTCCATAGCTTGGCCTGAGGACTCGTGTATTGGTCTCCCCGCGAACCATACTCGATCCCACCAAGTATCCCTCAGATAAGTGTTGACTTAGGCATCGGAGGGGACTTGGTCGGAACCAAGGTCCGACCCCCTAACGAGCTCTCTCATCTGTATAGATCCAAGAAACCTCCATCCAGCCAAAGCCACCCTTCGGCGCTCCATCGCTCGGGTCCGAACTCTCTCAAGCCCCAGGCCCGACTGACCGATCGCCCCAGGAAGCCGTCGTTCTGCTGAAGCTACCCTTGGGAAAATCGACGCACGGACCCGCGTGTTTCTGTCCCAGCGAACGCTTGGAAAATCGACCCCGGAGGCCGCACGCATCCCACGTGACCGCGACGACCCCCGAACCATCAACCTGTCAATCAGCGATGATAAAACACCCCGGAACATCTGACGCCGTCAATGGGAACTGGATCATTTTCCACGTCATCCACATCAACTAATATAGAACATCACAACGACGGAGTGGCCCGAATGCCGACCATCCCGGAGGATGACAACTACGTCCAACATGAAACCGAGCACAGTCACTCCGTAGGGAAAACAGAAGACTTACGCTCGGTGACCCACGAACAACTCGACCATCTCACCCAGGAGATGAACGCCAACTTTCGAGCCCTGGCAGAAGCCATTCAGTACCTCGTGGGACTGCAACACCCCTTGAGGGGAAACCATGCAGGGTTTCTCAACGCTCGGGTGCACGCCCCACATTTCGCTCAACCATAGTCACGGACTGCGATGGTGAGGACATGAACAGGAGCAATCGTTTACCCACACCTCTCTTCAAGGTGAGGGATGAGGGAGAACCGAATGGACCAGTGACGAATCAACTGTGGCCTCGTCCAAGCGACCTCGTTCCGACGAACGACAATCGTCCAGCCGCACGACCGTCGAGAAGCGTCGGTGGCGGAGCGAAAGTCTGCGCTGAAAGAGGCCTAGGAGCCATGAAGATCACCACCACAGGGAACGCGCTCGACAACCAATGCCGATCCCCAGCCGAGAGGACTGCAGAGGAGGCCCCTCGCACGTTCCCACTGATCTGCCAAAGCCGTCCGAGCACCGAGGGGAAGCGTCGCCGGGTCAAATCGACCTGGAAGCCCCAGGGGACAACTGGTGCCTGCTGATGAGGAACATCACTGACGCACAGGTACTCTCCAGGTTCAAGGTACCAACCTTGGAGAAGTACGACGACACGGGTGACCCCCAGAAGCACGTGCAAGACTACCAGGGAGTCATGAGGTTCTAAGGAGCCGACGACGCCCTGCTCTCCCTAGGCTTCTATACCACCCTCAAGAAATACGTCAGGGAGTGGTATAACAGCCTCTCCGACCAATCCATCGGCAACTTCCGGAACTTGTCCCAGAATTTCTGCCAACAGTTCATGGCCGGGCGACAGAGGAAGCCAGGCTCGGACCTCCTGTTCAACATAATACATAGGCCAAGGTGAGACTCTGAGGGGTTATATGAAGCGCTTCAACGCTCAGAGACTAAACATCAAGAGCTTTCCCAAACTGGTCACTTATGACAGCCCAGAAAAAAGTGCTCCGGCACAGAGGCATGAAGAAATCGCTCCGTTAAGACCCCCCCAAGGGCCTCGTCCAGGTCCTGGCTCGAGCGGAGCGATTCATGCTGACAGAGGAAGCTTTGGCCGTGGAGGAAGGATCTCCCCCCGCGGGGGCCAGGAGGAGTTCGAAACGCGATGAAGATGAACGTTGCGAGCTGGAAGACCGCAAGCAGGAGAGGAGGCCCAGGGAAAGCCACGCAGAGGGGAAGGGAAGGGAAGTAGCACCCGCCAGGCTAAACGCAACCCAGGACGTCGTCCTGACACAAGCCCAAAAGGAGGGCCACATCAACAAGTCTCCCCCAAGGATGAAGGGGGGACGAAGAGATGAAGAGAAGTACTGCAAATATCATAAGGATAACGGCCACGACACCAACGACTGTTGGCACCTGAAGAAGGACATCGACCAGCTGATTAGCCGAGGATATTTGAAGAAATTCGTCGACGCTTCGAAGGCAGGCTCTGAGGAGGGCACTTCGAGGCAATCAGATAAGGGGAAGAAGGTGAATGTTGTTCACACCCCTGTACGGATAATTGAATAAGGAGTCAACTGATCGATCGTGTCTCACGGCTCCGGGCGATCGACTCGCCGACCCATATCTTCCCCGCTTAGCGCATTTCAGTTTTAAATGTACCCCCAGTTTCTCTTATACTAAAATAAAGACACGAACTTGAGTTCTTGCTTACAATTATGCATCCTTCAAGATTTGGCAATCGCCTATCGGATCCGACGTCGAGGCTGCTGTGGGTAGTCCCCCTAGGACCGATGGAAACTTCGATCGACCGTAAGGCTGGGAGAAACTCCCCCAGCAAGACCGATACAACTCTCGATCGGGTGTAAGGCAGGGGCAACTCCCCCAGCATGACCGATCCAACTCTCGACCGGCCGTAAGGCTGAGGCGACTCCCCCAACTGGACCGATCCAATTCTCGACCGGCCATAAGGCTGGGGGCGACTCCCCCAGCAGGACCGATCCAGCTCTCGGTTGGTCATAAGGCTGGGGCGACTCCCCAAGAAGGACCGATCCATCTCTCGATCAGCTGTAACGCTATGGGCGACTCCTCCAGTAGGACCGATCCAGCTCTTGATCGGTCGTAAGGCTGAGGACAACTCCCTCAGCAGGACCAATCGAATTCTCGATCTGCCGTAAGGCTGGAGGCACCTCCTCCAACAAGACCGATCGTACACTATGATCGACCGTAAGGCTGGGGTCAGCTTCTCCAGCAGGCCGATCAGTCGATCGACCTTAAGACTGAGAGTGGCTTTTCCAACTGCTGACCGACCCGCCGGCTGGAAGGCTGGGGGCAATTCCCACAGCAGGCCAGCCACATATCGGCCGTAAGGCTGGGAAAACTCCCCAGCAGGCCGATCATTCGATCGACCATTAGACTGGGGGTAGCTCCCCCAGATGGCCGACCGACCCGTCAACAGTAAGGCAGGGGCAACTCCCCTAGTAGGCCGGTCATATATCGGCCATAAGGCTGGTGGCAACTCCTTCAGCAGGCTGATCATTCGATCGACCATAAGACTAGGGATAGCTCCCCCAGCTGGCCGACCGACCCGTCGATCGTAAGTCTGGGGGGCAACTACCCCAGCAGGCCGACCCCTCGATCACCCATAAGGCTGGGGCAACTCCCTCAGCGAGCCGATCGTTCTATCGGCTATAAGGCTGGGAGCAACTCCCCCAGCAGGCCGACCATTCGATCTACCGTGAGCCTAAGGGCAGCCCCTCTTAGCAAGCCGACTGTGAATCGACCACGAGGGCAGGGGCGATTCCCCCGACGGGGTCCGATCGAACTTGGACCAATGGATGACTCCCCCGGTGAGCTGACCGCACCCTCGGTCCTAACCAGTCAAAAAGCATACACAAGAAACCCTTCCCATAACTCGAGCCGCCGACCGACCTCGACACGAACAGCGAGAAGAGGGGGGCAAGGCCAAAAAGAAAGACAACACAACAATGCGCAAACACAACGAATATACCAAAAAGGTGAAAACTTTTATTATTCATCTGGTTTGTTACAAATAAGGGGAAAACAAAAAGAAGACCGACATGACCGCCTACGACACGAGAGCCCGAGAGGAACTCTCCCATGTTGCTTCAGCGGCGTCCATCGTCCCAGAAAGCTGGTCAGAGGTAGCAGAGGGGGCGAAGAAGTGTCTGTCGAACTCGCTCCTCGTACGCTGCAAGAATCCCTCCAAGAAGGACTGGGCGATCCGCAGGGCCAGGACATCATCGTAGCCCCCACAACTTCATTAACAAGCTGCTGGGGATCCGCCCGCCACAGGGAATCGATCTCGGACCAAAGCTCGGCCCTTTCCTTCCTGTGCGCTTCCTGAGAAAGGGACAACGCCCCCTTGGCTTCCTCAGTGGACCCCTCGGCATCGGCCCGAGAGACTTCGGCTGCCGCCAACGCCTCCTTTAACTTCTCCACCTTCGATGTGAGCTCGGGACCTTGTATGACGAGGGTTGTAACTCCTTGCGAGCCACTTCGGTCGCTCGCTCGGCTGCCTTTGCCCTCAGGTGCTCCCGCTCGAGGGCCGCCTCAAGCTTGGCAACCCACTCCGTGCGCCGTTGCACCTCTACGGCCATCGAGGATGCCTGCGGGACGAAAGGGATGAGGATTGATCTAAACAATATGGGAGCGAGAGAAGGAAGAAACATACCTGCTAAATCTACCATACCATGCAGTCCAACAGGCTCTTAGAGTGGACCCTCTCCAAGAGAGAGCGATCCCTCGGCAGAGTGGAGCTCTGCGCCAACCGGACAGTCACGTCAAGGTCGTTAAAAACTGACCCCCTAGACGGGACCTCAAGTCCGGGCCCAAACACAGCCAGCGTGTGCCCTACCCCGATCAGAGTATGCTCGGCCCGGAGGGTAGGAGAAGCCTCCCACAAGACCCGAGGACTTCCCTGAGAAGCAGTCGATGTGTGACGTGCCACCAGGGAGGCGTCGTTCCCTTTTCTCTTCTTCTTCTCAGGCATCTCAGAACCCGAGCAAGAACGCTTCTTCCTCGACCCCTGACCTCCGGTCGGAGTGATAGGGTCCTACCTAAGGCCAGTCGAGGCCCCTTCGACGGGGACTGGGTCGACGAGAGCGTCAACCAGGCCCGCCACGGCAAGACAAGAACCTGCGGCGGCCGTGATTGAAGCCTGACTCGGGGGAGCACCAATCGAACCCACCGTGGCAGGATAAGAACCGGCAGTGGCCAAAGCCAGAGCCAAGCTCAGGGGAGCGTCGACTGGACCCGTCACCACGGAGGAAGAGCCTACAGTCAAGGGCGCATCCACCCTCTTCAGCGTCCCGACCGGTAGCTAAGCTGCCCGGGTCGCCTCTTCCTCCATGCGACACGGCGCATGGCCAAAGGAGCTTCCCCGAGAGCCCCGAGTACCCGGACGAATGAGTTGATGCATGTCATAAGGATGGTTGAACTCTTGGCCTGCCATTCCGGCAAAAGAAAGAAGAATCAGGGTAAGCCAAGTAAAAGGACGAAGTCTAAAAAGTGCCTTTACCGAGAGACCACAAGACACTCTTAAGGAGGAGACCGTCCAATAAGGGCCAGACCAATCTCTCCTCCCTGGGCAAGGCCGACAGGAACGTAACCGCAGCCCGGTCGACCTCTGATAGTTCCAGCGCCAACTCGTAGACGCCCGAGCTTCCCCAACCAGTTAAAATTGTGGTCCTCGGGGAAAGTGACAAAAACATAATCGTTCTTCCAATGACTGGCCCAGTGGGGCAGACCCAATAGATACTCTCTTCCCCTCCTGACGTCAATATGAAGCCATGTTGCCGAGGAAACAGCCCTGATTTTCTAGAAAAAAAGAAGAACAGCAAGGACAGTTCCAACCCGTGCAGATGACAGATCACGACATAGCTGACCAAAATCGGAACCGAATACAGGGTCAACTGACACATGGACACTTATAGAAACTCCAACACCTGGATGATGAATGGATGAAAAGGGAAGCGAAGCCCCATCCGGAACATCTTGACATACACCCCTACCTCACGAGCTCCAGGAAAACAAATCCTCTCGTCTTGAAATGGGACCCGAACCCCATACACTGATTCTCTCGGCTGTGGAATACGAGACGGTAGAGGCCGCTTCGAGAATCGCGGGTGGAACCTCAGATCCCTCAGTTCCGAAAGGGTTCTCCCGCTGGATCAGATCCTCGAATAGCAAACCCTTGCCATTCTCACGGGATGAGGACACCCCGACGGCCGCGCCAAAATCATCGGCATCAGGTGGCAAAGCTCCTAATCTCAGTGCCCTAGCCATTAAGCAAGACGAAAAATGGAAGTAGGAAAGGGGGTTACCTTGCAAAAGCTGAAGAAGGGGACGTCGAAGAGGAGGCAGAGAGAAACTCAGCAACAATAAGAGGAATCGAAAGCGAAATCGAGAAGCGCAGAAGGAACCCCAAAACCCTGACTTTTTATATGGGGGGGCAGCCCCAAATCTAGACCGTCCAAAGAAGGACACGCGTCAACATCTTCTTGAAGGCGACCCTCTAAATCCACTTCCAAAGGGCGGGAGAATTCTTGGTTCACAGCGCCATGATGGCCTTCATTTAATGAATCGCCTCGACTGACGCACCTGTCAAATCCACACTAATCACATCCCTCGGACTGAACCATCAATGGCCGAACGGCCCGAGCGATGGGGAGCAATTAATACGACCCTTTGGAATAGAGTGGGCCAAGCACACGACCCAGGTGGGGGTTGGGCCCAAACCTTAAGACCCCGCAAGCGTATCGAATCGTGGTGGCCCAAAGCCCACGTCAGGGGAACGGCTGACCCTCCACGATTGAGGAAACTGCTCCTCAGATGGCACCAGCCTTGAACACCAGTTAATGCGCCATCGCGACCACCTTCATGCCCCTTGAAGAGACCATCAAAGCGGACGGACAGGAAGGGCGAGATGACAGGATGCCATAAAGGCGTTGCATGCAAACTTCTATAAGAGGCCGAAAAGACGAAAGGCCAAAGGATCGAATCTTGAATACTTAGATCTCAGGTACTCCACCTCTCGAGACCTTTTCTTCCACCTCATATTTCTCCTGCATAGCTCGGCCTGAGGACTAATGTATCGGTCTCCCCGCGAACCATACTCGATCCCACCGAGCATCACTCAGACAAGTGCTGACTTAGGCATCGAAGGGGACTTGGTCGGAACCAAGGTCGGACCCCCCTGATGAGATCTTTCTTCTGTGGAGATCCAAGGAGCCGCCAACAACCCGAAGCCATCCTTTGGCGCTCCATCGCTCAGGTCCGAACGCTGTCAAGCCCCAGGCCCGACTGACCAATCTCCCCAGGAAGCCATCATTCTGTCGAATCTACCCTTCGGTAAATCGACGCACGGACCCGCACGTTTCCGCCCCAGCGAACACTCAAAAAATTGATCCCGAAGGCCGCACGTGTCCCACGTAACTGCGACGACCCCGGACCTTCAACCTGTCAATCAGCGGTAAGAAAACACCCCGAAACAGACGGAATTAAGACACATGCTGGCCTTTTCAAAAGAATGGAAATACTCTTGAAATTAACCCCCTCGTCATACCAAATATGTACAATATTCTCGATACTAGATGTACCTCTAGAAGCTCTTTTATTTCATTGGATTAAATTATCTCGAATTACTTGTCCAAGCAAAATAATATGAAATCTGTTGTTGGATCATTGATCCAACGTTGGACTTATATATACAATAATTATGTATTGCAGGTCGTCATATTAAGTTAAGTTAGGGGTGGCAAACGTGTTGAGTATTGGTGTTTCATACCAATCTTATTTTGATGATGATCACAACATTATGTTGTTGCTAATGACTCTCATGTTTTAGTCTCACAATTTCATTACTAGAATATCTTTCTTGGAGACTAATCACTTGGTGCAAGGATGGACATCAAGTGGAGAAGGGCCAAAGCTTGGACTCAAGGAGTAACAAAGCTTGGAGATGATGGAGAGCAATCAAGGCATCAAGATTGAAGACTTAGACTCTAAGGAAAGCAATGTAATCCATGTAATATTTACTTTATTGCTTTCTCTCTCTTTTGAGTCTAGGTTAATGTAATGCCTTGTTAGCTGGTTTACTCATTCATGCATATGCATTTAACCATCTTAGTGAGCCTTAGGATTATCATAGAATCCAACCCAATAGGTTCATCTTGTCCAAAGACTCATTTGGAGTCTCTGGCTCTCCTTCAGTCGCCTGCTGAAGGGTTTACAGTCGACTGGGTGATTTCCAGTCGCATGTTGATCCTTCTACAGTCGACTGATATGCACAGCTCAAGTCAACATTTCAATTGACTCAAACTTGAGCTTTACGCACAATCGACTGCTGCTCAGTTTACAGTCACCTGTAGATTTACAGTCGCCTGGGAATTAGCCAACAGTCGTCTGAGTAGCGTAAGTGCATTCTTTGCATCTCTCTGTCTTTTCTCCATCTTATACAGCAGTCGACTGATAAAGGTATTACAGTCGCCTGACTATAAGACAGTCGACTGTATTATTGACATCAGTCGCCTGTTTGCTTATCTGGAGAAAGAGTGCAGCTCTCTGATTTATTCCATCCCCTGCAGCAGTCGCCTGCTGAAGGATTAACAGGCGCATGTCCTATTTACAGTCGACTGTATCGACTTCATCAGTCGACTGTCCTGGCTCAGATTATAGCCGTTGGATATTTTCTAGCCGTTGATCAGTTGACTGTCTTATGATCATCAGTCGACTGTTCCTGTCGTTTTCGCCCAGTTTCTAGCCGTTGCAGAATTGTTTCTTTGGCTGTTTTCTTGGGTTTTGGGTTTGATATAGGGATTCTATATATATGGGTTTGCTGCCATCTCTTATACTTCTTGATGCTATTGAATATCTCAAGAAATATATAAGCAACTCTCAAACTCTCTCAATTCCCTTTTTTGAGCTATCATTCCTCTGCATGTATTGAAGTCCAGCTCAAGGGAATTCATCCAAGTGCTCTCAAGCATATCTCAACACTTGGAGATCCGCTTCCATGCCTTGCATCCATTTATGAGTAAGCATCTCAAGGCATAGGTAAGAGTATTTATTTTACTTGGTGAATTTGTAACTCTAATTCTCTTAGTGTGAATTAGTCTTTCTCTCTTTGTGGGAGTTTATCGATTTGTGGGATTAGGATATTCTCTTAGTGGGAATAACTCTCTTTGTGGGAGTAACTCTCTTTGTGGGAATTTAGTGCCCTAGTGTAGGGCTAACCCTAATTCTCTGAGTGGGAGTTAGTGATTCTCTGTGTGGGAGTCTTGATCCTTGTGTAGGGTTGGTTGGGTCCTTGTGTATGGCATAAATCCTCTTTGTGGGTATCTCCTTGTGAGATTTGTATTCACTTCTCTGTGTGGGAATATAGTGAATATTGGTGTGGCTGGACGTACCCAAGTTTGGAGAACCAGGGTGAAACTTTGTGTTTGCGTTTGGATTAATTGCGTCAATTATTTCCTCTTGCATTTATAATTCCGCATTTGCAAGTTTAATTTTAATTGGACAATTTTATTGTCATTACACTATTCACCCCCCTCTAGTGTGTGTTGTTAATATTGCAAGGGTAAGACGATCCTTACAATTGGTATCAGAGCGAGGTTATAGCATACTGCAACAATGGCATTCAACGCCTCATCCGCGTCTCATGAAGAAGGTCATTCAACCGTCCGATCCCCGCTCTTCAACAGAACCAACTACCCTAGTTGGAAGATCAGGATGATGATCTACTTGGAGGGTCAAGACCTATGGGACATTACGGAGGTGCCATTTGAGAAGCCCACTACTCCTGCGGCTTCAAGGACAAAGGCGGAGAAGGACTCAATCAAGTACAATGTAAGGGCTGTGAATGCATTCCATTGCGCCCTCTCAGCAAATGAGTTCAACCGCATCTCCATGTGCAAAACGGCCAACAAAATTTGGCATACTTTGGAGATTTGTCATGAAGGGACTACAAAGGTAAAGAAATCTAAACAAACTGTGTTTAGATCTAAATATGAAATGTTTAAGATGCAGGAAGGCGAAAGCATTTCAGAGATGTTCACAATGTTCACTGATATCGTGAACGCTTTGGAGGGACTCGGGAAGATGATTTCCCAAGAGGACCGTGTAGAGAAGATCCTTGACTCTCTCACACCTCGTTGGGAGTCAAAGGCCAACGGAATTTTGGAGTCATATGACACGTCCAAATACACCGTTGAGGAGTGCATTGGTAATCTCATGGCATATGAAGTAAAGCTTCAACACAAGAAGGAGATTCAACCATCAAAGCCTGAGAAGTCGGAGAAGCTCAAGGGGGTTGCATTCCATGCCAAGGAGGAGCCAATCAAATGGAGAAAGAAATTCCATAGAGAAGCTCATAGTGAAGAAGATGAGCTAGATGAAGCAAGTGGAGAAGAAATTGACGATCTTGCCGAACAATTCAAGGCATTCCTCAAGTGCAAGCAAGGTAAGTCTTTGTCAAAATTTGCCTCCAATTCTAACAAGGTTCCTACTTGTTACACTTGCAGTGGAAAGGGTCACTTATCCACCGAATGCCCTTCCAAACCCAACAAAGAAACTTACAAGGGTAAAGGGAAGAAGCACTGGAAAGGGAAGTCCAAGTCCAAAAATCACAAGAAGGGACTTGTCGGGACCTTTGATGATTCGAGTGAGGACACATCAAGTAACGAAGAAGAGGATGCAAAGGAGGATGCTCACGCGTGCTTTGTAGCCATTGATGTTCCTTCACCAATCCCCTCCAGATTAAATGAAGATAAGTTGGAAGCTTGGCTCAACTCTTACAATTCCTATGAGGAATCGTGTCTCATGGCTATGGAGGAGAAGTCATCATCCAGCTCTAGCAAGGATGATGATGATGTTGAGATCGAGGAAGAAAAGATCTCATACGAGGAGCTCAAGATCAACTTCGACTTGGTCTCCGAAAAGGCTAGTAAGTGCATCAACTCTTACAATAAATTAAAAGCAAAATATAAGATTGCTAAGAGTAGATTGCATGAACTAGATATTGCAAGTGTAATTCATAATGAAAGGCATGTTTATGACACTTGTGAGAGAGACACACTTCTCTCTCAAGTTAAGGAATTGAGCCTTACAAATGAAAATCTTGTTGCTCAAAACCTTAGCTTAGAATCTCACATTCAACAACTTACGTTGAAATGTGAAGAGGAATCCCGTAAGCTCATAAGCTTTGTGTATTCTAGGGATTCACTCCATGATTTGTTGGAAAAACAACATCCGGAAAATCTTAGAGGAGGTTTGGGTTATATTCAAAATGTGGTACCCAAACCCATCTCTAAGTCCTCTTATGGTGCTAATACAAGAAATATTGCTAAAGCACATAAGAAGAATCACCATGCTTTCTTGTACAACAATAACATCAACAAGAAGCATGTAGATCACGAGGTAATGAGGAAGAATGAAAAATCTTCATTTTTTTGCTAAGAAGCAAAATCATCATTCTTTGCATGCCAAGAAATTCGTTTCTACACCTAAGCATGCCACATCCACCCCTCTTGCAAAGGCAAAACCCTTGGCTAGAAAATCCTTGAGTTTATGGATTCCCACTAAGGTTAGTGTGCAAGAGAGGGATAACTACATCAACTCTCTAGTTAGGGATGTGATCACCTCATGTGATTACATTAGGAAATCAAACTCCTCTTGGGTTTGGTTGCCTAATGTTTAGGTTCCTCACATATATGCATATTGCATAGATATTGTGCTTGAATATTTATTTTTAGCATTCCCATTGTTTGTGTGTGTTTCATGATTTTGAAAATATTTTCAAACTTATTTTTTCATGAAAATGGGGACCTTGGGGTTTATTGACATGCATGCATTTTTGATCCATGTGTATGTCAATAGGGGAGTTAATATGTTATAAGTTTAAAAATATTTTAAGACATATTTTAGCTCTCATTTCGGAGGTTATTTGAGATCATTATTTACAATTGGTTATTTTTGGTCTCAAACTAAACCTCTTGTATATTGCCAACTTGTTCATGCTTTATTTTGTTTTGGCAAAATCTTTGTGTATCATTGTAGCTTGATTTTTCCTTATCTATTGCTTTGATACACTTTTAGGCCCATGGCTCCATTATTTGTATATCAATTGATAAAGAGGATTAATTTCCAAGTTTCTTTTTCTACAATTGGTATTTACCTCAATTGTTAGAGATTGTTAATTTCCTTCTTTATAATTGGTATTAGATCCTAGAAGTCAAAGTTTGACCATTTCTATGATCTAGGGGGAGCATGTGATAGTGAATTGATACCTACTAAAATTTTCAATTTGGTATCATACATCTCTTCTTTTCTTGCATATTGTCACATCTTGGTTAAGATGACAAGTGGGGATATATTTGATGTCCACCTTTTTGACGATGTCAGGGGGAGAGTTATGCATTATGTAACCTTATAAGGGAGAGTTTTATACATATGCATATGGGGAGAGATTTATGGGATTAGATAAACCATTCATGTTTGCATGATATTGTCCATTACAATTGGTTTATGTTATCCATGCCTATTATATGTCACCATGATTTTATTTGGTAGAATGAGTATTTACTATTGTGTAGCTCATTGTATAATTGGTGCATATAAGTAGGGGGAGCTCATTAGTATTGTGCTTTAATACTTTGTATTTTACATAATGTGTGTCATCATCAAAAAGGGGGAGATTGTTGAGTATTGGTGTTTCATACCAATCTTATTTTGATGATGATCACAACATTATGTTGTTGCTAATGACTCTCCTGTTTTAGTCTCACAGTTTCATTCCTAGAATATCTTTCTTGGAGACTAATCACTTGGTGCAAGGATGCACATCAAGTGGAGAAGGGCCAAAGCTTGGACTCAAGGAGTGCCAAAGCTTGGAGATGATGGAGAGAAATCAGGGCATCAAGATAGAAGACTTAGACTCTAAGGAAAGCAATGTAATCCATGTAATATTTACTTTATTGCTTTCTCTCTCTTTTGAGCCTAGGTTAATGTAATGCCTTGTTAGATGGTTCACTCATTCATGCATATGCATTTAACCATCTTAGTGAGCCTTAGGATTATCATAGAATCCAACCCAATAGGTTCATCTTGTCCAAAGACTCATTTGGAGCTCTGGCTCTCCTTCAGTCGCCTGCTGAAGGGTTTACAGTCGACTGGGTGATTTCCAGTCGCTTGTCGATCCTTCTACAGTCGACTGATATGCACAGCTCAAGTCAACATTTCAATTGACTCAAACTTGAGCTTTACGCACAGTCGACTGCTGCTCAGTTTACAGCCGCCTGTAGATTTACAGTCGCCTGGGAATTGGCCAACAGTCGTCTGAGTAGCGTAAGTGCATTCTCTGCATCTCTCTGTCTTTTCTCCATCTTATACAGCAGTCGACTGATGAAGGTATTACAGTCGCCTGAATATAAGACAGTCGACTGTGTTATTGACATCAGTCGCCTGTTTGCTTATCTGGAGAAAGAGTGCAGCTCTCTGTTTTATTCCATCCCCTGCAGCAGTCGCCTGCTGAAGGATTAACAGGCGCATGTCCTGTTTACAGTCGACTGTATCGACTTCATCAGTCGACTGTCCTGGCTCAGATTATAGCCGTTGGATATTTTCTAGCCGTTGATCAGTCGACTGTCTTATGATCATCAATCGACTGTTCCTGTCGTTTTCGCCCAGTTTCTAGCCGTTGTAGAATTGTTTCTTTGGCTGATTTCTTGGGTTTTGGGTTTGATATAGGGATTCTATATATATGGGTTTGCTGACATCTCTTATACTTCTTGATGATATTGAATATCTCAAGAGATCTATAAGCAACTCTCAAACTCCCTCATTTCCCTCTTTTGAGCTCTCATTCCTCTTCATGCATTGAAGTCCAGCTCAAGGGAATTCATCCAAGTGCTCTCAAGCATATCTCAACACTTGGAGATCCTCTTCCATGCCTTGCATCCATTTATGAGTAAGCATCTCAAGACTTATCGAGTATTTATTTTACTTGGTGAATTTGTATCTCTAATTCTCTTAGTGGGAATTAGTCTTTCTCTCTTTGTGGGAGTTTATCTCTTTATGGGATTAGGATATTCTCTTAGTGGGAATAACTCTCTTTGTGGGAGTAACTCTCTTTGTGGGAGTTTAGTGTCCTAGTGTAGGGCTAACCCTAATTCTCTGAGTGGGAGTTAGTGATTCTCTGTGTTGGAGTCTTGATCCTCGTGTAGGGTTGGTTGGGTCCTTGTGTAGGGCATAAATCCTCTTTGTGGGGTATCTCCTTGTGAGATTTGTATTCACTTCTCTGTATGGGAATATAGTGAATATTGGTGTGGCTAGACGTACCCAAGTTTGGAGAACCAGGGTAAAACTTTGTGTTTACGTTTGGATTAATTGTGTCAATTATTTCATCTTGCATTTATAATTCCGCATTTGCAAGTTTAATTTTAATTGGACAATTTTATTGCCATTACACTATTCACCCCCCTCTAGTGTGTGTTGTTAGTATTGCAAGGGTAAGGCGATCCTTACAAAACGGGTCGGGTCAGGTCGGGTTCGGGTCGGGTCAGATTTGGCCCGACCCGGATAGGGGTAAACCCTAACCCGACCCTGATTGAAGTCGGATCAGGTTTGGGTGACCTAGAAAATACACGTGCTGGGTTCGGGTTCACCCGTCAGGTTAAGATTTGAATTACACACAACTGCTCCTTTTTCGATGTCCGGCTATTTATTAAGAGCCACTGTCAATTTATTAAGAGTTGCATAATTTCCAGCAGCTCGTCGCTTAAACATTACTGATGACTACGGGGAATTATAATTAACCTTAACATTTTATTAACGAAAGTAATAAGAGTAACTAAAAAGTTGTATGTAAAGGGAATTGAATCCAAGATCTCTTAAAGAAGAGGACAACAATTCAAACAGTATAAGCACGGCTTCTTTTGCAATTGTGCGTTGAAGTTATTATATATATATATATATATATATATATATATATATATATATATATATATATATATATATATATATATATATATATATATATATATATATATAAAGTAAACCGGGTCGAATTCGGGTCATCCGGGTTGACAGGTCAAACCCATACCCGACCCGGATTTTATCCGGGTTAGGTCGAGTCAATCCAGATCCTACTTGACCCGGATTGGCCCCCAACCATACCCGGTTAAGGATGACGGGTTCGGGTTCGGGTCAGGTCGGGTCAACACAGATCCTACTTGACCCGGATTGGCCCTATCCATACCTGGTTAAAGACGCCGGGTTCGGGTCGGGTCGGGTATGTGTTTGGTTTCTTGTGGTATGGGTTTGACCTGTCAACCCGACTGATTTGTTAAACCAAACCATCCAAACCAATTAAATGTGATCTGTTAAGGTTTTTGGTATTTGGGCTTTAATGTATCTAACAGGGTGTGGTGCATTTAATGTGCAGAGACTTAATGTGTTTTCTATTTTAATGATGTGCTAAAATAGGATCCCAAAGGCGACAAGACTGTTGCATATATTTATGGTGGTCATTGTCCCCAGATCGCACGAATGAAGTTTCAATTTTATTCTGCATCACATCGACAAAAATAGACGTGCAGAAAACTAAAGGAATTCTCCTAGAAGATTCGTTTTGATCCGGAAGGCTAACCATACAAATCTAAGGAACCAATCAACCTGTGAAATATCTGACAGGCCCACCACAAAAGAAAGGTCGCCAGGATCAGACGTAACTCAAAGTATATCTAGCATTGTATTCAAAACATTAAACAAGCATGGCAAACTAACATGGACTAGAAGTAAAAGAGCATGGAAATAAAAAGAGATACAGCTTAGCAGTTTTACAACGTTCACAATTTATCAGCACTTAAAAGAAACATTTTTATGGATGACAAGGTTACGAGAGTATTACTGTGCCTGAACCTAGTTTGTGACTTATAAAGCATAGTACAGTAAGCAACCAAGAGTCCACCTGATACCACGGGTGCTCGTACCCGGGTTAAACCAAATCTATGCAACAAATACGATACTGTTCGATAATCTGTGATTCATGTCTGTGAATTTGTCGCCGACTGGCGGGTCGGGACAACAACAACAAAGATCTAACTGGTCGCTTCCGCACACTTGCTATTATAAGTTACCCCAAAACCCAAGTGTCTGTGATGTTACCCTATTTGCAATCCAGGAATCATTATCTAGATTTACACATTTTACAATACTAGCATGCAGTCTATAGCGATACTGTGCAGATTGTCAAGATTAGTTAACTGTTTAAACGATCATTTGCTAATGAAAGAAAACTAATTTCAGCATGCATTTGTTTTTGTTTTAAAGCCCATGGCAAGAATACGAAGAGTTACCGATTCGCATTGTAGTGGAAGGCGCGTTTTGAATAGTGGTAGGGATACCTGGTTCACATGCGTTACAAGGCAAGTTAGCTACATGATTCATGGTAAATATTACATATTTAGCCCCTCATTTAGCTCCATTTTTGTGCATATATGGTCCTTATTTGGTCTCTAATACTAGGGGTGGCAAACGGGTCGGGTGGGTTCGGGTTCGGGTCGGGTCAGATTTGACCCGACCCGGATAGGGGTAAACCCTAACCCGACCCGGATTGAATCCGGGTCAGGTTCGGGTGACCCGGAAAATTTCCGGGTCGGGTTCGGGTTAATCCGTCGGGTTAAGATTTGACTTATACACTACTGCTCCTTTTTCGATATCCAGCTATTTATTAAGAGTCACCGACAATTTATTAAGTGTTGCATAATTTCCAGTAGCTCGTCGCTTAAACTGCACTGATGATAGCAAGGAAGTATAATTAACGTTACCATTTTATTAACGAAAGTAATAAAATTAACAAAAAAGTTGTATGTAAAGGGAATTGAATACAAGACCTCTTAAAGAAGAGGACAACAATTCAAATTGTATAAGCACAACTCCTATTATAACTGTGTATTGAAGTTATTATATAAATTTATATATATATAGGGAAAGTAAACCGGGTCGAATTCGGGTCATCCGGGTTGACATGCCAAACCCATACCCGACCCGGATTTTATCCGGGTCGGGTCGGGTCAACCTGTTTTCTACTTGACCCGGATTTGCCCCTACCCATACCCGGTTAAGGATGCCGGGTTCGGTTCGGTTCGGGTCGGGTCGGGCTCATTTTGCCACCCCTATCTAATACGATCATATTTAGAATACCCTTAATTATTAGAGCAAACTCCATTCTATGCACAAAATAACAACATATTGAGTATTTCTGCCCTTTTAGTATTTTCATGCAAAGATCTCGATCTCACGATTCCAACGACTATTTATTTGTATTTTTTTAGATCTGTGCTAATTACTATAAATTTTTGAATGCAAAATACCATTTAATTGAAGAAATACGAGGCAAATATGCGGAAAATACGCCGATATACGCTTGTATACGTATCCAATGCCTCGGGTGGGCCACGTGGCAAGCACCCACGCCTCACTGCCTTCATCCGATGATCGAGCGTTGCGGGCGACGCGGCCTTCTGCGAGCCGTCGATCCGAGATCAAACGGATGAAATCAGCTCACTACAATGGAGCGGAGCATGCGTATATGGGGACACACGGCATGATCATGACGATCTCCCGCCCAATCGGACGGACCAGACCGAGCGAAGCTTTGAGCAAGGAAACGAGCGACGCGGCTGCATCATGGCTGTTGCTTTGAAGATCCAACAGTGAGGAACGAATCCGAGTTCGATCTGAACTCGAGAACGGAGCGGGCGCGGATCCGATCCTCTGGACACTTGGCGAGCCCACAATCGATCCCGCCTTGATCGAACGGCCCAAATTTGCGCCGACTGCGGGTTACGGGTTGAGCGGATTTTAGAGCGGGTATTAGCTATTTTTTAGGATCCGCACCGACCTTATTCCCCTATAAATAGCCCAGTATTCCAGAGAGTATTCAGACTTGTTTTGGGGCGTATTTTGAGAGTATTGGAGGGGCTACAGAGCATATTTCATGAGATTTTCTGGGGCTTTAGATACAGAGAACAGAGGCTCTTGCAAAATGAATTTCAAGGCTTTTGAGGAATTTTGGTGATAGAAATCTCAACTTATACCTTGTAATTCACGTATTTAGCATGTATTTTGACCTTTTGATCATGTATTTGCTAATGAAACTGAGTTTTCTTCTCTCCCTGCGTGGCTAGTGCCTTCATGTGTTAGTTGTGATGTAGTTAGGGCTATGTGATCGTTGATTTTGTTGTCTTTTCGCCTTATATGCATGTTATAATCACGTATTTCATCGATTTCTACGTATAATCTAATTGAGTATGTTAATCGGAGACGTGTGCATGCTTAATTGAATATGATCTGAGTAAGACTTATTCGTGATGCGATCCGAGAGGATGTATCGTGACCCGAGAGGGCACTTGTGCATATTTTATTTATGCAATCGACGTTATACGTGATTACTTTTTGGCACTTTTGTCTACGCGCTTTATCGCCATACTTTCCGACGTTCTCATGCCCTAGTCGGATGAGACGTTGAGTTATAGAAAAGATATTCAAAATCATCGATTACAAATCCCTTAACGAAATCACAACCAACGCATGCTCCTCTTATTGGTTTCCTATATCGACTCTCCGTACATGTTTTAGTATTATTTTCTCGTTTACGTAAAACCATCATCACGATTATCTCAGCTTCGAAAGGTGGTAGTTTTTCATCGTTTTATTAATCTTTAGAAACTGATTCTTTTGGTTTACAGGTCGACTGTCCCGTGGATTCGACACCTGACTCTCCAGGTTTACTACTTGATCGATCTCCTACACTTGGGAGTAGCACTAACACATTTTGAGACGAGTCAAGTTTTTGGCGTCGTTGCCGGGGACATCGGTATTTGTGATCCATACTTTCAGTTTCTCTCGAGGAATATTCGGTGAGATCTTTCCATCTTTTAGTTTAGGATTTTTATTTGATTTCTATTACATAAAAACGCATAAAAATATAAAAACATAAAAAAAATCTTTTTCTGCTAGTTTATGTGGCATAGGTCTCCTACTTCACATAGATTAGTACAAACAGAAAATATGGCTAATAATAATGATGAAATACATATCACACCACCTGCACAAGAAAGACCTTTATTGGAAATTTATATGCCGTCTAGGGTGGTGTCTAATTCATGCATAGCTCTACCCGCGGATGCTCATAATTTCAATCTAAAGCCAGGTGTAATTCAACTCTTACCATCTTACCATGGCATTGAAAATGATAATCCTTATTAGCATGTCAGAAATTTTGAAGAAGTATGCTCAACACAGTTGGATGGAAAAATTAGCTCTGATTCTGTTTATCTTAAATTATTTCCATTCTCTCTGAAAGATAAAGCAAAACATTGGTTTAATTCTTTGCCACCTAGATCTATCTCTACTTGGTTACAATTGCAAACTGAGTTTCTAAAAAAATAATTTTTCTTTGCAGAGGACCCATGCCTTGAAGCGACAAATCATGTCCTTTTCGCAGAAATAGAAGGAGACGTATGACCAAGCATGGGAGAGATTCAAGGACCTGTTGATCGCCTGCCCACACCATGGATACGACAAAGGCCGTGCTATTGGATTCTTTTACGATGGCCTGCAGCTGCAAACTAGGCAATACATGGAGATGATGTGCAACTGCGAATTCTTTCAGAAAACTCCTACGGAGGCATGAGATTACATGGAGACCATAGCGGAGCATGCGAGGAGATGGGAGTCTACTTCAGAGTTTGACAGATCAGAGCCACTTCCACCATCTAAAGGAGGCATGCACTCATTGAAGCCAGACGATGCAATAAGAGCATATGTGGATGCATTGCTGACACAGAGGCTACAAGGCCTAGACTTGAGAGCAGCAAAAGCAGTCGAAGCTGGACCGTTTTGTGCCATTTGTGAGCAGCCCACTCATGACATGTCTGTTTGCCCCGCGATCCCTGCTATGAAAGAGACTATAAGGAACCCACAAACTGAAGTGAATTGGGTGTCAAATCAAGGGGTAAATTCGAACACTTTCAACTCTTCTTGGAAGAATCACCCAAATTTGAGATGGGGACCACAGCAGCCGGCGCAACAGACGACCACTCCTTACCACCATCCAAATCATGCGAGCAATCAAGGGAAGAAGGAGCAGAGCACCGATATCACAGCCGTACTTCAGCAAATGATGCAGATGCAGAATCAACAACAACAATAGCTTCAACAACAATTTCAGCAGCAGTTTCAGCAGCTAACGAAAACGTTTCTAAAATTGCTGCATCTTTAGAAAAAAGTACTTTACCAGCTCAATCTGTTGCAAATCCTAACATAAATTCCTCTTCTTTTTCAGGTGACAACGTAAAACCATGCAAGGCAGTGACTACTTTGCGTAGCTGAAGAGAAATAGAAAGGCCAGAACCACCTAAGCATGCACAAATAGTGGAGGAGAAAGAGGATGAGCATGTACCACAAAAGCTGCAAGAGGAGGAGAAAAGCTTAGAAAAAGAGGAGGTCAAAGAAAAAGAGTCTGAACCATATACACATCCAGCTCCATTTCCACAGAGGCTAGCACCACCCTCGAAAGATAAGTATCAAGCAGAAATTAGGGACAACTTCAAACAGGTAAAAATTAATATTTCTTTGCTTGATGCGATAAACCAAGTGCATGCCTATGCTAAATTTTTAAAGGACTTATGCACTGTGAAACGGATGCTTCATGTGAAAAAGAAAGCTGTTCTCACGCAACAGGTCAGTGCCATAGTTCAACATAACACTCCACCCAAATATAAAGATCCAGGTTCTCCTACTATTCCATGCACTATAGGAACTAAGAGCTTTGGAAATGCTTTACTTGATTTGGGTTCTAGTGTGAATATTTTGCCTTACTCTAGTTTCTTGAACCTAGGTTTGGGAGAGCTGAAACCAACGCCAGTGGTGCTACAGTTAGCAGACATGTCAATGAAAATTCCAAGATGTTGCGTAGAGGATGTTTTAGTTCAGGTGGACAAGTTCTACTACCCATGGATTTCATCGTCCTAGACATACATGGACCACCTTCTGGTAACATCACTCTTGTCATTTTGGGACGTCCATTCTTAGCTACATGCAATGCCGTAATCAATTGTAGGGATGGACAGTTGAAGATAACGTTTGGTAACATGAAGCTTGAATTAATTATCTTTAAATCATGTAAGTTGCCAACATGTGTTGAAAGTGTTGAAGAGGTATGTTTTATTGAAAGCTTGATTGAAGACTATTTTGAGGCTAAGTATGAATGTGAATCTAATTATATTGATTATAGTTTTGATGATGTTAATGAGTCTTATTTTGTGCAGGACACTCATGAAAAATTAAGGGAAACATGGGCACCACGATTTGAACCACTACCAGTTGGATTGACTCCACGATTACCCTCTGACGTGGAGCATCAACGCTTGAGCTGAAGCCATTGCTGGACTACTTGAAGTATGCCTTCCTTGGAAAAGATGAGACTTTTCCCGTGGTAATATCTTCCAAACTTACACCTGAACAGGAACACTCATTGCTTGATGTGCTTAGGGAACATAAAGGGGCCATTGGATGGTCCATTGCAGACATCAAAGGTATAAATCCCTTAACTTGTACATATCACAATTATCTTGAGGACAATGCAAAACCCACGCGTGAAATGCAACGTCGATTGAACCCGACATTAAAAGAAGTGGTAAAAGGTGAGATTCTTAAATTACTTGATGCTGGAATTATTTATCCAATCTCTGGTAGCAAGTGGGTTAGTCCAACTCAAGTTGTCCCTAAGAAATATGGTTTAACTGTGGTTAAAATGAAAATAATGAACTCATACCTATGCGAACCACCACTGGAGGGAGAATGTGCATTGATTATAGGAAGTTAAATTCAAAAACAAGAAAAGACCACTTTCATGTGCCTTTCATAGATCAAATTTTAGAGAGAGTGGCTGATAATGAATATTATTGTTTTCTAGATGGCTACTCGGGTTATTATCAGATAGAGATTGCTCTAGAGGACCAAGAGAAAACTACATTCACTTGTCCCTTTGGAACTTTCGCATTTAGGAGGATGCCATTTAGATTATGCAATGCACCTGCTACTTTTCATCGTTGCATGTTAAGCATATTCAGTGATATGGTTGAAAAGATAGTAGAAGTATTTATGGATGATTTTTCTGTATATGGCACCTCTTTTGAAAATTGTTTATTTAACTTAGCCCTTGTTTTGTGCAGGTGTAAAGAGAAGAACTTGCTACTCAATTGGGAAAAGTGCCACTTCATGACTACGGAAGGTTTGGTACTTGGTCACTTAGTTTCTAAAGCAGGTATTCAAGTGGATAGGGCAAAAGTTGAAGTTATAGAGAAGTTGCCAACACCAAAAAGCATCAGAGATATTCGTTCTTTCTTGGGTCATGCAAGATTTTATAGACGCTTCATAAAGGATTTCAGCGCTATCTCTCGACCTCTTTGCAATTTATTAACTTCAAATACTGAATTTATTTGGACGCAAGAGTGTCAAAATTCTTTTGAAAAACTGAAATCCTTACTTGTCTCATCGCCTATTTTGCAGGTTCCAGATTGGACTCTTCCTTTCGAGATTATGTGCGATGCGAGTGATTACGCAGTGGGGGCGGTTCTTGGGCAAAAGAAAGAAAAAGTTCCTTACGTCATTTACTACGCAAGTAAGACCATGAACGATGCTCAAAGAAATTACATGAAAACGGAAAAGGAATTACTTGCGGTGGTATTTGCGTTGGACAAGTTCAGAAGCTACATTTTGGGATCACCTATCGTCGTCTATACGGACCACTCTGTACTCAAATATTTATTATCTAAAAAGGATGCAAAGCCTAGACTTATACGATGGATTCTTCTTTTGCAGGAGTTCAACATCGCGATAAGAGACAAGAAGGGAGTGGAGAATCTTGTTGCAGACCACCTCTCTAGACTGACGGTAGGCACAGAATCATCAGATACACCGTTAAGAGATTCCTTTCCCGATGAGCAACTTTTCGACGTCTTTACTCTACCATGGTATGCGGATATAGTCAATTATTTGGTGACAGGTAGAACTCCATCACATTGGTCCTCTCTTGATTTTAAACATTTCAAACATGAGGTAAAATCTTTCTACTTTGACGATCCTTAACTCTTTAAATAATGTGGAGACCAAATTGTGAGACGATGTATACCCGATCAAGAGATTAGTAATGTTTTACAATTTTGCCATGATTGGAAGTGTGGAGGACATTTTTCTGCTCATAAAACTGTTGCAAAAATTTTACGAAATGGATTTTTCTGGCCCACTATGTTTAAAGATGCATATGCTTATTGTAAATCATGTGTGCGTTGTCAACAGTTGGGGGGAATCACAAAAAGAAACATGATGCCATTAAATCCCATGTTAGAGATAGAAATATTTGATTGTTGTGGGATTGATTTTATGGGACCTTTTCCACCTTCATTTGGTTATGTTTTCATACTCGTTGCAATTGATTATGTTTCTAAATGGGTGAAGGCTATTCTTTGCATGTCTAATGACGCATCCATCGTGCTAAAGTTCTTGAAAGAAAATATCTTCGCATGTTTTGGAGTGCCAAAGGCCATTATTAGTGATGGAGGTTCCCACTTTTGCAATAGGCTCTTCGCAAATTTAATGAAGAAGTTTGGGGTGATGCATAAAGTTTCAACTCCAATCATCCCCAGACGAATGGACAAGCAGAACTTGCAAATAGAGAGATCAAGAATATCCTTCAGAAAACGGTGAATCCCACACGTAAAGATTGGAGTTTGCGCTTGCCTGAAGCTTTATGGGCCTACTTGACGGCATACAAGACTATTTTAGGGATGTCTCCTTACCGTTTAGTTTATGGAAAAAATTGTCATCTTCCTGTTGAATTAGAACATAAATCTTATTGTTCTATTAAATCATTAAATTTGCTTGATGACTCATCGAATGATTCTCGTAAATTGCAGATATTGGAGCTTGAAGAGCGACGGCGGAAAGCCTATGAAAATGCGAAATTGGTGAAGGAACGAATGAAAACTGTGCATGACAAGACGATCCTACGGAAAGAATTCAAGCTTGGTGACAAAGTTCTTCTTTATAACTCACAATTGCATATATTTCCCGGAAAGCTACGTTCCAAGTGGTCGGGCCTATTTCAGGTCAAACAAGTTTTTCCACACTGAGCGGTAATTGTGGTGAATGAAAAAGATGGTAGCGAGTTCAAAGTCAATGAGCAACGACTGAAACACTTTCAAGAACTTTGGACCAAGGAGGATACAACCATGAAGCTTACGGATCCACCTTCGGGTGGCACTTAAACCGGTGTGTTCTTTCCTTTACCCAGTAGCAGCAGTTTTTTGTTCTTTTTCTTTATTTTACACTTTTTATTCGTTTTCTAGGATTTTGCCTCTAGTATTCTCTTTCCAACATTGAGGACAATGTTTGTATTTAAGTTGGGGGAGGAGCGTGTTAGACTTTTTGCTAGGATTTTTTTCTTTAGGATTCACTACCTTTTTTTGTTAGTTTTTTCTAATAAAAAAGAGAGAAAAGAATAAATCACCATCACTCATCTTTTAACCATCATTTAAGCCCTCTTAAACTGTCACTTTATCGGATGGTTATGCATTGATGACATTCTAAAAATTGTTTATGGCTTGAATTCATTATTTTTCTCTTCATGGAATTAATCATTAATATGCCCCTTATGAAAAGTTTCAAATTTCATGACTAATATCTCGAAATGGTTTGAATTAATTACATGCAAGTCGGTGTGACACACAAATTTAAATCGGACATGATTGATAGGACTAATTTTCTTTTTGAAGAGGAATGTGGCCATAAATATGTGCTGAAATGTGAGTTTAATGAATGGGTGTGAGTTGCCAAAAGAAAGAAAAAAAGAATAGAAAAAAATGAGAAAAAGAATAAAATGCATCGTTCCCTTGAGTTTATCAAGTAGCCGGGTCTTCGTGCCTCAGGAAACATTGGAGATTCGCGTCGAAAGATGGATGTATGGGGAGTGCACGCAAAAAGGGATAATAAAAACTTAGATGATCGAGTTATTAAGTTCGAGGGGGTCCTTCTAAGCATAATGCTCGAAGGTCGTCTGGCCTATGAGTCATTAACTGAAAGCTCGATACATGGATCATTCTAAGTTAGAAAAAAAACAGAGAAAGAAAAGAAAAAATATGGCAAACTCAACACCCATGAATTAGACGATCTTTAAATAATGTCGCTTCCTTGAAAAATTAGAAAATTAAGAATTGATGTTGTGTTATACTTTTGGCATGTGCTAAACGATGCTTGTATGTTATGTATTTAACTAGATTAGAGAAAATGACATGGATTTGATCTCATTCATAATTGTGTATATTCGTGGTAAATATTATGAAGGAAAGTGCGTTATTGAGCCAAGCCCTAGACAATTGGAAGGATTTAATATTTTTCTAAACATCCGATTTAGGATTGCTTCTTTTTGCTAGAGACTAGCAAAACGCTAGTTGGGGGTGTGATTCATGGTAAATATTACATATTTAGCCCCTCATTTAGCCCCATTTTGCCCATATATGGTCCTTATTTGGTCTCTAATACGATCATATTTAGAATACCCTTAATTATTAGAGCAAACTCTCATTCTATGCACAAAACAGAAACATATTGAGTATTTCTGCCCTTTTAGTATTTTTCATGCAAAGATCTCAATCTCACGATTCCAACGACTATTTATTTATATTTGTTTGAGATCTGTGCTAATTACTATGAATTTTTGAATGCAGAATATCATTTAATTGAAGAAATACGAGGCAAATACGCGGAAAATACACCGATATACGCTCGTATACGTATCCAATGCCTCAGGTGGGCCACGTGGCAAGCATCCACGCCTCCCCGCCTTCATCCAATGATCGAGCGTTGCGGGCGACGCGGCCTTCTGCGGGCCATCGATCCGAGATCAAACGGATGAAATCAGCTCACCACAATGGAGCGGAGCGTGCGTACATGGGGACACGCGGCATGATCATGACGATCTCTCGCCCAATCGGACGGACCAGACCGAGCGAAGCTTTGAGCGAGGAAACGGGCGACGCGGCTGCATCATGGCTGTTGCTTTGAAGATCCAACGGTGAGGAACGAATCCAAGTTCGATCCAAACTCAAGAGCGGAGCGGGCACGGCTCCGATCCTATGGACACATGGCGAGCCCACAATCGATCCCGCCTTGATCGAACGGCCTAGATTTGCACCGACTGCGGGTTGCGGGTTTGAGCGGATTTTAGAGCAGGTTTTAGCTATTTTTCAGGATCCGCACCGACCTTATACCCCTATAAATACCCCAGTATTCCAGAGAGTATTCAGACTTGTTTTGGGGCGTATTTTGAGCGTATTGGAGGGGCTACAGAGCGTATTTTCGTGAGATTTTCTGGGGCTTTGGAGACAGAGAACAGAGGCTCTTGCAGAAGGAATTTCAAGGCTTTTTGAGGAGTTTTGGTGATAGAAATCTCAACTTATACCTTGTATTTCACGTATTTAGCATGTATTTTGACCTTTTGATCATGTATTTGCTAATGAAACTGAGTTTTCTTCTCTCCATGCGTGGCTAGTGCCTTCATGTGTTGGTTGTGATGTAGTTAGGGCTATGTGATCGTTGATTTTGTTGTCTTTTCGCCCTATATGCATGTTATAATCACGTATTTCATCGATTTCTACGTATAATCTAATTGAGTATGTTAATCGGAGACGTGTGCATGCTTAATTGAATATGATCTGAGTAAGACTTATTCGTGATGCGATCCGAGAGGACGTATCGTGACCCGAGAGGGCACTTGTGCGTATTTTCTTTATGAAATCGACGTTATACGTGACTACTTTTTGGCACTTTTGTTTACGCGCTTTATCGCCATACTTTCCGACGTTCTCATGCCCTAGCCGAATGAGACGTTGAGTTATAGAAAAGATATTCAAAATCATCGATTACAAAACCCTTAACGAAATCACAACAGACACATGCTCCTCTTATTGGTTTCCTATATCGACTCTCCGTACATGTTTTAGTATTATTTTCTCGTTTACGTAAAACCATCATCACGATTTTCTCACCTTCGAAAGGTAGTAGTTTTTCATCGTTTTATTAATCTTTAGAAACTGATTCTTTTGGTTTACAGATCGACTGTCCCGTGGATTCGACACCTGACTCTCCAGGTTTACTACTTGATCGATCTCCTACACTTGGGAGTAGCACTCACACATTTTGAGACGAGTCACTACACACCAAAAATATGGCTATCATATAAAACTTAAAGTAATTTATAATAAAACTAATTAACTTATTTAATAACTTATAACCTAACTTAACTTAAACTTATTTAATAACTTAACTCATATAATAACATAACTTAACTTTATTTAATAAATCATAACTTAAAATAAAACTTAACTTGTTATACAAAAATAATTATATTATAACATGTTAATAATATACATATGCTACTAACATCTTATACTAATATAGGTTTATAAACTATTAACTTATAAAATAACTTAATATAATAACTTATATTAAAAACTTTATATAATAACTGTTATGAATAGGACCCATTGAGCATATTGGGTATCCACCCACATGAGTACCCATTATGAATACTATATAAAGGAGGCTAGGGGTTTCCTAGCCTCAACCTTCTCCAAACATGTTTCTCATTCACAACACGTTATCAGCACGATCACGCTCGATGGAAGAAGCGACGGCTCGTGAGAGGAAGGCGCCCAGCGGAAGCTCCGTCAAATTTTTTTCGCGACGCAAAGTTTCGTGAGACGACGCGGATTCTTCGGGCATCCTTCATCAAACGTCGCTAGATCTGGAGGACGGATCTAGTGGGTAAGCCTAAACAATTTTCTAGATCTAATACATATTTTTATGTGATCTAGATATCAAAAATATAATTGTTTATGCATGGATCTAAATTATTAGATCAAAAACTTGATTGTTTATATGCGAAATCAACGTTTCTACATCAAAAATCTTATTTTTATTAGATATAACGTCGATTTATAGTCTAAAATTCCTTTTTTAGATAAAAATCTGTTTTTTAATAGATAAAAAAAGGTGGGGGTTTTCCCCTAGACGCCGGGCCGCCGCCCCGCCGGGCCGCCGCCTCTGGGGGCGGCGGCCGGCAGGCCGACCCCCCTCAGGGGGGCGCGGCCTCCGGCTGGCCGACCCCCCCCCCCCCCCCCCTCAGGGGGGCGCGGCCTCCGGCAAGCCGCCCCCCTGAAGAGGGGCGCCAGTAGGCCCCCCGTCAGGGGGGGCGCGGCCTCCGGCAGGCCGCCCCCTGAAGGGGGACGCCGGCTGGCCGACCCCCCCCCCCCCTTCAGTGGGGTACGGTCTCCGGCAAGCCGCCCCCCTGAAGGGGGCGCTGCCGCCTGACCGCGACGGCGGCGCCCTGCAAGCGCCGCCGGCCGCCATGGTCGCGGTGGCGGCCCTGCAGGCGCGGCCGCCGCAATCCCCCCTAGGGTTTTTTTCGAAACCCTTGTCCTAACGGGCCAATTTTTAGGGGAGGCCCAATTAACGCAAATGGGCTGTTTTCATGACCCAAAAGCCTGAAAATTAGCCCATTTATACAATAATTTTCTTTTTTTATGGCCCAAAAGCTCAAAATAATTAAAGAAATTTTAAGTTTATAATAAGGGTTAAAGCGGAAAAATAAAATATAAATAATATGGATCAAAGGTAAAAAAGTTTTTCAATAATACTTTCTAGCACGTCACACACTATTTTTTTTAACATGCTTGTGATGTGATTATCTGCGTGGTTGTATATCTTTAATATATTATCTGCGTAGATGTGCTATTAGGCAATGATTTTATTAATCTTATCCTTTTCTGATTAATTATCTGCGTAAATCATCACCGCATTTCGTTTGGATTATTTGATTAGTATTAAACGAAAAGTTCTCTCCATTTTTAATGCTAGTGATGTTGCGTACATTTCATTGCCCGTAGCATGATTTAACATTTTAAAATTATTACATGTCGGTGATAATTTAATGAATGTGTAGAAAATTATATGCATGTCGCATATTTAATGATCTTTGTGATGTACATTTTCATTTAGAATGCTAAAATCACTATGATATAGTTTAATGCATGTAGCAAAACTATATGTCTGCAATGAGATTATTTAAGTGCCTGCAGCATATAAATAGCATGTGTATACATCATACTTGTTTCATTTGATGTTAATTGAGCATAATCTTTAGTTTACAAGCTTTACATTATATGTATGATGGGCTCATGATATGACGATATTTATGACAATAAGACAATCATGATTTCAAAAAGTTTAATATCATATCCATTTTGACAAAATGAACCTGAAGTTCAAAATCAAATCAAAAGTCAGCACCTTTTCCCCTAATAAAATAAATATCAACAAAAACGATGGCTTACGCGA
Organism: Scilla litardierei; assembly: GCA_030789695.1. Lineage (NCBI taxonomy): Eukaryota > Viridiplantae > Streptophyta > Magnoliopsida > Asparagales > Asparagaceae > Scilla > Scilla litardierei. The sequence goes on along the minus strand of CM061139.1, from coordinate 105,379,500 downwards.
TATTTTTTTAAGATACGCATTTTGCGGTATATAGACATCTCACACTTATTGTCTATATAATCGAATATTGACACCAGCAGTTGTCATAACACCGCTAAACTCTTTTAGAGTCATCTCACCTTACTTTTAAGTGTACGCCCGAAGTCGAGACTTAATAGATAAGTGAGAAATTATAAATTTTGTAGCCACGTATTTGTTTTCCCCTCTGAGCATGATAAACTATCCACAATTTTGAACGACTCAAGAAAATGGTCTGAAGCTATACTCGAGCATTCAAATAGACTTTTTAAAAAAGTCTCTAATTAATTAGAAAAGTGGAAGTATAAAATAATTTGCTCAAACCCCTGCTTATGTCTCCTTAGCAAGACTAATTTTCATTGTCCTTTATAAATAAGGAATATTGAAATCAGGGGAAATTCAGGATCAAACATAACCCGAACAAGGAAAACTTAAAACATGGGAAGTCTTGAATTAAATGGGAAAGGGAAGATATGATATACCTCGACGTGGAGTAAGCAATGGCAAGCCAATATCAGACCAGAAGTTCTGATAAGAGCCATAATGTTTTTTCAAACATGAATGTGCATTAACTTATGCCATATAAAAATACATACATATCTAGTCAAAACGACGAGAGTCCAATTGACCTTATGTATATTTAGCTACACCCCGAGGACAAATAAACTTTGAAATCAAATATAATCTGTTGTCATAACATAAGTCTAAATGAGCATAATTATTGTTGTATGTTTTCAAGAGCACACATCACACTATGTCACTTGTTGACTTAACAAAATCATCATTATTATTCTCTTGTAGTTTTGATACATTTTATTTTACTGCGAATGATTTGCTATCTTGAATACCCCTAAAAAATAAAATGAGGATGCCATATACCCTCTGAAACTTATACAGTTTCAAAGGATATTCGTCAAAACGAAATCCCTAATGACTCAAGAAATAAATGAAGCCTGAAGCTTTGTCCCAAAATGATCCGCACAATAGTCAATGTGAAGATGTAATCCTTCACAGTTTGAACACAGTTCAACTATTACCGGACAAAAATTAACTTGAGCATTTTAAAGGACTTTTCAAAAGTCCCACATAAATTCAAGAAGAGGAATTATTTTGGAACACCAGAAGTGTCCAGAATCGACCAATTTTGGATCGATATCACCCTGGATTGATGATGCAAGACATCATCAACCAGACGAACCCGAAGATTCTTCAAAAAGGGTGAAACTTTCATTGTCCTATTCAAAAGGGAAAAATGATAATGAGATCATCTCCATTCACATGGACATTGACTCTCCCCACTTCCTCAAATGAATTTAAGATGATATACTATCATCATTAAAGATAATGAAGACCTTTAGGTCTCTTGAGAGTATTTAAGGGATATAAATAGGCTTTGTCCACTCCCTTAAAATGACTGATGATGTACCTTTTTTGTGTACTCATCAATATATATCCTCTAAATGGTCATTATCCAACCACATTTTTTTAAAATAGTGGTAACTTTGGATAAAAATGGGAAATCATAAATAAGTAGCAACAGTGGTTGCGTACACTCAGCTAAACACACCATTAGAATCCTTTTATATGAGTCTGATCAACTCCATATAAACATTTTCTAAGAATGGGTTTAGAGCACATCTTAAAGATGGTACGTCTGCAACGCTGTGTATATGTGTTCCTGAAGCAACACTACATTCATCAGGACTAACCAACTTTGATGAATAGTTTCTAAAATCTCGTATGAGTAAGGCATTTACACACGTCTTATAGATTGTGTGTTGATGATAATAAAGGATCCTGAAGATCTTTCAATTCCCTATTTGGTTCAAATCATCTATGAGCCTGAAGCTCAAATTGACCATTTAAAAAGTAAATACATATGATCTGATTACAATCAGACTGACAATTTAAATATTGTCAAAACTTTCACATCCCTGCTACTAAAAATCCAGCTAGGATTGACATACCAAATATAATGGATGCAATCCACCAGTAGCAGAAGTGGATGTCCTTAAGAGATGAGAGGACATACCACTAGGCTCCAAAGAGAGAAATCTACTCCTTGAGACCGAAAAATCAATACCACCACAGGAAAGTGAGCTCAAATCCAGAACCTTATTGCAACTTGGTTGCTAAGGACCAATTCTGGATCTGTCCATATTCTTTAACCGTCCCAGAACCTTCACTTCTTTAACGTGTCGTGAAGGAGACACCTCTGGCAGAAATCAAATGATTATAGTACGTACGGGGTGAGTTTTGGACAAGAAAGAACACATTTTGTCGACAAATTCTCTCATATTTCACTTTGCCAGTTAAATATAAAATCGATTCCACAACTCTGCTTTGCCTGAAGCAAAGATAGAGATTTGGCCAAATTATAATAATGTGGAATGAGGCAATAATAAGGTGAGCTGGACTCACTTATGAAATATGAGGTGTTGGACCTGAAGTCCTGGTATCAAAAATGATATCAAATCCTGTGAGATAACTGAGTATTGAAGGAGAATTAAAATAAAATCGTTAGCTATAAGCATTTTAATTTGCTATAGCTTTAGAGGTATAAATCGCTCAAACCAGGAAGTAATCAAGTAAGATGAGCTGAACTCACTTACAAGATGAATCTGATGCATCGAGTGGTTTATGTCAAGGCGTAACCCAACGAATGGCAAAAAGAGGGAATTTTTGGTTGATGTTGCTATTGGATGTGACAACATCACCGATATAAAATTTCTTCAACTGCATGTACAAATTTTTTCTTTACTTTCCTTTATTTTTGGGACACATATTAATAATATGATAAAAGGAAAGACAACCTAGACAAAGATCCTTAAAGGATTCATACAAAAAGGTTGATGTTTGCACCTCTTAAAAACAGTATTTTTCTTAAGAGAGCAAATTAAAAAGAATTGAGATTATTTTAAATAACTCAAAATATTATCGGATCTCCTGAAGAGAAATTACCGAAATATCTGTTAAAGCCTATCTATCAGATATGATATGATATGAAAGCCCTAGCTAGGCATAATTTCTTGGCTTACAGAATACAAGCATCCTGAAGATGAACCATCATCCTGAAGATGAATTATCATCATGAAGATGACATTAATCATCCTGAAGATGAACTATCATCCTGAAGATGAACAATCATCCTGAAGATGAACTATTATCCTGGAAATGAACTATTATCCTGAAGATGACATTAATTAATCATCATGAAGATGAAAACTTCATACAATGACGATTGATGAAGAAACATTAAAATCATTCTCCACTAAATACACCTATTTGGTTGTACGGATATACATTAAAAGACCCCTTTCTGTTAGCTGGAAGAGGGGAAGAATATATATGGTCCAGAAGTACCTTAAGTGTTTTTGAAACACTCTTTTACCTGGCCAACTGCATGCGTCTCTTTTGAGCGTTAGCAGTATAGCTATTAGTCAGGTACAGTGTAACGCCTGCAGCGTGCCACTGGACCGAGATATGTAGCTTCTGCGCTATCTCCAAGGGTCGAGGAAAAATCCTCTATGATAAATGTATTTGCATATGTAGGTTACAGATCATCGCGATGAATAGCATAAAAGGGACGTCCACCTCCTGAAGATCTACACAGAATCTGTTGAATATTGGACTCCCCAGATTTGGTTTTGGATGATGAGCAAACATAAATAATTCATGAACTAACAATTTGTGAGCGCAGTATTGGAGATCGTCGCCAATTTCACGAGAATATTCAAAGCGACATCTCAACACTTCCAAAAGCTCGTATTCAAGCCTAAAGCTTCGTTGAAGCTCTTGCAACGCTTTGAAGTAATGAAGATTCAATCGAAGCTCTCAAAGACCGTTTATTAAGGTTTTATTTATAGTCTTTTAGTTTCGATTGATAGAATGTTAAGCCTTGAGTATATCTTACGTTTCTATCTTCATTTCGCTCATTTCGTAGCTCTAGGATTCTTGCACAAGTTCACTCTAACTTCCTCGAAGCGTCGCGCTTCGATTCGGACTTTGGTGTGCATGTTAGTTGGTACAAGAACAAGTACTGACCGACTAGATGGTGATCTAGTCGGTCGGCCACTGTTCTTGGACCGACTAGTTTCAGTCAGTTAAATCTTTGTTCTTTACTGTTTACAGTTAGTCGGTCTACGTTGACTCACCGACCGACTAGTTTGTGAACTAGTCGGTCAGTGATGCTTCTTTGACCGACTAGTTGTGATTTACTGTACATGCCAAATTTCTCCTAAGCTACTGTTTACCGTTAGTCGGTCTAAGAACGTTTGATGACCGACTAGTTGACAATCTAGTCGGTCAACTTTTGTTCTTGGACCGACTAAGTCAACTTGCCTTCAGACTATGTTGTTTTGCCTCTTAGTCGGTCTACGTTCATTGGATGACCGACTAGTTGTGAAACTAGTCGGTCAGACAGTGTTCTTGGACCGACTAGTTTTCTAGGTCTGAAATTCTATCTCTTCTCAGATCTGCTCTTAGTCGGTCCATGCTTTGTGACTGACCGACTAGTTGATGAACTAGTCGGTCAGTGAGTGTTCTTTGACCGACTAATTCTCACAGATTTCTTTCCGTTGGAGATTGACCTAACTTATGTTTTTGGGTTCCTATAAATACGAACCTAGGTCATTTCTATCTTCAATAGAGCTGCCATTAAGAGATTCATTGAGTTCTAAAGAGATAGCTATTCTCCCTCAAATCTAAAGCTCTCTTCCTCACAAGAAACCCATTCTCTCTCATTTCTAGATCTAGAGAGAAGCTTGTTCTTGGTGAGCTCTTCAAGCTATTGCTTGATTCAAGTTTCCAAATCATCCCTAGGCACCCATTGCTGCTCATTTCCTTGGTGCTAGGGTTTGGTAACTTCATCTTCCTCAAATCCTTCATTCCACCTATTGGGTAAGAAAAACTCAAGGTATAGGATTTTGTGGTAAGCTTGTTTATTTCATATAAACTCTTTTATATTGCTTATTGGTTCTCTCGGTTGTGAGAGAAGTTTGTGATCCCGGGTTGTGGGATTCACTTTGCCATTGCATGTATGATTTGATCTTGTGAAGGTTTTTTTCACAAGATATTCATAGTGGAAATCTTGAGTTAGGGTTTCTAACTCAAGTATCCGGAGGGGATCCGGGTGGTTGGGACGTAGGATCACCGGGAACAAGTCGGGGAGACTTGGGTGGATCCGAACCCATTAACTTCGTTTGTTAGCATTGTTAATTTCATTGTTGTCATTCAATTTAAGCTTCCGCAAATTGATTTGGTAGTTGTGTGCAATTTAATTTGGAATTATACGCCTTATTATTTTAAAGTACTATTCACCCCCCCCCCCCCTCTAGTACTTGTGCAGTAGCTGGTAGGGCATTACATTTGGTATCAGAGCCAGATACACAGCTATGTCTGCCAACGACAACAAGACCGTGCCTCCACCCTCCAACTATGACACCTTCAGGAACCGTGAGGGAGCGTCATCGGTGATGGAAGGACATTCCTCTACGAGGCCTCCATTCTTCAACGGTACCAACTACGGGTACTGGAAGTGCCGGATGGAGACTTTCCTCCGGAGTGCATCTTTATGGAGGACTACAATGAAGGAGTACATCGAGCCCGAAGAAGAAGATTTTGAGAAATGGACTACCGCGGAGGTCGCCGCGGAGGTAAGCAATGCCAAGGCAATGAACGCCTTGCAATGCGCATTGGAGCCCGAGGACTTCAATAAGATATGCACATGTAAGAGTGCATATCAAATTTGGAACTCTCTCCTCATTCTACATGAAGGGACGAGTCGGGTAAGAGACTCTAAACTCGTAGTCGTAACCAAAGATTACGAAATGTTTCATATGCAACAGGGCGAGAAGATGAAAGAATATTACGCTCGCTTCGTTGACATAATAAACGAGTTAGAGGCCCTCGGCAAGATCTACAAAAGGAGAAGTGCTTAAAGCTTATTGAAGGACTTCCCTCTTCTTGGGAAAAACGTACCTTCACCATCGAGGAAGGTAATGACATGAACAAATATACCGTAGTTCAACTAATGGGTACCTTGATGTCATACGAGGTACGCAAAGATAGCAAGGTGAAGCTACAAGAAAAGATGAAGTCATATTTGAACCTAGATGCGCCTAAGAAAAAGGCGATTGCATTCAAGGCGGCTTCATCCACCTCTACCGATGATGAAGAATCGGAAAACGAGTTGGACTTGGAGTCCATGGCACTCATGGCCAAGAAGTTCAACCGTTTCTTCCGAAAGGGTAACTTCAAACAAAAATCTAAGTTTACTTCTACTAACGCCTCTCCACCTTTGTGCTTTAAATGCAATAAGCCAAGACACATCAAAGCGGATTGTCCTCAAAACAAGCAAAAGGAGAAGTGGAAGGCGCCAAAGTATGACAAGTCCAAGAAATACACGAAAGGAAACAAGAAGGGACTTGTCGGAGCTACCTTCACCGACTCCGATGATTCCTCAAGCGGAGAGTCGGATGATGAGCAAGTGGAGCAAGCACACATGTGCTTCATGGCAAGAGAGGAGCACGATCAAGGATCCTCCTCTTCCGATGATAGTGATGAAGAAAGCGATGAGATAACGATGGATGATCTTAGGGATGCTAACACTCAACTATGGTCAAAATACACTAAGTTAGTAAATAGATATACTAAGGTAAAAGATGACCTAGCTAGCATTCAAACATCGCCTAAGACTATCATCACCAACAACGACACCGTTGTTGAAGAGTTAAGAAATGAGATTGTAAATCTCAAATCTAAACATGAACATGTTAGCATTGAGGATGCGGAAGAACATGAGATAGCGGATTTAACTTCTCAAAACTCGACTTTGAGTATTGAGAACGAGAATCTTAAATCTCGTGTCTATGTGCTCACATCGCAAATATCCACTTTGGATACTTCTTTGCGTTCTCTCAAAGAGAAATATGAGGACACATTGGGCCGAATCAACAAATTCAACAAGGGTAAGGGCCATTTGGATAATATCCTAAAAGATTTACTTCCGGCCAAACACCACATTGGCTTGGGGTATATGATGGGAAATTCATCCAAGTCGGTCACTACTTTTGTTAGGCCAACTTCCGAAGCCTCAACGAGTGGGAGCAAACACTCTATTGGTAGTTCATCTACCAATGGTGCTTCCACCTCGTCCACACCCTTTTTCGGAAAGAAACCCACTTTGGGTGGACCTCCAAAGAAGGGGCATGCCTACATGTACACTAATAACATGCCACATAGGAACACACGTCCTACTCCACCGGCTCACACATATGATGATTTTTATGCAACACATTCTCGGGCACGTGCACACCAAGTGAGACACCCTCACGCACGTGTTCCCACACATGCATATGTACACCCATCTCATCATATGAATAATTCTCATCGTGCACCATTCCATCATGTCCCATATGCCTATCCACACCATGCATCACGTAGAATTCAACGTTGTATGCATGCACCCAATAGGATGATGGCTCCCAAAATTTTCACTATTTGGAGCCCAAAGGACACAAGCATGGACGAAAAACAAATGTATATGAATGCTTATTTTTCGGATGTTGTGCATAGTAAGAATTATGTGGGGAAGTCTAAGTCCACTTGGACTTGGCTTCCAAAGGTCTAATCCCTTGGACCCAATGACCTTGGGTACCATGATATGAAATTGTCTATCTTTAGGTACTCAAGGAAAAGAAAAAGGAAAGGAGCAACAAATTTAAATTTAGCTCCAAAGGGAATTGGATACTCGATAGCGGGTGTTCCAAACACATGACGGGTGACGCTCGTTTGCTCTCCGGAGTGGTTCCCATTGCGAATGGAAACCGCGTCGTATTTGGAGGCAACGAGAGCGGAACCATCATAGGTGTTGGTAAAGTCGGTAACCCCTCTAAACCATTAATTAGTGATGTTTATCTTGTTAGTGGTTTAAATCATAATCTTATTTCAATAAGCCAACTTTGTGACAAAGGTTACAAAGTTAGCTTTGCGAAAGGATTGTGTCATATTTTAAGAAAGGATAATGAAAAATTATTATTTTCCGGAACTCGTCGTAAAGACATTTATATTTTGGATCTTCCTAAGTCATATGAACAATGTCTCGTTGCCAACACAAGTGAACAACACTTATGGCATCGACGCTTTGGACATGTGAACTTTGGAACACTATATAAGCTTTCAAAATTGAATTCTATTAAAGGTTTTCCGAAGCTTGTTTTTGAAAAGAAAAGTTTTTGTGATTGTTGTCAACGTGGCAAGCTTCCTAAATCTTCATTTAAACCTAAGAAAAGCATCTCTACTAAACGGCCACTAGAACTATTACATCTAGATTTATTTGGGCCAACTAGAGTAGCTTCCTTAGGAAATGCAAGGTATGGACTTGTCATCGTAGATGACTATTCAAGATTTACTTGGGTATTTTCATTGTGTAATAAAAATGAAGCTTTTGAAAACTTCACAATTTTTGTTAAGAAAGTACAAAATCTCTTAGGAACCACCATTGTCACTATTCGTAGTGATCATGGAGGTGAATTTGAGAATGAGTCTTTTGAGACATTTTGTGATGAAGTTGGTATTACTCACACCTTCTCCTTCCCTCGTGCACCTCCTCAAAATGGTGTAGTTGAGAGAAAGAATAGGACGCTAGTGGAGTGTGCTCGCACTATGCTTGATGATAGCCAACTTGGCCATCAATTTTGGGCGGAAGCGGTACACACCGCTTGCTATGTGTTTAATAGAATACTTTTGAGGCCCGGCACTAAACAAACTTGTTATGAATTGTTATTTGGTAGGTTGCCTCAAGTTAAACATTTTCGTGTTTTTGGTTCGAAATGTTTTATTAAGAACACATGGTAGTTTGGACAAATTCGATCCAAGATCCGATGAGGGAATCTTTGTTGGATACTCTACGCGTAGCAAAGCCTACCGGATATTCAACAAACGAACCTCAACGATCGAGGAGTCGCTTCATGTCTCATTTAATGAAGGATTTGTTCCAACTAGAATTTCAAATGATAATGATTCTATGGATGTTTTATGTGATTCATTTGATAATTCTAAGTCTAATGATTCTATTGATTCTATTGAGACTAACCCAACTAACGAAGTTATTGAGAATGTTCCTAGTGATCAAGGTATTCCCAAACGGCTTCATACCGTTCGTGACCATCCTCATGAGCAAGTCATTGGCAATATCCATGATAGTGTCAAGACGAGATCGCAAGTGAACTACTTCGCTCATTGTGCCTTTGCCTCCTCGATAGAGCCAAAGAATATTAATGAAGCATGCGAAGATAGCGCTTGGATCTTAGCCATGGAGGAGGAGCTCATTCAATTCGAGAGAAATGAAGTTTGGGAGCTTGTTCCATTGCCATCGAAGAACCACACCGTCATAGGGACAAAGTGGATCTTCAAGAACAAAACCGACGAAAACCAAGTCGTCGTCCGGAACAAAGCTCGGTTAGTAGCTCAAGGCTATCGTCAAGAGGAAGGTATCGATTTCGAAGAATCTTTTGCTCCGGTAGTTAGATTAGAATCAATTAGATTACTTTTGTCTTTTGCATGCCATAAGAATTTTAAATTATTTCAAATGGATGTTAAAAGTGCTTTTTTAAACGGAGATGTCGTTGAGGAAGTTTACGTTTCTCAACCTCCGGGCTTCGTAAATGAAAAATTTCCAAATCACGTTTTTAAACTAAAGAAAGCTCTTTATGGTTTGAGATAAGCTCCTCGAGCTTGGTATGATCGCCTAAAGAATTTTCTTTTGGATTTGAATTTTAAAATGGGCGAAGCCGATTCAACACTTTTTATTAAGCATGCGAATAATGATATTTTATGAGTTCAAATTTATGTTGATGATATCATTTTCGGTGCTACTAACTTCGCTCTTTGCGAAGAATTTTCTAATGTGATGAAGGAACAATTTGAGATGAGCCACATGGGCGAACTCAAATATTTCTTAGGTCTCCAAATTCGCCAAATGAACGATGCAATCTTCATCCACCAAACGAAGTACACGGTGGAGTTGCTAAAGCGATTTGGAATGGAGAATGCCTCCGGGAAAAAGACTCCAATGAGCACGACTACGCATCTTGACAAGGATACGGGCGGTAAGGATGTAGACATTCGTCTATATCGAGGTATGATAGGTAGTTTGCTTTATCTTACCGCAAGTAGGCCCGATATTATGTTTGCCGTATGTATATGTGCTCGTTATCAGTCTCAACCTAAGGAATCTCACTTAGTAGCGGTAAAGCGCATTTTTCGCTATCTAAGTTACACTTTAGATTTTGGATTACTTTATCCGAAATCTAGCACATATGAGTTAATCTCATATAGTGATGCCGATTATGCGGGATGCAAATCCGACAGGAAAAGTACTAGTGGCACTTGCCATTTTCTAGGAAATTCTCTTGTCTCTTGGTTTTCCAAGAAGCAAAATTCGGTTTCACTTTCAACCACCGAGGCGGAATATATTGCCGCCGGTGCCGCTTGTGCCCAGGTTCTTTGGATGAGACACACATTGAAGGATTTTGGTATTCATTGTGATACTAGCCCTATCATGGTGGATAACCAAAGTGCTATCTGTCTTTCAAAGAATCCGGTGCACCATTCCCGTTCGAAACACATAGATGTCCGACACCACTTTTTAGATGATCATGTAGCTAAAAAGGACATCATTCTAGTGTACGTTGAAACCCAAAAGCAAATCGCCGATATTTTCACGAAACCCCTAAAGGAGGACTCCTTTGTGCGGTTGCGTCGAGAATTGGGGATTATGGGTGAATCCGAGATATAGGATTCATGTTTCATTCAATAATTTTGCATGCTATTATATTTGGCAATATCTCATTCATGCTAGAATTATTGGACTTTTCGGGAATTTTATGTGATATCTTGATTTTTCGTTCGATTTGTGCGTAATCGTCAAATTTCTGTTTTTCGATGATTAATGGGGTAGTTTGGATGTTTATTGAGAGTTTTGAGATTTATCGTCCAAGCATATTATGGAGAGAACTTGATTTTCAAATTTTTGACTCTTTAGTCGGTTCATGTTCAGTGACCGACCGACTAGATTGTTATCTAGTCGGTCAGTACATGAACGCAGACCGACTAAATCTTGTCAGTATATCTTGGTTTCAGCCACTGTTTACAACTAGTCGGTTCAAGCTCATTGACCGACCGACTAGATCATGATCTAGTCGGTCAGTGCTTGAACTGTGACCGACTAGTTGTGTCAGGGACTGTTTGGTAAATTGCAATCTCGACCGACTTAAAATGATTTTAGTCGGTTCTTTCTCATTCTAGTCGATCGAAACCCTCTTTCTCCTCCAGCTCAAAACCCCGACCCTTCCACTTCCGATCGATTTCCGGCCTCATTCCGATCATCTCCGCCGTCGCCGGCCGTCGTTCTTCCTCCTAGGGTAAACCTCCCTCCTCCCTCTCCTATCTAGGGTTCCTTTTTCAGTTTAGGGTTAGGTTTCTCTGCCTAGGGTTCTAAATCTCTTCCTCTAGGGTTTCGGATTTCCTAGGGTTGTGCTAGGATTCGTTGATTTGATCTCGTGTCTTGCTTCGACTATGGCAAGAACACGCATTCCGATCACTTCCTCTGGCCCCTCTCCGATGACCGTTGATCCAATCTCTTCGGACCCCGAGCACCCAACCCCTCCGAAGCGTAGAGCCAAGACCACCCATCCTTCGTCGTCTTCGCCTCCTCTCAAGAAGAAGAGGACGACAACCTCTAAACCTAGAGGTCAACCCAAACCCAAGCCCAAACCTAAGCCAAAGGCCAAATCTCTTGCCTCTCCTTCTTCGTTCCATACTCCTACCGATTCCGATACGGAGTATAACCCCGAGACAGAGACTCATAGGGAACCCACTCCTCCTATTCATCCCGAGTCTAGCACCCACCCTCGTACGTCTACCCGTAAGCCTAAGGGAAAGGGTCCGTTGCCGGTGGGCGGTGTCGATATTTCCTTATGTCGCGATGACCCTTTGTGTCTCGCGGCGTATAACCGTATCGAACATTGCCCGCTGCTTCTGGAGCATTTCGTCCAGTTTAGCGACTTCATAGGGTTAGCTGATCTTCTGTCGTCGTCGGGTCTTCTCGATTACCTTCGATATGACCCGAAGGTGAATCCTCACCCCTACCCTAGATTAGTGAAGCTTTTCTATGCGAATAGGATCCGGGGTCAGTATGATGAGACCCACTCTGTTGAGACGACCGTTTTGGGGACTCCTATAGTCCTCACTGCGGAAATCTTAGGAGAGATTTTGGGTATCTCTTCGTCTGGCCTTCTTCCTTCTGATATCTCGGTAGATGATATTTCTTCTCTTGATCAGACCATCCTTTCAGAGATTTTCCATCAGATTCCTCCTGCCATGATTGGCGTGCCATCTAAATCCTTCAAGCCAAATGCATGGGTCCTAAATCTGATTCTGAAGTCGTGCTTGCTTCCCAAGTACGGCTCCTCATCTTTACCATCCCAGCCATTTTTGAAGCTTATCTATGCGATCTTCATGGGGAGCTCGATTAATTGGGCTCGAATTATACTCGATAAGATTGACTCTTTCGAGTGTATTCGAAAGTCCAATAAATCGGCTCATATCCCATTTCCTTGCATGTTGACCCTCGTGTTTCGTCATTTTCGTGTCACATTGCCTCGTGACGATGAGCGTCCCCTTGGTCCTCCCCTGAATGCGACGGCCGTCAAGAAATCTCTGGCGGCGCTTCGTCACGTTCAGAGGACGACACCTTCTGCGTCTGTCCCTGCCTCTGCCAGTGCCTCTGCTGCTCCTTCTGCCACCCTGGATGAAGTCCTACGGATACTTCGTCGTCACGAGTCCCGCTTGGCTCGTACCGAGGAGGTAGTCTGCCGTATGGCTCGTCAGATGGGTGTTGAGCTTCCTCCTTCCGTGTCTGAGGATGAGGAGTTTGATGAGATGGCTGAGGAGGACATTGAGGAGCTCTATCGTGCTTCGACTCGTGCCCCCGAGGGCACTTCTGCTGGTACTGCTGCTGCTGGTACTTCCACTTCTGCTCCTGGAGTTGCCACCTCTTCCGGTGTTCCAGAGCCATCTGCTGCAGCTCTTCAGCCTTTTGAGCCTGCTGCTGACCCAGTTTCCGAGCCTGCTCATGTATCTGCTGCTGCTGCTTCTGTCGAGACTCATGCTGCTGTTGAGCCTGTTGCTGAGATCTCGAATCCTGCCCCGACGATTCCATCTGTTGAGACGCCTCTACTCCCTGCAGATCCTGAGTCCACTCCGTCGACTGGACCCACTGACGCTGCAGATCCAGCCTCCTCCTCGTGATCGTTGTTCCGAGGACTCTCCATATACGTTTTGGATGATATTTCTTAGTGAGAGTGTTTTGGGTTAGGATGGGGTTGAGAGATGCTTTGATGTATTTTTTTGTGCTTTCTGGTTGTCGGTGTTGGCTTTTATGATATGTTGATGATGATGTACTTTTTGTAGTAGTATTGATTTCGATGATGATGATGATGTATTTCTTTTTGATGATATGTAGCGCTTGATATGATGTATCTCATATATTCGACGTGATATTTTTTTTTTGGATGTACTTTATCTTTTATTCGTCGTGCAAATTTTAATATTCGATGAATATATTTGAAATGTGATATCGAATCGACGCATGAAAACTTGGTTAAATAGATTTAAATTCTATAATTGTATAGAATTGTTTTCCATGCACAAATTTAACCAAGAATATTGAATATTGAAGAGTATGTTTCTTTATTCAAGAAATGAATAAACATTTGGTATTTTTGATGATTTTGATTATCGTTGATTTTTATTGATAATGGAAAATTTGACACACCTTGTTTTGATTTCCACATTTTTCCCTTGGTGTCAAGTTGGTCCATTGTTTTTGTCTACGACTCCCGATGTTGGATTTTACGTTTCCTAATTGTTGTCGTTGTATGCCCCCCATTTTTTTTGGATAATGCCAAAGGGGGAGAGATAATGATAATAAATAGCGCAAATGAAAATTTAACTCAATTTCCAAGAATCTAGTTTGATATGTTAGATTCAGGGGGAGTTAAGATACATATAAGGATTTTCAAAATCCGATATTTCAAAAATCAATTCACTTTGTTTATCTTACTCGTCTGCTTGATGCAATTCATTTATATTCATTTTGGAATTAACGTGTCATCAATGCAGGGGGAGTAAGTATTTTACATTTGAATTATTATCTTTGATTATTATTTATGTTGGTTTGTCATCACCAAAAAGGGGGAGAATGTTGAATATTGGACTCCCCGGATTTGGTTTTGGATGATGAGCAAACATAAATAATTCATGAACTAACAATTTGTGAGCGCAGTATTGGAGATCGTCGCCAATTTCACGAGAATATTCAAAGCGACATCTCAACACTTCCAAAAGCTCGTATTCAAGCCTAAAGCTTCGTTGAAGCTCTTGCAACGCTTTGAAGTAATGAAGATTCAATCGAAGCTCTCAAAGACCGTTTATTAAGGTTTTATTTATAGTCTTTTAGTCTCGATTGATAGAATGTTAAGCCTTGAGTATATCTTACGTTTCTATCTTCATTTCGCTCATTTCGTAGCTCTAGGATTCTTGCACAAGTTCACTCTAACTTCCTCGAAGCGTCGCGCTTCGATTCGGACTTTGGTGTGCATGTTAGTTGGTACAAGAACAAGTACTGACCGACTAGATGGTGATCTAGTCGGTCGGCCACTGTTCTTGGACCGACTAGTTTCAGTCAGTTAAATCTTTGTTCTTTACTGTTTACAGTTAGTCGGTCTACGTTGACTCACCGACCGACTAGTTTGTGAACTAGTCGGTCAGTGATGCTTCTTTGACCGACTAGTTGTGATTTACTGTACATGCCAAATTTCTCCTAAGCTACTGTTTACCGTTAGTCGGTCTAAGAACGTTTGATGACCGACTAGTTGACAATCTAGTCGGTCAACTTTTGTTCTTGGACCGACTAAGTCAACTTGCCTTCAGACTATGTTGTTTTGCCTCTTAGTCGGTCTACGTTCATTGGATGACCGACTAGTTGTGAAACTAGTCGGTCAGACAGTGTTCTTGGACCGACTAGTTTTCTAGGTCTGAAATTCTATCTCTTCTCAGATCTGCTCTTAGTCGGTCCATGCTTTGTGACTGACCGACTAGTTGATGAACTAGTCGGTCAGTGAGTGTTCTTTGACCGACTAATTCTCACAGATTTCTTTCCGTTGGAGATTGACCTAACTTATGTTTTTGGGTTCCTATAAATACGAACCTAGGTCATTTCTATCTTCAATAGAGCTGCCATTAAGAGATTCATTGAGTTCTAAAGAGATAGCTATTCTCCCTCAAATCTAAAGCTCTCTTCCTCACAAGAAACCCATTCTCTCTCATTTCTAGATCTAGAGAGAAGCTTGTTCTTGGTGAGCTCTTCAAGCTATTGCTTGATTCAAGTTTCCAAATCATCCCTAGGCACCCATTGCTGCTCATTTCCTTGGTGCTAGGGTTTGGTAACTTCATCTTCCTCAAATCCTTCATTCCACCTATTGGGTAAGAAAAACTCAAGGTATAGGATTTTGTGGTAAGCTTGTTTATTTCATATAAACTCTTTTATATTGCTTATTGGTTCTCTCGGTTGTGAGAGAAGTTTGTGATCCCGGGTTGTGGGATTCACTTTGCCATTGCATGTATGATTTGATCTTGTGAAGGTTTTTTTCACAAGATATTCATAGTGGAAATCTTGAGTTAGGGTTTCTAACTCAAGTATCCGGAGGGGATCCGGGTGGTTGGGACGTAGGATCACCGGGAACAAGTCGGGGAGACTTGGGTGGATCCGAACCCATTAACTTCGTTTGTTAGCATTGTTAATTTCATTGTTGTCATTCAATTTAAGCTTCCGCAAATTGATTTGGTAGTTGTGTGCAATTTAATTTGGAATTATACGCCTTATTATTTTAAAGTACTATTCACCCCCCCTCTAGTACTTGTGCAGTAGCTGGTAGGGCATTACAGAATCCTCCCAAGTCTACATCCTCTTAACCATCCCGAGAAGCTCATCATCCAAGAAGTAGTTCAAGAATATACAAAGCCAGGTCCTGAAGTACCTCGCAGACAATGACGATTGAGACGTGGAGCTGTCTACCAAGTCCGCCCGCACTCCTTTAGTTTCAGCTACTGCCTTATATGAGTGAAACTTGTATAAATGAGTGATGCTTGTACTTTACTTTTGCTTTCGGAATGTTGTAGATGAGATGGATGTATAGACGCATAGGAGATTAATGTATAGATACATAGGATATCTGCAAGCCTGAATCTTGATCAGATAATGGGGAGTCAACTGTAGAGTTGTACTCTTTTTCCTTGGCTAGTGGTTTTTCCCACAGGGTTTTCCATAGTCAATGTTTTAATGAGGCAACCACATTAACTCTGGATCCAGAAGTATCCACCCCTCGACACATCCCCAAATTAGGGGAAGTTATGGAGTGATGTACTCTTTTCCCTCGCTATCGTTTTTTCCCACAGGGTTTTCCATAGCTAAGGGTTTTTAACGAGGCAGTTACCCTTAACTTGGATCTAGAAGTATCCACCCTTTAAGATACTCATTAGTACTAATGAATCATTCAGTATTCATAAGTCGAGTATACCACGTTGGTTGGATAAGGGGAAGTGTTATGAATAGGACCCATTGGGCCTATTGGGTATCCACCCACATGAGTACCCATTATGAATACTATATAAAGGAGGCTAGGGGTTTCCTAGCCTCAACCTTCTCCAAACCGGTTTCTCATTCACAACAATAGCTTATATTTAACTTTAACTTAAACTTAACTTAATATAAAAATTAACTTAACTTAATACACTCTTATGTATATAACTTATATATATTAAACTTACTTATATAACTTCTTACCCCTCTCTCTCTCTCTCTCTCTCTCTCTCTCTCTCTCTCTCTCTTGTTCTGTCTTTCTTCTTCGCTTCTTTTTTTTTTGTTTTCCTTAGCAGCAGGAGAGGGGAGCCAAGGGGGGCGGCAGGGGGAGCTCCGGGCAGTGGCTAGGGGGCGGGCCGGCGACGGGGCAGGGGGGGGCTGCACGCGGGGGCTAGGGCGCAAGGGGGCCGGTGGCCTGGGGTTGGGCAGTGCACGGGAGCACGGGGGCGGTGCAAGCGGCCTGGGGCAACACGCGCCTACGGGTGCCGGCGGCCTGGGGAGGTGGGGCGCGGCCTATGGAGGTGGGGCAGCAGCGATTCGAAGTGGGGGAGGAGGAAGAACGAAATTGGGTTGAATGGGGGTTGAATTGCTCGATTTCAGCTTCAATTTCGCTGTTTCCTCTTCAATTTCAGATTTCCCAAACTCAAGTACTTTGATTTTGGTTTTGATTTGGAGATTTTATTTGGGACGAAGGAATGTGTTTGATTTGGGTTGCAGGAATTTTTGGTTGGTTGATTTGTTTGTTGTTGGGTTGAAGGAGGTGGGATGATTTTGATTTTTTTTCTTTGGGTTGATGGAGATGATGAACAAAGTGGGGAATGAAATGTGGAAGCTGATGAATGCTGCAAAGGGAAGATGTTGGTGATCCTTGAAAAAGGAAGAGGCAAGGGACATGGTTGATGCTTAGTCAACAGATTAGGTTTTCAGTAATAATATGGAGAGGAACTTAGCCACGGGGAAATTAAACGTGGAAGGGGTGTTGGAAAATAGGTAAGCAATTTAAAGAGAGGTAATTAATTTTAGTAAACGTGATTGGTAATTAGTAAAATAAATTAGCTAAAGTAATTAGTTAAACTATGGTGAAAAATTCTTATAACATAGACGCGCTCTCGTCGGGGCGTAGAAAAGAAAACACTCGGATAAAAACACTCGAACAACTGTAGTAAATACGTGCAATCAAAGACGCCTAAAAATACAGGTCGTTACAATAAGCTTGAGGATTTACTTAAAAATAGATGAGTAATTATCATTTTGAGATTAATTATTTATTTTTATCCAAGATGGAACTTCAATTTGGAGAGACTAATTCTTCATGCACATGGTTTGAAAATATTTCAATATCTCTCTCCCTTGAATTCATAAAAGGAGGCCATATAAATAATTAGAATTGTTGCTCCTTAAAATCAATTGAACATTCAAGATCTACTTGCTAAGAGTTAAGAAAAAAATTTCAAATATATTTGACCAGATCAAAACAACAATATTATATATTTAGAATTTAAAAACTGTTTGGAGAAAGAGCAACCATGGCAATAACCTGTGGTATCCTTTTATTCATTCATAGTATAGGAGGTTACACCTAGTAGCTCAAGGGTTCACCCCATGTAGTGTGGTGTTATGGTGGATAATGAGGGAGGGGAGACCATAAGTCTCCCTCACTCATAATACTACCCCTTATCAATCCATTATCTTGGACTTAACATATGAATATTTCAGGATTCATGATGCTAATGGGGTGGATACTTCTGGATCTAAAGTAAACGTGTTTGCCTTGTTAAAAACTTAGCTGTGAAAACCCCATTGGGAAAAACCAACAGTCTTAAGGAAAAAGAGTACAACCCACGAGTTACTCCCCCTGATCCGTACAAGCATCAGTCTTATAGGTCTCTCAGCTGTCTCATCCCGATTCCTTTTACAAGCTTTACAAAAGTACATCTAGGCAGAGCCTTAGGGAACAAATCAACTAAATTATTACAAGACTGAATCTGATGTACTTCGACTTGCTTCTCCTCTTGTAGGTCGTGCGTCTAGAAGAACTTAGGAGATATGTACTTCGACTTGTTGCCCTTGATGAAACCAGTCTGTAGTTGAGCTATGCAGGCTGCATTGTCCTCAAATATCGTGGTTGGCTCAAGGTCACCAGTCTTCAGGCCGATAGTCACTAAGATGTGATAAATAACTGAACGAAGACATACACATTCTTTGCTTGCTTCATGGATTGCGAGGAGCTCGGAATGGTTGGAAGAGATTGTTGTAGTGGTTGGCTTTACAGATTTCCAGGAGATGGTTGTACCACCGTAGGTGAACACAAAACCAGTTTGTGATTTCTGGTGTGAGGATCAGACATGTAACCTGCATCTGCATAACCAATTAAAGTGGGAGATCCACCTTTAGGGAAATATAATCCCAGGTCAAGTGACCCTTGCAGGTAGCACAAAAGCTGCTTAACTCCATTCCAGTGGCGCTTTATGGACGATGCACTATATCTGGCTAGAAGATTCACTGAGAACAATATATCGTGACACGTATAGTTAGCCAGATATAGAAGTGCTCCAATGGCACTAATGTAAGGTAATTAAGGACTTAACATTTCCTCCCCCTCTTCCAGTGGACGGAAGGGGTCCTTATGTACATCCAAAGATCTAACGACCATTGGTGTACTTAGAGGATGGCATTTATCCATTCGGAATTTTTTCAGTAATTTCCTTGTATATGTGGATTGGTGTAACAGGATACCACCACGTAGGTGTTCGATCTGTAAACCAAGACAATACTTTGTTTTTCCTAGGTCTTTCATTTCAAAAGTATTCTTTAGGCTTGTATATATCTCAGCGATCTCTGCAGGAGATACAATGAGATTTAAGTCGTCCACATAAACGGCGACTATAACAAATCTTGTTCTCGATCTTTTAATAAAGATACATGGGCAGACTTCATTATTGGTGAAACCTTGCTGCGAAAGGAAATCACTCAGTCTGTTATACCACATTTTACCCGATTGCTTAAGACCATATAATGATCTTTGAAGCCTTACAGAGTAGACATCCCGATGTCTCTCTGCTATCTCTGGAGGTAATTTATATCCGTCAGGGAGTTTCATATAGATATCTTTATCTATATTGACATATAGATATGCAGTCACAACGTCCATGAGCTGCATTTCTAGGCTTTCCAGAGATGATAGGATTAATAAAATCGGAACGTGATCGCATCCATAACAGGGGAATATGTTTGTTCATAATCTATCACCGATCGTTGGGAAAATCCCTGTGCTACAAGCCATTCTTTGTAGCGTACGATCTCGTTATTTTCATTTCTTTTTCTAATTAAACCACACTTATAACCCATATGTTTTACACCTTTAGGTGTTTGGACTGCTGGTCCAAAAACTTCGCGTTTCAACAGTGAGTCCAGCTCTACTCATATTGCCTCGTTCCACTTTGGCCAATCATATCTGCGTTTACATTCCGCAAGAGATCGTGGTTCGATGTCATCGTCGTATTCAGCTACGTGCACGTCAATATTGAACGCAAAGTCATCAACGACAGTGCTTTTTCTGTCCAGTACCTCCCCAATACATACAAAATTTAATGATGTTTCTCCTATAGTTTCCTCTTCAGGGGAATGTAGGAGGGGAGAGGTAGCTGGTCTGAGCTCAGCATCATGTGTATGGTTCATCTTTATTTCTCCAGGATTTTTTCTTTTTCGAGGAGCTTTGTCCTTCGAACCTAGTGGGCGTCCTCTCTTCAATTGAGGTACAGCCGATTCTGCTGCCGGTGGATTGCATCCATCTTTTGGGATGTCAATCCTAACCGGCGTATTGGCAGCAGGGACGCGTGATCTGATAATCTTCTGGTTGTCAGTAAAATTATCCGGTAGTAAATGTACTGTATTCTGAAGATGAAGGATCTTCAGGATCTCATCTTCACATTGACTAGTACGTGGATCATAATGAGACAAAGTCTTTGTGTCCCAAGAAATGGTCTCAGAAGCTTCTGACTTCTTAGAATGTGTGCTTATTTTTGGAAAAACATTTTCATCAAACTCACAGTCATCAAGACGTGCCTTAAATGCGTCACCCGTCAGGGGTTCAAGATATCAAATTATAGAGGGTGAATCAAACTATATATAGGTACCCAAACGACGTTGTGGACTCATTTTGGTCCTTTGAGGTGGTGCAATGGAGGCGAAGACTGCACAACCAAACACTCTCAAATGAGAGATATTCGTAGGTGCACAATACGCTAGTTGCATCAGCGATAAAATATGGCCACCAGAGGTCAAATTCTGATAAGCGATGCGGCATGCAATATGGCATGTCCCCAAGCATTAACACGCAACTGTGATTGTATCAGCAATGGACATGCAATCTATTGCGGTCTCTTTATCAGATATTCTGCTAACCCATTCTGGGTGTGAACATGTGCTACTAGATGTTCAACTTCGATGTCAGTTGCTCGGCAATAGTCTTGAAAGACTTGAGAAGTGAATTCTCCCGCGTTATTAAGACGTAGTTTCTTGATATTGTTATCGAGGAAATGAGCCCGCAATTTAATTATTTGTGCCAATAGCTTTGAAAAAGCTAGGTTGCGGTTGGACAAGAGGCACACATGAGACCATTTTGATGTTGCATCTATTAGTACCATGAAGTACTGAAATGGACCACTTTCGGGGTGAATAGGCCCGCAAATATCCCCATATATTCTCTCCAAGAAGCTAGGAGACTCTAATCCCACTTTCAGTAGGGATGGTCTCGTTATTAGTTTACCCTTGAAACACGGTAGACATAAAAAATCACCCTTCTGAAGAATTTTCATCATTGCCGATCGAGGGTGACCAAGTCTGTTATGCCAGAGATTGAATCCTGGCGATGAAAGACACTTCAGGTGCACAGTCAAATTAGCTCATATAGGTTGAATATGAGTATGATAGAGACCCGACGGGAGTCCCTTAAATCGTTCTAAGACACTTTTTAAACTATCTTTTTGACGAGTAACATACAGATATTCATCCTCATTTATATCTTTAGTTTCTAAGTGATATCTGTTTAAACGAATATACTTGAAACTTAACCGACTCCTATTTGATTTACGAGAGAAAAGTGCATCTTTTTTATTAGTCTCGTGTTATTTGGGAGCAAAATCATTGCTTCTCAAAATCCTTCAATTATGTTTGACAGTCCTGAAATAGTTAATGACAGTACCATCATAATCATTTAAGCTAATAAAATAGCTTTTTCGCGAAGGATTGTGTGCGTCGAGGCACTATCCACTAGGCACTCACACTTCATCTAAAGAACATGAATTCAATACTTTAATAAGAAGAAAGACATTCATTATTGAAAAGGAAAGATATAACATGATTAAGCAAACTACAGATGAAGTACTGATAACAGATAAAGTAAATGCATAACAGATAAATTTGACATCAGTCTAGGAGGTCGTCATTCTGGAAGTCGTCCATTGTGAACTTGGTTGACGGTTGGTTTTCCACCAGATTTGTTTCAACGAGAGACTTCAGGCTCGTCTGATATAGATCTTGGAGGTGTCATGGAGTACGACAGTTTCTGAACCAATGTCTAGTCATACCACATCTGTGGCATTTATCCTCCCAATTTTTCTTGGGAATAGACGTTTGTCCAGTGTTCTTTTTCTTCCACTAGAGCTTCTTCTTTCCCTCATTGTTGTTGCTCTGGGGAGGGTTGTTGTTCTGGAGAGGACCTCTGGCCTGCCTCTTAGGGGCTTTTCCTTTGTTGAATTTCCCCTTCTGTTTGTTCTTCTGCTTCCAGGAAGAAACTTTGTGAGCCTCAAGAAGAGAAGCTGAGCCTACAGGGCGTTGGTTATGTGTGGCCAGTAGCAAGCCTCTGTTCTGCTCTGCCATGAGAAGGCAGGAGTGCATGTCAGAGTACTTGGTGAACTTGCGTTCACGGTACTGTTGCATGAGGATTGCATCCTTCTTATGGAAGGATGTGTAAGTCTTTTCCAGCATGTGTTTTTCCGTGACTTCTTCAACACACAACTTCAGGCGTGAGGTGATATTGTGAAGTGCTGAGTTATACTCAACAACGGACTTGAAGTCCTGAAGTCGGAGATTTTCCCGCTCATAACGTGCACGTGGGAGGATCACATATTTCTGATGCTTATACATGTTCTCCAGTGCAGTCCACAACTCTAGTGGATCTTCTACAGTGAGATATTCGGCCTTCAGGGTCCGATCAATATGTCGCCTGATATAGATTATGACTTTCGCCTTATCTGCATCAGAGACTATTGGTGTAGAAGCTGCCTCAGCAGTGCTCGTTGCCGTGTCCATAGCCGTAGGCACAGGAGTAGAGATTGTGGCCATAAGGCTCTGTGCACGCAAGTAGAACTTCAAGTCCACATACCAGCTCAGATAATTCTTTCCAGCTGCATCGAGAACTTCAAAATTGACGCTCGCTATTTTTGCCATATTATCTATGCATTTAAAATAACATGAATTAATAATAAATCATATTAAAAATTCATGTAAAAATAATAAATTAGTTGTGTGGATCGGCCAGTCTCAACATAATAAAGTCCAAAATTCATAAGATATACAGTCCAAAGAATACAAAAGACAAAAATGGAAAAGTACAACTTGGAAACCCATTGGGGTCCCAACAAATTTGCAATTTTGCCTCCGTCTTCAAAGAAAGATACTCCTTTCTTTGGCTTATACAAATATATCATCACTACAATTCAATTTCTCTCACACAAAAAAAAGAAAAGAAAATGCGAGGAATATAAAATGATGACAAACTGGCCGATCCAAAACCACAACGTAATTTATTAAACATCCACACAATTTATAAATTATGCAACAAACACAGGCATAAATCATTACGCAACATCACTTACAAGTAATTATATGGAAAAAATTAAAATATTTAATAATTATTAAGCCATGAGGAGACATACCATGCACCGTTAGGTTAGATAATTAACGGCAGAGCGATCTCAGAACCTTTCATAATTATTAAACATAAAAATGCTAATTAATCCAATGTAATAATTATCCAAATAGTGATATTATTACTATTATATGGACCAAAAACATTATTTTATTAACAAAAATTCTCCAAAAATTAAAATTCATTCCCAATTAATGATTTATGATTTTTCCTTATTTTTCTCAGAATTTTCCAGAAATTTTCTGGATTTTGCTGATTATTTTAAGGATTTTAAATAGAAAATCTGATTTAAAACAGATTTTACTATTTAAAAAGGCTCTTTATATGTAATAAGCGACATCTTGGGCCAGCTAAGAGCATCATGCCCAGTTGCCAGAAATAAATTTATGTATTAAAACAAGTTCAGAATCAAAATCCAACTCCCATAAATTTCAGCTTGGCTGGAAATTTCATAACAGTCAGGTTTAACAGCAAATTCCTCCATATTTTTGTACAGAATGTGGCAATTCAATGTAAATGAAAGTTGTACATATATGTGTCCTGGGTTCACATATCAATCTTTATGAAGTTTAGATGAGTATTCTATTTTCTATAGAATTTACGCCAAAGTGTACATGTGCTGGAATTGAAAACAAAAACTGCATTGACTTCATGACTTAATTACTCCAAATTACAGTTCAATTCAGCAAAAGGGAAAACTACATAGTTGTAGATCTTGAAGTTATCTTTCCAAGAGACCAAGAACACTAAATTTCATTAAGTATTGAGGGACTGATCACTGTTTTCGTGAAAGGTGTCCAGACTGGATAAAATCAGACATGTTGGAAAGATTAAATTCTTACTCCTATTTACAGTCCGAATTAGACAAAGTTCAGAACATGAAGGTTGCAGAAAATAGTCCAAACCTTTAGCAATAAAATTTTCAGAACATTAGTTCTAGATTAAGAGGAATAAACAAAATAATGAGCATGTAAATCTGTTCTGATTTCCAGCAACATGTCATGAATGAAATGAACTAATACCTAGGTGTCCGGAAAATCCTTTGGCATGCCGCTTCAGGCGGGTTGGTCGTCAACAGAGATGAAGACAATAATGAAGATATTTTTTTTGTAAAAAATAGTTCTTATTTGTATTTTGATTTGATTATTACAAGCAACTTGCATATGTAATAAAAAATTTTATGGTCCATAATCTATATCTACAGGAAAAGAAGTATACCTCTAAATCAATGATCTAGGGAAGAACCAAAAAATCTGTAGATAGAAAAAAATCACCACTCCCGCAATGCCTTGCAAGTTATCGATCGCTCGTCGTCGCAAAAACTTTGCCACAACAACTAGATTCCTTCGCAAGAGGGAAAAATATGTGGGGAAGATAGAATAAAATTTTGTGGCTCGAAAAATTTTTTCTAGATCTTCGTGCTAATAACGTGTTTGGAGAAAGAGTAACCATGGCAATAGCACATAATATCCTTTTATTCATTCATAGTATATGAGGTTACACCTAGTAGCTCAAGGGTTCACCCCATGTAGTGGGGTGTTATGGTGGATAATGAGGGATCGGAAACAATAAGTCTCACTCACTCATAACACAAACTTTTATTTTCCTGCTACCTTACTTTTGATCGTTTACTAGCTATTAAGAAGTTAGTTCTCTAGAGAACTATCCACTGAATTAAATGAAACTACATATAATTTAGCTAGAGAACTTACTTTTGATGATCACTTTTGTTCCCTTTGTTTTTCATGTTCTAAAACCTCACCCCATCAATTTTCAATTGAACACATTAACACATTGTGTTTTACTTGTTCATTTTATCGTTGCAAAAAGTTCTGTTGCCACTGTTAAACTTACGATGAGTGGATGAACAAACATACACTTGAAAATGGATGGTTTGGTGTTTTAGAACATGAAGATCAAGATGGACGGATCATTATCGTGAAGAAAAAATCGATGGCTTGTGGTTTTGAATCGAATTTTCTTAAAACTAAAACTAAGCCATCACACTCATTTTTTAAAATAAATTTTGGGCCAATAATCTTTAGGATAGACTTGACAATAATTTTTGAATCTTACAATAAATTTTGGACTTAAAATGAGTCGATGACCCAGTAATCTTAGTAATCTTGGGCCAGTAAAAACCGACTGTTCTGTATCATATTTTTCAACACTCCATATTGACACAAACACACCTCAAAGCCAGAGCCAAATAAAAACTACATATCCCACACCTTCAAAAATAAACCACCTTACATGAGGCCAGGTTACTTGGCTAATGAGCTTCATACTAAGTATCGCTAACTACTCAAGTGTCTGACGAACCCCCTAAGGCGAATCTCTGAATTTGCCCTTGAATCCATACCTGAAGCAAACTCATAATGCCTCTTTGTGCCACTTCATGGCAGCCTAGCACCTTTTTCAAGGAAAATAAGTTTGAGCCCATCTCAAACTTCGCCGCTGACTTGTCTAGCACCAGATTCTCCTTCTCATGAATTTCCTTGGACTGCACCAATATGTCGACATCTTCCCAAGCACACATCCACCTTGATTTTGCGTCCAAACTTAATGCATCCATAGTAAGCATATCTGGTGTAGGATCTCCATGCACATGTAATGCAAAAGCCAACTTCATGTAGTCCTCGAAGCGGGATGGGACCTTCGCAGTGTGTTGCCTTACTCTGCTAGCAATAGAGTCATCCACTGTAGCTCTAGGATCTCCACGTAGACTAGAATTCCCACTACAGTCATTGCATACAGTAGTAAACCCATATGGATTTCTCTATTAACATCCACTCCTTTGCTAATATCTATATCGATCCTATAATTTGAAATAAGTACCACCACCTCGTTTGACACCGCCTTGCCCTACTTGTTTCGGTGCTTCATGAAACATTTCCTTGCAGCATTACCGACTCATCAAATGTCACATGTTGACCAACCAATATCTTTATTGCATCTGGATTCCAAACTCTGTAACCCTCGATGCCATTCATGTATCCTAACATGGTACACTTCTTTCCCTTAGAGCGAACTTGTTACCTTCCTCATAACCATAAATCGGACATCCAAACACCTGAAGATGATCTAAATTCATTGGCATTCATGTCCAAACCTCATCTAAAACTTTATAGTCGATAGTTGTTGATAGAATTCTGTTCACCAAGTAAGCTGCGGCTAATATAGCCTTGGCCCAAACTCCCTTCGATAATCCTAATGTAAATCTGAGACATCATGTCTTCTCTAGAAGCGTCATGTTCATCCTCTCTGTAACTCCATTCAACTGCAGATATCCTGGTGTAGTGAAGTGCTTCTTACTTCCTGCTCACACAGAATTCCTTAAACTCGGCAGATGTAAACTTACCACCATCAGCACATTCAACTTCTTTCCCGTTTGACTCTCCATAAAGGTCTTCCACACCTTGAACTTTCCAAATGCCTCTGATTATTCCTTCATCACATACATACATAATTTCCTAGAGAAATTATTAATAAACGATATGAAGTAACGAGCTCTACCTAGAGAGTGAACTGATGCATGACCTCAAATGTTCAATGTAAACATACTCAAAAATCCCTCTTGTGTCATGCTTTCCCTCACCGAAACTAACATTCGTCTGCTTGTCATAGACACAATTCTCGTAAAATTCTAGCTCCTTGAAGTTCCCCCCTTTGATTAGACCATGCTTCATCAAAGCCGCCAAGCGTTTCTCCGCAACATGTCCAGGTCTTAAGATGTCACAGCCTGGTCAAATCAATCTCCTCCAAACTCTCGACTCTGATACTGGAATCTCCTATTATTGGTATCCCCTTCAGTAGATATAAGTTGTTGACTTTATTACCTCTCATAACCACCATCGATACATTCGATGTTGTAAGAGCTTCCTTCTCTATACTAACGTTGCAACCCATGAAATCCAATGCCCCTAAAGAAACTAGTGACTTCCTTAGCTCTATCACATGCCACACGTTAGTGAGTCTATGCGCCATAACATTGAACATTCTGATTCTTCCTGAATTAACTCAAACAACCTTGCACGCATCATTGTTACCCATAAGGACTCATGCATCCTCCTTCATCTGGTAGGTATTGAAGCACTCCCTTTTTGGCGTCATATGGAACAATGCCTTTTATGAAATCCATTACCCATGCATGATCTTCAATATCTAATGGGCATACTATGAGCATAGCGTAGGCATCCTTGCATCTCGCCTTCTTCGTCTATATAACTGCAACTGATGAAGATTCTGACACATCCTTCTTGTCTATGTTCTCTCCTTCTTGTCTATGTTCTCTCTCTGGGCGGTCTCTTTTCCAATATAAAGGTTTCTTGCAAATATAACATAATGTGCTTTTAACCCTTGATTCGACCTCCTCTTATTACCACCTCTCGCATTGCTACGACTCGAGTCAAATGAGCCATGCTGTCTGAATCTTCACTACTCAAACCAACTCCTACCATCTGATCTCTCAACTCATCACTGTAAAGTCCCACCTTCACGTCCGTAATACTGAGAGTATCCCAACTGTAGACCATGGTGTTGATAAATGTTGTATTATTGCTTTGGCAACGACAAGAGCAGATTATTGCCTCGTGCTCCACCTCTACACAGTCAATCCAATAACCATCATCTTCATTATTAAGTCATTGAAAGTATCCAGGTGATCCTCAATGAGGTCTCGTCTGGCATCTGAAAGTGAAGAATGTCTTCAGCAAGATCAACGTGTTGGTGAGTGACTTTTTAAGATACAGATTCTCTAGCTTTTCTCATAGTCCTTTGGATGTAATCTCCTCAGACAACTGACAAATTACCGTGTTTGATAAATTGAGTTTGATGGTTGTTATAGCCTAGTCCTCCATCTCTATTTTTTTCCCTTTCGGAGATATCTGACGGTAAAAAATCTATCATACACCAACTTGTGGACACAATTTTTCCTTAAGATTGCTTTTATCTTATAATATCATATCTCCAAGTTTCCAATGTGATTGAACTTTTTAATTTTGTATTGTGCTCCTCCAACCGTCGCATATAAACCTTCTGTGTATGAGTTCGAACCAATTGCTCCTCTAGTTGTACCGCTCTCTCCTCTAGTTGTACCGCTCTCTGTAGATGAACTCTCCATCATTGCCTTGAACTTGTTTTGCGAACCTTACTATGATACCAACTGTTTGGAATGATTGGGACCACTTCTGTTGGTCTCATATGCCCTTTTGATAGGCTTATCAAGAAGGCAACCATCTTGTGGAATTCCAAGATAGTTGAACCAAGAAACAAAGCTAATGAATTTCTTTACAAAACCCGCAACACAGCAATATATATGAGAAGTATTGCGAAACAAAACAAAAACACATACCTGATACCAAGATTTATACTAGTTCCACCAAATACTTAAATACTTTGTATACGCCTAGTTGAAGAGGTCACTAATATACTCTTGGATTACAAGTTTTGACCTTTAGTTCAAGGAAAAATACCAAACTCACTAAGTGTTCGAAGAAGAAAACAATGGGGAAACCCCACTTTTTTGGCTCTCAAATAACCCCATTTTGACCCCTCAGTTGCACTCTGTATTTCTAGCGATAGCCGCAAATGTGTATAGAAAAATCACATAAAATCAGAGCTGAAATAGGGGTTTAAATACCATTTAAAACCATTAACGGGTCTGTCCGAGAATCCAGATATGAAGCAGGTTTGAAACCGCGCACGTGCATGTGCCCACTTTTGTGCATGCCCCTGCACCCACCGTTCTATGGCCGTCCAATCAAGCCATCAACGGCACAGATTATATAGCGTGGCCACATCCCAACGAATCGTGCGCAAGGTGCGATTTGTCATGCGCCCACTAGGTCGCCCGCGTAGCGCGGATGCCACGCGCAACATGTGTGCATGCATTGCACACACGTGAGGCGTAACAAGTGGGCCACACTGTGTGGAAAGAAACCGAATATTTCAGTGGAATGGGCCGCACCATTCGCACCATTCATTGCTTTGGGCCGCGGAAAAATTAGCTTTTGTGTCTTGGAAAATCAGTGTTCTGGGTTTCAAAATTTTCCAAAAATATTCTCATAAATCCTATATTAACTTTACTACAGTTTTGATGATGACCATTTCTTATAGCAAACTCTGTCAAGAGCTTACTACCATGGAAAACATTATTGTAATGTATCTTTTTGTGCGTTTGTGTCTCTCTGTGTAATAATTTCAAACTTTTTGTTAACCTCTTGCAACCTCTTGTAGCAACTTACAGTGGGGTGGTTTTCTGTTTCCCTAGTTTGTTCAACGTGACAACAAAGGTAAAAGGTCAGACATGCATCCTCGAAAAACTCTATAATAGGGAAGAAATTTGTGAGTTTATTGGGTCAACTAGTGCCAGTGAGCTAAGCGAACCAAACACCAAGCAAGTTGTTTTGCATGGTGATATACTGAAACGTGGAGAACCATTTGAGAATGAGACCATAATCAGTCGTTACTAGAGCCGAGGATCACAAGATTGGCATCAAATTCCATCGCAAACACAACTGGCATCTCAATGTCATCAAGTAGACCCTCCCCTCACCGACAGAATAAGCAAAAGGGACCGAGTGGAAGAAAGTGACAGTTACAGCAGACATTATCAAGAAATGAAAGGACGAATGATTAAACGAGTATTTTCATACTGTCATCCTATTTCCTCCAACGGTGAACACGCTGTGTGAGCAGAACAATGCATCATGTCTACATAAATGCACACAGAGATCAATTAATAGGATCATTTAGAGCAAAGAATTTTAGAATCATTCTAATTAGTTTCTTTCTTCAGAGAGACAATGGAGAAGTTGTTTGAGTGCAAAATTCAACACATGATTTCTTATAATGAAGGGAAATATGGTCTCCCCAATCCGAACCCCTCTTCCTCCCATCCTCGCTTAATACCAGATCCTACAACACGAGCCCTCGACACACCAGGTTCTGTCCACATGGGAAAATAACTACGACCAGTGTTGAATCCAAAATACTAAACCAGGGTTTGGAACACGGAGATTTAAGAGCTTTTCTTGTGGTGTGTAAGAGCAACTCCAACCCAAATCTCTAAAACCCTCTCTTCAAAATGAAATATCTCTAAAAAATGTCATTTTGGAGGATGGTCAACTCCAACCCACCATCTTCAAATCCTATTTTCTTTTTGTTTAAGCTTTACTAATGAAAAATATTTATCATTAAAATGGATTAATCTAATACATTATTTCTGCATGAAAGAAAATTATAAATAATATTATGCTTCAATGTTAATTTTTTTAATTTTTAAATATTTAGTATTTCTTGTTATATTTTAAATATTTTAAATTTGCTCGAAAAATATCTAATATTGGTATAATTGAGATATTTCCAACGGTACTAAAATTATTAAATTTGGTCATATGATTTGTAAAATACATTAGTAATAAATAATCATAAGATTTTAATTAAGGTCTAAGTCGTCATTAATGAGAAGTTTAGAGATTTAGACTGGTGAATAGTGCCCCTCCAAATATGAAGGAGCACTATTACGCTGCCCCATGACATGACACGGGATGATAAAGAGGGAGGCAGGAGAATGAAGAAGGGCGCAAATAAGGCAGGAACGCGAACTAAACAAATTCCCTTCTCCTTGAAAATAAGGATAGAAACCTCTGTACATTAAAGAAGATAAGCACGTAAACTCCATAAGCTTTGCCTAAGCTATGATTCACATCTATTCCTGTTTTTTTGAGTTCGAGTTCGAGAGAAGGGCTTTTGCAGGAAAGTAGGAATATAATTATTCTAAGCTTATGCCAATGGCTAACAGCAAATGATTCCAACCCAATGGAAGCCGATCAAGGATATAAAAATAGGGAGTAGAAACATATGAGACTGAGCTAAGAAAACCAATCTAATTATTTTTGGATACAAACATTTACTGTTACAATTAACAGCTTGGGTGTTGTTTCGTCTTCCCATCAAGTTGTGAACCTAATGTAGAAAACAACGCCACCCTGAGGACACTCCAGCACAAAGAAAGTAGGCCAAATAAAGCCTAGCAAGAGAACACGAGTGTTCAAGTTTCAGGAAGTCCTCAAGTATTTAAACTCGGCTCCTAGAGTCATAATGAGACGCAAATGAATAGAAGCATGTTAGCTATGGCCTAATATTACCAACAAAAAGGGATTTGTGTGTGCGTGCGCACACATGCGCATGTTTATTTGCGGCATGTCACAAAAAAAAGGGTGGGGGAAACAGCACCTATTTAGAAAATATATTTCCATCAACTTCCAATTTACTGTCTCCATCATATGAGGTCAGAAACAATGGAGTAAGGAACTTGCCTAATATTAGAAAAATACGTCATATGAGACCTCGCATGTGAATGCTATGACATGTATGACACTTCTTCCACCAATAAAAAACACGTCCAACACCGTCACACGACACACAAGCCCATCCATATCAAACACCAATACATATCTACATTGTTATTCATCTTAAAAAGCATCGTATGAAATATGTTATGCCCTCTTTTAGCAAAAGCTTTTATAGATCATTCTACTAATACCAAGCTCTTCCTTACACGAATAATGGGTGTGTGTGTTCATGTATGAATATAACTGCCGTGTCGGACACCCATGTTGTCTAAGCATGACACTTTGCGTTCGTATCTCCAAATCATAAAATATATGCAAAGAGCTAACAAAAACTTGGTAGAAAAATTGGAGATGATTTAAAATCCCCACCCGATCATCCCTTCCTTCGGCATATGATTCATAATTAATAACACCTTCACTATGAACATATATGGAAGATATCAAATAATGCAATTTCTTTTCAAATAAAGGTTGCACTCCAGTCTTGAATCTGGGACATTCCATAACCCAACCGCCTGCTTTCCACTAAACCAGGCAAAAATAGCATCCAATAGGCACTTTGATTCAACTAGTTATATGTCAGCAATGGCAACAATTGCATGATTATGGAAATGGTGATGCAATGGGTGACCATAATGAATAACAGTTGCCAAATCCTCTGGCAATGTATGCTGGATAAACTCAGCCAATTATGTGCTATAAGTGTCTACCATGAGAGATATAGAAGTTAACATGACAATCATGTAGCGGCAGGGAAGAACCAAGATACACTTCTGAAATAAGATAGGCTCAGATGCTGGAGAAAAGATGTAACAGAAAGATACGTACATGTCCCGGGAAGAAAGCAAATTAAATCACATAATTCAAGAGCTTTATCATGCATTGGCAATAGCTGTGACTGCTATAAGAAATCAAGAAAAACTTCAATGCACTACATGTAACACTAAGTATATGTACTGGTAAAATCAATGAGCCAAAAAACGGTTCCATATGAGCATATGAGCATCCACCAAGAATTAAGCATCATCCTTGGAGTGTACTTGATATAAGAGTACATCAAACACATGGGAGTCATGATTAAAGGATTAGGAGCATTCAAAATGTTCAATACTTCCACTCTTTGAATCAGACACGTCCAAGATTGCATTCATGTTGTCAGCATAGTGTGGTGAGGTCAATTTGACCCTGGATAGTTAGAAGCTTTATGCTGAAATTAATGATAATGGTTTAATAAATGCTAAAATCTACATTATACTCATTATCTAAATAAATGAAGAAAAAAACCACTGAATACAACAATCAACGAGAGGTCTCCACTACACCAATCCATTCAATATAGATTATATCATTCGCAATAGTCTAAGTTGAACTCAAACCTATGTGTTAAAAATTAATAAACATTATTTTGGCCCCAAAAAAGGGCAAAGATAAAAATGAATAAAGATTCTTATTCTTTCAAGAACTAAGCAGTGACATTATATCCATAACAAAACAAAAATCACCAAACAAATTGTACAGTTCCATTATCGATCAATATTGAACATATGCAAACATAATGTGGACATTATCTTAGAAGCGAACACACTATACTAAACTCATTAGGTTTTCACTTTTGGAACCAGCCTCCGGTCTCCCTCTCAGATGTTCCTAAGCTTATATAAGTTTCCACAAAATCTGACAAATTATATAATAGACTATGTTGACCCCAAGGCTGCATGATAGTCTAGATCTTGGACTGTCCTAAAAAATGGGTTCTGATGACAATAACCGCTGCTATTTCCTATAGACGAGTATGCACACCTTGATTGATTTTATGCATGTATGAAAGCTATATTAGATATATAGTGGAAGATTATCAATGCATTTTAAAACTCAAGACATCAAGTTTAAGCCTTTTTAGAAGTTAAACATTGAAGCATTTGACATAGAGCTCAAAACAATGACGAAGTTGATCAGAGCTTGAAAACCATAGTAGATGAAAATAAATCAAAGACACTGTGGACCATATATGCATATTGTTTGTTCTGTCCCATGACATTTAGTAAGAAATTGTGTAGAAACTTAAATTAGGGCATATTATCTCATGCAAGCTATTGAAGGTGATAATCACTCATTTAAAAATGGGAGTTCAGGTCCATCAGGAAAAGATGAAGCTTGATATGTAGGGTTCAAACTCGTGAAAAACATACAAGATCCCAAAAACTTTTAGGCCTGATCTGTATAAGATATGTTAAACAAAAGCAAATATGGGCCTTTTTCTGTTTTTCCCCTAAAACAATTATTTAAATGGGCCTGGCCCATTTCTCTTGATTCAAGACGATTGTTCTCACATGGTGCACACTCTGATCACTCTCCACTTCTATTCATGTGTGAGTACAACTATCTAGATTCCATAACCCCACAACTTTATAACCAACCCACTCTTGTTCCATTAGATTAAATTACAGACTACAGTCCTTACCATACCAACTTCCCGGTTATCCTCTCTCTCTCTCTCTCTCTCTCTCTACACTGTAAAGATCCCCAGCAGAACAGTCCTCAAGTCTCCTCCCATTGTACTTTCTCCTGCATGCACACATGCACAAAAAAGAAAGAAAAACCCTTACAACCTCTTCACGCACACACCCCCACCCTACTCCCAAGAAAAAACCTGCAAGTAAACAAGGTGACCTTCAATTCCACCCCTCCACTACCCATATTCATACCCCCATCATCCCACTCATCTCCTTGTCTGCAAATCAACATCATATCTCATGCTATCTTACCCACAAACTAAAATATCCCCTTGGCTACAAATCGAATACCTATCATTATATCTCTCTTGCAACAAGCAATAAAACACATTCACCGTGCCCCGATCGATATAGCTCTCATAGAATTTTATGAGCCGTCTCCTTCCAATAAGGTTTTTAAGAGTTTATTTCGTAATAGCCTCACTAGCTGCTATTCTTGTTTGAGTTTGTTGATTATGCTTCATCTGCTTCCATGGTTTTAATAGGCGACCATCTAGGCAACGGTGACCCTTTAGGCCGCCCCACAGAACCCTGGCAGCCATCCTAGATAGGCCAACCACCCAGCAAGTCGTAGACAAGCACCTAGCCCGCTTAAGTGGACTGGGTGTCTTCTTTATTTGGATGCAAGCAAACGTCAAAATATAATAAACTTACCAGCTCATCACCACCTCTAGCCTTTGGCCACTGCTTACATGAAGGGTAGAGAAAAGAAAAGGCGAGGAGGATTTTGTTCAAACATATTGCAGCATGTCGAGTTTTGACCAACTTCATATGATGTAACCCACGACATGCTTCAACATATTTTTGGTTAGGGCATGAAGCCTACTTCAATAGTCTTTCTTTTTTTCCTCTCTCAACCCCCCCCCCCCCCCCCCCAACACACACACACACACACACACACACACACACACACCCCCCCCCCCCCCCCCCCCAACAAACCCCCCGGGCGGCAGAAAGCAGTAAGGCTGGAGGTTACGATAATCGATTGCAAGGAGCAGCAGCACAAGAATCACTCATCATCTTCTTCCTCCGTTTTTCCTTTTTCTCTTCTCTTATGTTGCGGCTATTGCTATGCCCGCCCCCAAAATAATTTTTTTTTAAAAAAAATAACAAAATGCTAAGTCAACAACCAAGAAAGCCTTGCACTTTGGAAAATAGTGACAACCTCGATTTTCTACATGCTTGCTAATTTTGTTCAAGTTTCTGGAGGTTCACCCATGTTATTGACTTCAGTAATCTCACTAATGCCCTAATCTCCCCTGACATAACCCTTTTTCCAGTTTGTTGTGATTCCTTTGCATGTTTCTGACCTAGCAACAAACTCACCTCCTTTTTCATGCTCGCCAAAGCTTGGCTGCAACGTTACTACAAACTGTAGTAACTTGGTCGTTTCACGCTAGCCAAAGCTTGGCTGCTACGCTACTACAAACTTGGTCGTCTAGATTTACATCAGTGCTCTTAAAGCAGCCTTGAGATTTTTTTTATAACTAGTCAAATTCAGTAGCACCCATCATTCAGCACTAAATAAAGAAATGTTATGCTTGTTTGAGACTCTCAAGGCCCGTTGTATACCACAACTTGAAGCATTTGTGAATTTCTTCATGCCCACAACATTTAGTGGACTATTCTGGCCCATTTAATATCATTTAATATTTACAACACGAAGTTTTTCTATTTAGACAATGACCAATATGTTTCTTTAAAAAACTCACAAATTTTCGTCTCTCTTCAGACATAGTTTCTATTTAGACATTGATTGATACGTGTTCTTCAGAAACTATACCACTTAATCTTCCTCTTTGGACATTGACAAACGTGTTTCTCCAAAAAGCACATAACACTTGGTCTCTGTCTCTCTGAACATTGACTAATGTGTTTCCTTAAATATCCTACAAAAAAGTCTTCAAACTTCAACTAATATGTTGTCAGGAAAATCCAACAGCCTGGCCTTTTGTTCAAACTATTTATTTTTGGAAAAATCCAATGATTCTAAGTCTTTCTCTATGGACATTTGCTAATGTGTGTTTCTCAAAAATCATACGGCACTTAGCATTTCTCTTTTGACATTAACTAATCTGTTTCATCACATTTCATACAACATTCGTCATTTCCCCTTGAACATTGACTAATTTACTTGTCAAACATGTTATATAACAATTAGTCTTTCTCTTTGGATAGTGACTCTGTGTTTCATTGAACGTACGATTACACTTGGTCTTTCTCTTTGGATATACACTAATGGGTTTCAGGGTATTTCTCTTTGAACATCAACTAACATGTTTCATAAATGGTACTCAGTCAAATCCTTGCAAGACAACTACAAACACAAAATACTTATAGCACTTAGTTATCTCTTTAGGCATGACTAGTACGCAATACAAGCACACGTGCACACTCTCTCTTAGGTGATACGTTGGAATCATCTATAAGTTCAAAACTTCTTTAGTGTTTAGTTGTCTTTGCAAATGTAACTAATATGTCCTAACAGTTAGTGCTGCTGTAATCATTGCTAATATCATCCAATTAAATGTATAAGATTTCTCGAACTTTGAGGGGTTCCTCTTAAAGGGTTCCTCTTAACCATTAATCATCACCTTTTAAAGAAAATGCAAATCCAAGATCAACCTCTACGTTACTAAGAGGTTAATTGGTTTTGGATTTTCCGCTTAATGTGAATTTGCACTTGGATTTAAAATTTGGTGTTATTGGTTTTTGGACTTGGTTTTTGGATTCTTAAGTAATTGCTATTGGCTCCTTGGATTCGACTTTAAAGTCCAATCAAAAATCAAACTTTTCGATCCGTGTGTGTGTGTGTGTGTCTTTTTGTGTGTGTCTCTCTCTCTCTGTACATATAGTTAGCACAAGCCAACACCCAAATGAAATCCTAGAAAAAAAAGCTTTGGATTTGAAGAATTCAACTTGGATATTCCTTTCTCTTTCATCTTTTTTGTCTTTCTACTCTACTCTCTTAATCCTATCTAAAAAGGAGATCTTAATCCTCTCTCTCTTGATAACTTCTCTCTCGTCTCCTACCTCTTTCTTTCTTATTCTCTCAGATTTGAATGAGATAAAAAGGAGAAAACAATTAAAAGTTCTAAGGTTTGAATGGAAGACACATAATAATATGAAACTTGAATTTTTGGAACTTTAAATTTGGGAAGAACAAAAGAGATTAAAAGTGGAAGGTTGAATCATTTTTCTTCTTGAGTTCATACTTTTTTTCTTTAAAAACATTTAAATTTTGAAATTATTAAAAATAAAAAAGGTCGTGTTCGAATAAGTATTATTATTTCATTTGTCAAATTTTTTGAGCAAATTCATTAGTTAAGGCTATTATTATTATAATTATTATAAAAGTAAATAGTTAATGATTAGCTAGTATATCTAATAAATCCAATGATTTTGAATTGATTTTAACATATATAAAATGCTTATATAAAGATAAAATAGTGAAAAAGCGGCACAGGATCACGAATACAACTACAAAATCTAAATCCAGATCCAAGACCGAGTCCAAGTTGTCCAACAATCTTGGTAAATCCAACTATAGAATCCAAGAACAAATCCAAATCATGGTCCAAATCCAGGTTGGACAATAACCCCTAAAGAATCCAAATCTAACTTTCAACCGCCACATCATGAAAAGAGACCAAAATCAACCTCCGCATCACTACAAGGAATTAAAATCCAAGATTCAACCTCCATGCCGCTAAAAGAAATCAAAATTCAAGTTTCAACCTCCACGTCGCTAAAATAGAAAAAAATTCAAGTTTGGCATCCTCATCGCTAAAAAGGATCAAAATCAAAGTTTAAACCTTTATGTAATTAAAAAGGAACATACTCCACATTCAATCTACACATCTTAAAAGAATATAAGATCGAATATCAACCTTCACATCACTAAAAGACAACATATCCATGTTTTTGACCTCAACTTCATAAAAGAGGAAAATCCAATATCAACCTTTATGTTGCCAAAAATGGAATGAAATCCAATATCAACCTCCCCATGTTTTTGACCTCAACTTCATAAAAGTGGAAAATCCAATATCAACCTTTATGTTGCCAAAAATGGAATGAAATCCAATATCAACCTCCCCATCACTGAAGGGTATCAACATCTCGGTTTACATCCATGTAGGAAATAACAACTAATATCGATATCCACATCGTTAAAAGGAAACTAGGAAGCTAACTCTGATTCATAATTGAATCCTACTTTTCTGTCCTCCATTTGCATTTGTTTCATTAAGTTTGTGCCTTTGGTCAAGTCATGTATTCAAGAGTGCTAAAATAAAATGAAACAATTTTTTCCCTTTCATGTGTTTCAAGATAACGATTAATGAAGGTTCCCCTTCAAGTTACCAAGTCTAATGAGAATTATTTATCTCAGTTAGATATTTTCCAATACCAGAAAAGAGAACTTTGAACCCTATATAAGTATCTCAAATACCCACTAGTCCCATATAAAAGGAACTACTTAATGGTAACTTAGGATCTTAAAAAGTATATTTAAGTCATGTTCTAAACTTGAAACTCTTAATATCACTTTATAATACAAATGGTAAAATTCATAGTAGTTGCATGGTCAAACCTTAGGTCTTATAAGGAGTGATATATGGATAAATTATCCAGCAGATTTACTGAACCCATGCTCAAGCAAGGCACAAGCTTTGCAATTCGCCTGATTGCCTTTTGATTCCATGGGCAACCAGCTCAGGGTTCCTAAGAACCCTCTTTGGCTGGCCCATGGCAGAAATGTGGTTCAACCACAATGCAAACTTTCACCAATAAGCCTACCTTTTGATGTGTTGATAGAGATCGAGTTCGAGATGAAGTTTAGTTCGAGAAGTTAGAAGTCTTTTATTTATTTGATAAAGTTTGAGCCATATGAGAATTCCTATTAATTTGAGTTTTTTTTTATTTTAAGAATTTTGGTTATTTGAGTCTTTTTTGTAATTTGAGTTCTTTTTTTATTTGAATTAAGTTGATCTAGAAGTTTTAGTCATATTATATTTTAAGAATCAAATTGTAAGCCTACATAAAGGCCACAAACTTCTTAGATTTAAAATTAAGAATTCAATGAAAATTAGTTTCTAGTGTAAACTTTTAGCTTCTCCACAAATTAAAGCTTCTACATTGGTGTGCGAGAGTGAGCTTGATTGCACAGGTGAGAGGTTCGAAGAAGCTTCACATGCGAGGCGTGCGAGTCGGTGATCAAAAGATTTTCCGGGTATGAGATCCGAAAAGTTGTCAAATCCTAATCTACTTCTTCACCAAATTCCCACCACATCCATTCCCACTTCCGTCCCATCATGTGTTTACTGATCGATTGACGTGTGTACACTGGCAGATACATGATTGGGATCCAATTCTAATTTGGATTCAAATTAGTATCTGCATCTTTTAGAATTTGTTTTTATGATATTTGAATCTTTTTACAAATTGTTAATTGAGTTTTTAAAGGTTTTCTTTTAAAAAAATTAAGACTTGCAGAGTGTTCTTTTATAATGAATGGGTCGTTTTGAGTTTTCTTTTTTACCAAGTTTGAGTCTTTTATTGAGTTTCATGTTCTAAAAACTTTTTTTATTTAAGAGTTTTTATTTGAATCTATTTAAGAGTTTAATGATCGACCCGCAGGGTCTAACCCGCCCCTCCATGGGCCGGGCCCATTACTAGCCGCCGGCTCTCCCTTTGGGTTTTGCGCGCGCGCCCCATTAGCCTAGAAACCCTAGTTTCTTTTATTTATAGGGGCTAGCCGTCATTTGTATTTTTCATGCTGGATATTTGATATTTTCTATTGAGCGTCTTTAGGTTAAATCTTAGATTAAACGAGTGCGGACGTCCTCTTCGGCGTCTTGGAAGGAGAGCACACCTCTTTTGTGCTCAAATATCTTGTTATTTCCATTATTTTATCTATTAAAAATCGTATCTTTATTGGTTCCTAACATTTTGGTATCAAAGCACGTGACGATCTATGGCGGCCACAACAAGATCGCGACAAAATTGAGGCTTTGGAGGCAAAGTTCACGAGCAAAATCGACGGGATCAAGAAATCGTTGGCGGCAAACGATGAATCCATGGCCAAGTTGACGGCTTCCATCAACCAATTGACGGCAAATCAAGCGAAGCACGACGAACAATTCGCGCAATTGATGGAAATCCTAAATCAATTGGCGACGAACAACAAAGGAGATGTGAACCCTAATCCGACACCAAAGACGGCACCTTTGAAGAAAGAGAAGGAAAAAGAGGAGATTTTTACCCAAAATCAACCCTTTTTGGTGGAGGAACTGAACGGGGACGAAGACAAAGAGCCATGGAAGGTCGACTACCGCGAGGAGGTACGGCGGAAGGCGGTGGAGAGCCAAAGGGGGGGCGGCGGCCCTAGCCGCCCCAATTGGGAGCGACGCGCCAATGAGGAGCCTCAGCCGAACCCCCAAAACAGCCCGGGGGTTCGGCCGTTGCGGGAGAGATGCGGGGGGCTTCCCCGCCTGCGCGGCATCCGGCAGGGGGGCCCATGCCCTGCCGGGTGTCGGCTGGGGCCGGCGAACCCGTCGGACCTCCGGTAGGGCCCACCGGCCCTGCCAGAGGCCCGGCAGGGCCTGCAGCCCCTCCGGCAAGCCCGGAGGGGCCCGCTGGAGACCCGCCGAGTGCGGGAACCCCCTTGGCAGCCGCTAGGGGGGAGGGAGACTCACGGCCAGGGCCTGGGGGGCTTTTTCGAGGCCCCCAGGCAGCGGACAGCGGTAAAGGGTGGTCGCGGGCAATTTTTGGGAGGTTTTTTCGACCCTTCAGAGCGTTGACCAGCAGCTGAGGATCCTTCCGATGGCGACAGACGCGGGAGAGACTATTATTCTGACGACAGTGATGGCTACGATGCGGAATTTGGCAATGATGTAGGTTGGGACGAGTTTGAGGGCCGGCAGGGAGATTACCGTGGAGACTATGGGGATCGCGGAGGAGGGCCACCTAGGCATTACGAGACCCTGGATGAGAGGAGACAGCACCACCGCCCGCATCACAGAGAGGATTGGAGGCCCGAGCAGGGGCACTTTGGGAGAGAATGCAGAGCACGGAAGCTGACGATGCCACTATTTTCTGGTGATGATCCGCATGCATGGCTGTTCACCGCAGAGAGATACTTCGTAGCACACCACATGTCCGAGGCACAGAAGCTGGAGGCGGCGGCCATCTGCATGGAGGGGAGAGCCTTGTGGTGGTTCCAGTGGAAGGAGAGGAGACAGCAAATCCGGAGCTGGGAGGAGCTGAAAGACTTGGTGCTGGAGAAGTTTAGATACCCCCGCTTGGGGAACCTACACGAGCAGCTATTTGCCCGCATGCAGGAGGGGCCGGTGCGGGAGTACATCGAGAGATTTGAGACACTGGCAGGGCGAGTTCATGGGGTGTCGGACGAGTCGCTGGAGGGCACCTTCTTGAAGGGGCTGCGACCTAGTCTTCGGGCTGCGGTGAGGCCGTACAAGCCTCAGGGACTTTCAGAGGTCATCAAGATGGCGCAGATGGTGGAGGACTCCCGAACTGAGGATAGGAGAGGCGGGAGCAGCTACAGTGGGCAGCTACAGCGGGGCACCGCGACTGGAGCAGGCGGAGCAGGGGTCACTACTGAGGCAGTTCAGGCAAGGCTTGAGAAAACGGTAGAGCAGAACAATCCACCACCGGCTGGGGGCCAATTCCGACGATAACCGATGCGGAAATGAGGGAGAAGAGGCAAAAAGTGATCTGTTTCAGATGCGACGAGCGCTTCACTCCAGGACACCGCTGTGTGGATCGGAAGCTGCAAGTGTTGATAGCGGAAACAGACGAGGAAGATGACGGAGGACGAAAGGATCAGCGGGACGACGACTCTCACTCAGAGTAGCCCCACCGGTACTTACACCACCTTGAGGACAAGGTGGCTCGGAGGGGACAACGACTCCCACTCAAAGTAGCCACACCGGTACTTACACCACCTTGAGGACAAGGTGGCTCTTTAGGGGGAGTATTGATAGACAAGCAGGGTCTAACCCGCCCCTCCATGGGCCAGGCCCATTACTAGCCGCCGGCCCTCCCTTTGGGTTTTGCGCGCGCGCGCCCCATTAGCCTAGGAACCCTAATTTCTTTTATTTATAGAGGCTAGCCGTCATTTGTATTTTTCATGCTTGATATTTGATATTTTCTATTAAGCATCTTTAGGTTAGATCTTAGATTAAACAAGTGCGGACGTCCTCTTCGGCGTCTTGGGAGGAGAGCACACCTCTTTTGTGCTCAAATATCTTGTTATTTCCATTGTTTTATCTATTAAAAATCGTATCTTTGTTGGTTCCTAACACTTAATAATGGGTCAAATTAGTATCTGTATTAACACACTTATATATGACTTTGTATTCAACTTTTTAGTTGGTGTAAACTTGTGTGTTGCCAAAATTAAATCTTTTACATTGGATTGCAAGAATGAGTGTGGTTTCCTGCGTAGAGGATCTAAAAAATCTTCACGTGCACAATAGGTGAGTTGATAATCATCATATCTCCAAGATGCATGAAAATTTATCAATTTTCTAATTTTTTCATCCACAAACCCCCATCACAAATTTTCTTTTCCCTCATGTGTCATATTTGGTATTAGAGCCAAAATTTGATCTTTCTCAAATTTTTATTTCTTTTCTTCTTCTTCATCCATTAGGTTTTAGATTAAACAATCAAAATTAAAAAGTGAAAAAAAGTAATAAAAATCAATCAAACGAAAGAAAAAAGGAAAGAAAAAAATCAAAAAACAGCGAGAAGAAAAAAAATCGAAAAAGAGATAAAAATCTCAGGAAATTTTTTTGCTATAATGTTCAGTGTGATTTATAAGAGTTTTTGATATCTTCCATATGCTACATTAACTTCAAAAAAAATTTAGATGATTTTCTAAAAAATTTCTCGATCATATTTACACATAATTCGATATTTTGAAAATTGTATAGATGTTTTCAATTAAATTTCAAATCCATTTGAACAAGTTGTAAGCCAGTTCGAGTCACTACATATTTTGAAGGAATGATCAAAGAAATCTATGCACCTAAAAATACTACTGATGCAGACGAATGCTTATATAAGCCTACTACTCATCTCAATATCGTTAGAAGTTTACCTATAATACCTAAAGCTGACGAAGGTTGGCGTATGACTAGCATTTATCAGACCTATTTCAAGATAGGTTGTAAGTCTTATAAATTGATGATTAATGACGGAAGTTGTGTTAATATTATTGTCAATTCAGCATCAGAGAAAATGTGTTTAACAGCTAAACCTCATCCCAGCCAAAAACGTCACTTGGGTTGATAAGACGACTCATTCAATTACTCGACGATATTTAGTACCTATCTAGTTTGTGAGCTACCATGTTCATATTTGATGTGACATTATACACATGGAGGATGCACACATTTTTTAGAAAGGATTTGGTTGTATAATCCAGACGTGATAAGTTTTAGAAGGTTAAACACACACATTCATATTTAATAGGAAGAAAATTATGGTGATACCTTTCCAGTCCAAGATTCAAGTTATTACTCAAAATAATGGGTTGAACTCTAATGAGCTAATAAGCATGAGCAAGCCTCTAAAATCCGAACGAGACCCTTTACCAGATTTCAAGTT
This sequence comes from Scilla litardierei, assembly GCA_030789695.1. NCBI lineage: Eukaryota > Viridiplantae > Streptophyta > Magnoliopsida > Asparagales > Asparagaceae > Scilla > Scilla litardierei. Next base: position 105,335,343 of record CM061139.1, on the reverse strand, counting down.
ATGAAGTACGTAATTGAGCCCAAACCACATGATAAGTCAAAGATCAAGTTAAAGCCTACATCTATATACATACCTACATACCTGAGATCGAACTTGAGCACAAACCAGAGTTCCCGATCAAACCCTAGCCAAATACTCAACATGAGATTAAGTTTGGCCCAAACCTCAGTTTGCGATTGAGCCTAAATCAGATCACACTCTTGAATCTGAGATGAATCTACGACTAGAGGTATCATTTGAGCCACACGTTAATTATTTACCGCCACTTCGCTTAGTAATGTCGCTTGAGTAGGTTAAGCACATCTTTCATATCATATCAACAAGCTGGTTCTATACGCTTTTATACCTTTTGTGATTTGAATATATTTTCAAAATATATGCATGTGTACGTCTACATCTTGTTATATTTCAAATATTTCAAAATTCACGGACGTGTCCTCTCCAACTAAAAGAGACTACTAATTTCTATTCAGTTAAGCTCATTCTGTTACCAATCACCAAGTAATAAAATCCTTAAAGATGGGAAAAATGATCAGGATTTAATTTTAATTTGGATTCAAGAGTGTGAGCCTAAATCAGATCACACTCTTGAATCTGAGATGAATCTACGATTAGAGGTATCATTTGAGCCACACGTTAATTATTTACCGCCACTTCTCTTAGTAATGTCGCTTGGGTAGGTAAGCACATCTTTCATATCATATCAACAAGCTGGTTCTATACGCTTTTATACCTTTTGTGATTTGAATATATTTTCAAAATACATGCATGCGTACGTCTACATCTTGTTATATTCCAAATATTTCAAAATTGATGGGCGTGTCCTCTCCAACTAAAAGAGACTACTAATTTCTATTCAGTTAAGCTCATTCCGTTACCAATCACCAAGTAATAAAATCCTTAAAGATGGGAAAAATGATCAGGATCTAATTTTAATTTGGATTCAAATTAATATTTGAATCTTTAGAATTTATTTTTATAATATTTGAGTCCTTTTAGAATGTGTTATTTTAGTTTTTAAGAGTTTCCTTTTTAATGAACACCGAGTCTTTAGAGTGTCCTTTTTTTAAAAAATGAGTTTTTTTCCTTTTTAAAAAGCTTGAGTCTTTTTAAGTTTCATGTTCTAAGAAACTCTTTTTTAATTTATTTAGAAATCTTTATTTGATTCTATTTAGAAATTTGAATATGAGTTAAATTAATTTATAAATATGACATTGTCTTCAACATATTAGTTATGATGAATTGTATAGAATTTGTGAAAATTGATGTTTTGTATTTGTCAAAATTAAATCTTTTTGTAGTGAAATGCAAGAGTGGGCTTGGTAGCTAGGGCGTGAGTTCCAAAAAATCTTCACGTGCTAAGTATGTGAATCTGTGATCATCATATATCCCGGGTACGATGCCTCAATTCCTTAATATTTTTTCTTCTCCAAAACACCACTATAATTTTCCTCTTTCGTCCTACGTTAGTACGGTCGACCAATATCTACCATGGGTAAAAATACTCATGTGTAGTAGCACATTTGATTCATTGGATTGTCTGCTACTCCTAAATAGGGATCTCATTTGAGAGCTCATTCATTTGGATGGTCGATCACAACATAGAATAGCAATCCTTTCAGATATCTCTAATGACATCTAATATTCAGATGCATTCAGAAGTTATTATGTTTGTTAGAATTTTTTTAAAAATATATTTCACTCAACCCAAAACCCAAATTGCTTGAAATAATAAGAGGGGTGATAGAAAAGATCTGGAGTTGTGGCATGACACTTATTCTTATACTTCAATGGGATTGTATATATGTATGGTTGGTCTGCTAAAACCAACTTGTTAGGTTATGGCCATTATCATGTGCTTTGTTGTGGCTTGAGCGTCAAAACAATGAATTACCAGAGATGTATTATAGCAAAAATTGTAAAACATACAAGACATTATCCTTACAAGTTACAACTTCATATTTGCAAAGTGTGATACAACTATAAAAAATTCATGCACGTAAATTACACATTCTTCCTTTGCATAAAATGTCATACAAGTATATGAGAAAATAATAGCACACTACTCGAATTCATATTAAACAACATATGCACATTCTTCAACAACTAATTTCACATATCACTTAAAGTATGAAGCTTACAATACATGATGAAAAATGCAACATTCTGACACAGCTACGAGATGGTTTATTTTTTATGCATAAGTGGAACTTCATGTGAATTCTAAACATAAATAAGAGCAGCGACAACAAGCGCACCAATCATAATCAGCAGGGCCTTCAAATAGTTGTCCAATTGCTGTCCAGGAGCCATTTGCCGGGGGAAACCATGGGCATGTGGGCCGTGGAAAGAATGAGGATAACCATACGGGAAACCAGCAGCTGGCCCATAAGCACTTGCTTCCGGAAACCCGTGAACTTGAAAGTTTAATAACGGGAATAGACCACCAATAGCAGCAGAGAATGTAAAGTTGCCGAACCTTGTGCCGGCCACTGGAGCGCCACCCATGAACCATGGATTCACATGAGGAAAGTGGTTAGGGTCAGGAGGCGGTGCAGTTGCCGGCCTGTGCCCAGTCGGGCGATGGGGAATGTTAACCCCTGGCATTGCTTTAGATCTCGGATCCGTGGACGTTTTCCCCCTGCCATACAAAGGGACTAACTTCTCTTCTTCAATAATGGCTTTGCAAACAGGACACTCTGAAGAATGGGAATGAACATGGAGCCATTGGTAAAGGCACGGCCAGCAGAAAAGGTGCCCGCAAAGGGTAACTATCGGGTCTTGAGCCAATTCCAAGCAGATGTTGCACTCAAAATTTCCAGCATCATTGTTATTGTTTCCACTGCTGCTGCTACTCCCATAAGAAAAGGACCCCTGGGGTTCACTGCTTGAAGATTCGGAAAATCCCGTAGCCATTAACTAACCCTATATTTCACTGCCTGCATACATCAAAACCCATACCTTATCGCAAGAATTCAACTTAGGCTAACTTAGGCTAACTTAGGCTAACGTTTGGATTACTCTGTAGCACAACAAGGCATTCATACGATAATGCCCCCAACAAAATTAAAACGCCCAAGTCAATAACAATGAAGATCAACTCTTTCACGTAATCTATTAAACAAGCAAAATGTATTCTACAAATCTAAAAATCGTTGTATCAACTGATAATTCTAAAAGCAAAAATAGATCGAGAGAAAAAGGCAATCAAATACAAAAGATGAAACTGGATCTAGGGTTCCCAACATAATACGCTGGAAGAGTTGGACCTTATTGGATTGATTACAACCCTAGAAAGGAAATTACGAAGAAAAGAAAAAAAATCCTAATCGATGGAAGGGGCGAACCTGAAAACGGCCGAAAAATTCGGCGCTGCCGGAGAATTTTCGAGAGGCAGCGATCGGCGATTTTAACTGAGGGGAGCGTGAAGACTGATTTTAATTGATTTGATTCGATTTGGCCCCAACGAAAAAAGAGGGATGAATAAAAGGGACGGTTGGTCAATAAAGAAGATTCCGGAGAAGTTACTCCCTCCCCACAAGGTGTGATATTCTCACCCAGTTTTGTTTGGGAACTTCTTTGCACACATACTATTTTTTTTTTACTGTGCACACCTACAAATAAAATATTAGTATTTAAGTTTTTACTTTGCACATAAATAGGAATACCGAAATTACTTATAAGCCAAAACACCCAAAAATCAGTTAATGCAATCATAAAACAAAGTTAATATATATACTTATCGACTGAAGGATAATTCGAATCGTGATAAACTTCTGTCAAACATGTTTATTTAGGAGATGAAAATCGTGAAATCCATATATCGTGCCAAAAAATTTTAGGGCACGAACGATTTTTGGACAGTGAATTTTTACTACCTATGCATAACAGGCAAAATTGTAGACATGTTGTGCGCGTTGAAAAATATTGTTCAGTGCATAAATTTTTAATTTAAAATGACTGATTATCATTTATACAAATGAGAGTTGTTGATGTGACTTTGTCCTATGTGGCAATATCACATCAACACCCCTCCAAACTTTTTCCACTTGGACTCTCTTTATTTACAGTGTTGCCATTGATATTTTCCCCGTTTGACTCACATATTTACATGTTTACCATTGGGATTTTTACCACTTTTACACCCGACGATACCGACACACACTTCTCACTCCTTTTCGATTTGCGTGCGTGCACCGTATCCTGATCGTGGGTGGTTTTTTGTGTCGTGCACTGTAAATATGATAATATAGATATGCTAATTTTTGATATCCTTATCAGATGATAATCAAAAAATTGGGAAATTAAATTTCATTTTCTGTTGACCGATCAAAAAATTATCCAATCTTTATGATCTAATGGGTTCAGTTGGCAACTGATCATTTCTCTGAGTCATTTTAGAGTAATTGTTGTTAGGAATAAGTCTGTAGTTAATTTTTGCCTGATTATTTCTGTGCATAAAATTTTAATTACCCTGAAATTACGTAACTAACGCGCAAATCATGCAAAAATTTTGCCTATTGTGCGCGGTGAGTAAAAATCGTTGCGCTCCTCAAAATTACTCAACGTGCAAATTTTGCATGTTGTGCACGTTGAGTGATTTTGGGGAGTGCAACGATTTTTACTCACTTCATACAACATGCAAAAAATTTACAGTTGTGCGAGGTGATTGAAATTCGTTGCACTCACCAAAATTACTCATCACGTACAACATGCAAAAATTTAGCTTGTTGTGCACGTTGAGTAATTATATTGTTCAGCACATCAATTTTTAATCTAAAACTAGTCATAACCCGTGCTCGCGGGCACAGTTCACTTAAGATTTTTCCTCGCGAAATCTTTGTTCCCCAAAAAATTATTTGCACAGCCAAAATTTAAAAGAAGAACAAATTAGCGTAAAAATATTTAGCGGCATGGGCCTTCGAGCGGAACAACAAATTGTAAGGATCGCCTTACCCTTGTGATACTAACAACAACACACCAGAGGGGATGAATAGTATAATGGCAATAAATCGTGCAATTAAAATGTAACTTGCAAATGCGGAATAATAAATGCAAGACGAATTAATCGACACAATCAATCCAAACGCAAACACAAGATTTTACCCTGGTTCCCCAAACTTCGGTACGTTCAGCCACACCAATATTCACTATATTCCCACAAAGAGAAGTGAATACAAATCACATAAAGAGATACCTCACCGAGAGGATTTTGCCTTACACAAGGACCCAACCAACCCTACACAAGGGTCAAACTCCCACCTAGAGAATTACTAACTCCCACTCAGAGAATTAGGGTTAGCCCTACACTAGGACACCAAACTCCCACACAGAGAGCTACTCCCACAAAGAGAGTTATTCACACTAAGAGAATATCATATTCCTACCAAGAGAAACACTCCCAGAGAGAGAGAGAGAGAGAGAGAGAGAGACTAATTCCCACAAAGAGAATTAGTGTTACAAAGAAACACCAAGTAAAACAAATACTCTTACATATGCCTTGAGATGCTTACTCATAGATGAATGCATGGCATGGAAGAGGATCTCCAAGTGTTGAGATTTGCTTGAAAGCACTTGGATGATTTTCCTTGAGCTTGACTTCAATGCATAAAGAGGAGAATGAGCTCTAAGAGGGAAATGAGAGAGTTTGAGAGTGGCTTAATCAATCTCTAATGATATGCAATAGCATCAAGAAGTTCTAATAATCTCAGCACTCTCAGATATATAGGAACCATATATCAACTCTCAAAACCTAAGAAAACAGCAAAAAACAAAAAGCTGCAACGTCTAGTTTCTGGGTTGAAACATCATTGACAGTCGACTGATGAACAAATGACAGTCGACTGTCCAACGGATAGAAAATATCCAACGTCTATAATCTGAGCCAAGACAGTCGACTGAAGAAGACAATACAGTCGACTGTAACCAGGACAGGCGCCTGTAAACCTTCAGCAGGCGACTGCTGCATGGGATGGAATAAAACAGAGTGTTGCACTCTTTCTCCCAATAAGCATACATGCGACTGAAGAACAAAATGCAGTCGACTGTAAAATAGACAGGCGACTGTATATCCGTCATCAGTCGACTGCTGCAGGAGATGGAGAAAAACAGAGAGATGCAATATTCACACTAACGCCGTTCAGACGACTGTTGGCCATTTCACAGGCGACTGTAAATATACTTGCGACTGTAAATTGATCAGCAGTCGATTGATGCGAAAAGCTCAAGTAGAGTCAATAGAAATGTTGACTTGAGCAGTGCATCACAGTCGACTGTAGAAGGCTCGACAGGCGACTGGAAATCAGCCAGTCGACTGTAAATCCTTCAGCAGGCGACTGATGGAAAGCCAGAGACTCCAAATGAGTCTTTGGACAAGATGAACCTATTGGGTTGGATTCTATGATAATCCTAAGGCTCACTAAGATGGTTAAAATGCATATGTATGAATGAGTAGACCATCTATCAATGCATTACATTAACCTAGACTCAAATGAGAGAGAAAGAAATAAAGGAAATATTACTTGGATTACATTACTTTCCTTAGAGTCTATGTCTTCAATCTTGATGTCTTGATGCTCCTCATCATCTCCAAGCTTTGTCACCCCTTGAGTCCAAGCTTTGGCCATTCTCCACTTGATGTTCATCCTTGCACCAAGTGTTTAGTCTCCAAAAATGATATTCTTGAAATGTAACTATGAGACTAAAACAAGAGAGTCATTAGCAACAACATAATGTTGTGATCATCATCAAAATAACATTGGTATGAAACACCAATACTAAACACAAATTTGGCGCACACGCCTTCGACACGGAACAACAAATTCGGCACGGACGTCTTCGGCACGGAACAATAAATTAGCGTAAAAAAAGTTGGCGCGGACGCCTTCGGTGCGGAACAACAAATTAGCGTAAAAAAATCGACGCTGCCGCCTTAGGTTAAGATTTTCTCCACAAAATCTTTGTTCACAAAAAAATTATTTCCACAGCCAAAATTTAAAACAACAGATTAGCGTAAAAATATTTAGCGGCACGGGCGCCTTCGGAGCGGAACAACAAATTAGCATAAAAAATTTAGTGGGTGTAACGACTGGTTTTCATGTATTTGGATTATCTATATTATATATATATGTTTTGGTGGATTTTCTCCTTATGTGTGGTTTTCGTCTCCGTAGCTTTCGTTTTCGTTCGTTTCGTTGTGATTTTCTAGCCTCTTCCTTGAAATCGTTGATCTTGGAGTAAGTCACTCGTGACGAACTTCAAATCGCTCATATTTTAGAGTTAGAGTGATCTTAGAAGCTATATGAATCTTTCCGAAGCTTCGCGCTTCATTTCGGCACTTTTCGTGCACCTTAGTTCGTTCAAGAAGGGGGACCAACCGACTAGATTGAGATCTAGTCGGTCAGGAACTCTACTGGAACCGACTAGTTCATTGAATCAATTGTACAGGAGTTACTGTTTACTCTTAGTCGGTCTAAGAACAACCACCGACCAACTAGATGTGAAACTAGTCGGTCAGAACTTGCTCTCAGACCGACTAGTTCCTTTGATAAATTTCACCTAAGTTACTGTTTATCGTTAGTCGGTCCAAGAACAACCACCGACCGACTAGGTTGCAAACTAGTCGGTCAGCCATTGTTCTTTAACCGACTAATTCATTGACCATTTTGTTGACCTGAGTTACTGTTTGGTGTTAGTCGGTCACAGTTAATCGACCGACCGACTAGTTGTTGAACTAGTCGGTCAGCCAACCTTCTTTGACCGACTAATCAACCCAGAAACCCTAATTTTTGGGCAGCCGCCGGCTTGTTTCCTATTTAAACCCCAAACGTTTTCTTTTCCTTCCTTCTCTTCTCTTGGCCATTTCCTTTCCCCCTTGACCTCTGATCTTCCCCAACTTTCCTCTAGCCATTCCTCCTTCCTCAAGGGCCCCTCTCCCTCTCCATTTGGGCCGGCCATCACCTCTAGGCCGCCGGAAAACCCCCCAAAACCCCCAAAATCTCATTTCTCCAGATTTTCTCCCCATTTCCAGATCTGAGCCCTAGTTTCCACGGATCGTTTCTTCCGTCGCCGTGGTTGCTCGGCATCGTTCCTCCGCTCCAATACGGTAGTGAATCGATCCTTTAATATTCTCATAACCCGTTTTGTGATTTTTGATAAACCCTAATAAAACTAGGTTGGATATTGTTCTAATATTGATTTGCCATGGCAGCGATCTCATCCCCGTAGCTAACATTTTGTGACGTGCCTCGTTGATCGTCATCCTTGGTGCTAGGCAAGTGAAACTTGCCACTTAGGGTTTTAGGCCATGTTCTAGGCCATTTACTTGTTTTAGCGTAAAAGAGACTAGGCAGTGAAAGGATAGCTGCCTAGACGCCTTTGATCTAGCTTGACAACGAAGCTAGGTCAGTCACCTTCATCATGTTTGCATGTCATGTTTAAGTTCAATTAACGGTACGCAAATATCTGTTCATGTCATTGCATACTTGCTTGTTCATCGTGTTTGTGTAGCACACGCTACTTTAAAATGTAAGCTGCGGCGAGTAGGATTTTGACTCCTACATCGTGACTTGAGGCTAGGTGCACCCCTATGCCAAATACATTTCCTGGCTCGTGATCCAGAAGCGAGCATAGTGTGTTGCTAATCCCAACGCTCGATACACGTGGAGGGGTAGGGTTAAACGGTCGCTTGAGCTTAGGAGTTGGCCCGATCAGCCACTCTAGCCAAAAGACGGAAACTCTGAGCACAAAGTGAAAATCGTGATAAGTGATTGGTGATAAGTGAAAATCGTGATAAGTGATTCGTGAATTAGTGATTTGGTAGTTTTTACTACATCGTGCGTGCTTGTCCCTTCTTGACCTTTTTAACTGTTGCATCATACTTAAATGTCATGTCATTGCATCCTACTTGAACTGTTAGGTTGTTAGTTTACTTTCAATTTCCTTGCCCAAGTCTTTTAGACTTGCTGACATGTGCCCCTCTCTCTTTTGGGTGACACATGTTAGATCCTGAGCCAGAGTTCATTGGAGAGGACGTGGTGTTTGCTGACGCTGAGTCAGGACCCGCGTTTGCTGAGGAAGAGTGCGTGGACACTGGGGACCAGTCCTAGTGTCTTCGTTGAGCTTTCCCTTTTGTTTTTGACTGCTGTAGTTGTCGGTGCGCAGCACCTATACTTTGTTATGTTTGTCTTTGTTGGCCTTGTTCTGGGCCTTTAGACTCTTTCCTTTAGCCTGGTGGCTTTTCTGGATGTTGAACTTATTTTTAATGTTGGACAATTCTGAGATTTGAGATTTTATTTCAGTCTCTCTTTCTTGTCATTATTATTGTTGTTCCGTTTGCACTTACAGGGACCTGCATATGTTTTGTTGACGCTTATCAGGCGTGTGGCTTCACAGCTCCACGTCTGTGCGGACCTTCTCACGTCTCGCCTCCATTGCTTTGGGAAGCGGGGCGTGACAGGTTTTGTTGGTGGCCCATGCAGGTCCTCTTCTGTAACTGCGATTATCGGAATAACGATGATAATATTAGAATGTCCAATAAACTAAGTTCGACATCCGAGTCATAAGCTATGAGTCTAATCTGTTTCGTTTTCTGTGTCATTAGATGGCAGGAAGGCGATTTACCCGTGGTGGTGGTGGCTGATCGGTCCATATTTTACACCTTTTTTCTGCATGTTTTCACGCCATTTCGATTGCTCATATTGCGATTTTCACGAGTATTCGACGATATTGCGTTACTTTTCACTATTTCTTGTTTTTGTCGGATTTCAGGAAATATGGAGCGATCAGGGGCCAAAATGAGCTTAAGGGACTTGCACCCACTCCGGAGCGTCACCCAAGGCTCTTTTGAGGGCTATTCGGCGATGGGAGACGGGTGGAAGAAGAAACTCCGTAGGAGCGACGAGGAGGAGAAACGGAGAAGATTGGGCATTTACAGCATGCCACTCGGCCGAGTGGAGCACTCACTCGGCCGAGCAAGAAGACCACTCGGTCGACCCGACCGGACACGCTCCAACAGAAGGAATTGGGCGTGCACTCGGCCGAGGGACGATATCCCACTCGACCGAGTATGAAGATCGCATCGCCCGAGTGGCATGTGAAATCCACCATCAAAAGAGGCCGACTTACTGGAAATGTACAGGCTTTTGACGGTTCCGACTCGGCCGAGTACCGAATGTCCCTCGGCCGAGTGAGTAAAGCGACTCGACCGAGTCACCTCCAAAAACAGACCCTCCAAGACCCCCGACTTACTGGAATTTTACAGGGTCTGTCACTCGGCTGAGTAGAGAAGCCCACTCGACCGAGTAGAGAAGTCAACTCGGCCGAGTGATGCCGAGGACACGCAGCGCCCAGATTTTCAGACAGCCTCTCACTCTTTTGAAATCTGCTATCATTCCAGCAATCATAATATTTTTCTCATATTTTTTATGGATAGTAGACTTCATGAAGGTTCCAACGCCGCCAAGAACGCGCCAATCGGAGGTCGGATGAAATCTGGAGAATTTCTACAAGTTGACGCTGCAGTGCAGGAATTTCCACTCGGCCGAGTCACATTTTCCACTCGGCCGAGTCGGCGGCGGGCCCAGATTTTAAGTTGCGGTTTGGGCTGTTTTTGGGCACGAATTTGAGGGGTTTTCTAGGGTTATTTGCTAGGGTTTTGGGGGGATATAAAGGGGTTTTGTAGCCATCATTAGAGGGGGTTCCCATATGTTTTCTTAGGATTATTTTAGAGGTTAGGCCATGCCCTAGGCCCCCTCTTGGATCAAAAAGCTTGTATTTGGATTGAAGATCTTCATCAAAGCTAAGTATTTTTATTCTTATTTTTTGAATCTTTGATTTGCTATCTTTTTACATGCAAGCAATGGTTTTTATTGATTCTCATATCGTTATTGCTATGCTTGGTTGATTGTTGTTCTAGGGATGGGGATGAACCATACGGATCTAATTTCATATTTGTAATGAATAAATTTCTAAATTGCTAGAATTTCTATGAGGTTAGGTTGTGATTGATTTATTACGGATAGGTAGGAATTTCCATCGATTTGGGGTTTGCAAGAGATTGGATTCCTATCGATGGGAATGCCTAGATATTCAATTTAGATTTATAATCGAGATTCGCTAGACTTGGTTTGCAAGAGATTGGACCAAAGCTAGCATTTTTATTATAGATCTATACACATATTCGTTTGCAAGAGATTGGACGAATACGAACTATCACAACATAAATCGTAACTCGAGTTTGCGCGAGAGTGGGCTCGAGGGGCGATTGAACAATGATGTCGACCATAATGCTAGTGGCTTAGATTAGGGTTTGCACGAGAGTGGGCCCTAATCTAGGTTGCTATAGACCGGCAATAGCGCGAGAGCGTGGGCTTGGTTCTCTATTCAGTTACGACTAGTTCACCTCGACACAAGTCTAGTAATATTGAGATTTACTATTTACAAGGATGAATGACGACCCGTAGTAGGGATTTCCTAGCCCTAGACACTTTTATTATCTTATATTTGAATCGATATTTTATCCAACTTCTCTATCACCGACACCAACATCCATCACCATTTCCATTATATCATTCCATACCCATCTCCACCAATAAGACATTCGTAGTTGAGCCAACCTAGGATAGATTGGAACCAACACCACCTCCTTGTGTTTGTTACCCGCTCGCCACTACCCCGTGCGCTTGCGGTAAAAATACAATCGTTCTTCGGGTGTATATCCGGGGCCGATCAAGTTTTTGGCACCGTTGCCGGGGAGGTGTTTCCCGTTGGGTGCCAATTTGTCACAATTAGGTTGATTAGACTACGAAAAAAAATTAAAAAAAAAAGGAAATTTTCACCCCCGCCACCATTATTATCATTTCTATATTCTTTTGTGCCACTGATATCTTTTCTCCAGGTATTTATCTTTGTTGATCAGGTGCTATGGATTATACTACGTGGACCACAGATTTTGATCAGAGTGCTCAGATGGGAGATTACTATTTTGATCAGAGTGCTCAGATGGGAGAATACTATTATGATCAGAGTGCTCAGATGGGAGAATATTTTTTTGAGGAGATGCACTGGCCCGAGCTTGATGAGAGACAAAGGATTTTTTTTGATGATGAGATGCATGCACACCAGGTTGAAATGCAAGCCGGGCTTGAAAAGAGTAACCTTCTATTGGAACGGGTGAAGAGGCAACTTGAAATGAATGCGCTCATGTTTAAGGTTGCGATGATTCCCAAAGATATCAGTTCTGTTCCTTCATCTTATGGGCAAGAAGCATCTCCAATCATATTACCAGAGCCAGAATGTGTCGCCGTCGATCCCACATCCTACAATACAGCTGTTGCATATGAAGAGTGGATGGACAAAGGTACAGTAGAGGAAGCAGAAATTGAGCCACCAGCGCAGCCAGAGGAGGATGGATTTCAGAGATTATTGGAGGGTCTCTTGGAGTCAATGAGGTTCACCGGTTCAGAGAGCATTACAGCAGGCGATGCATTTGAGCTACGATTTGCAGATTTTGTTATGAACCGTGTTTCAGCTGCAGGAACAATTGAGGAGGACATCCATGTCAGTCTTGAGGGGGATAGACTATATTTTCGGATTGCTTGCGGGCATTCCCCTCCACATGATACATCCCCACAAGCTGACACACTTGAGCAGCCAACATCACCATTCCAGAGAGAGCCCACATTGATAGTTGATGAGAAGGCAAAGGAGCACGCTGTCGAGCCAGATCATATTGATGAGAAGGCCTCACATGCGGAGCCCGAGCATGCTTTTGAGGAGGCCTTACATACAGAGCCAGAGCTTATCATCGAGGAGGTCGTACATCAGGACGAGGACATAGCCATTCATAAGGATCCCGAGCACTATTCTCCTCCATTAGAGCTCCCGCAGCCACCTCATCCTTCCACTGACGTCGAGGACTATCCCACAGAGCTTACTGCTCCCACTCAGGGAGATATTTTTACCCATTCCATTTCTGAATCATGTATTCCATTAGATGTTTACTTTGATTCAGATATTTTTGACACGTCATACCTTTTGCAGTGCACGTACGATTATGGATCGGAGGTATGCTTGGACGTGTCACGGTTTGACGAGCCTATCGAAGAGGTCCACACCTATGATCCAGATTTACCTGAGCAGCTGAGAGAGGACGCCACAGAGATAGCTATCAAAGAACAAGAGGATATTGAATTATTTCCAGGGAAGTACCGTCCACCACTATTTATTTCATATATTTCTATAGACGATCCTCTTTGGAATACTTTTATTATGAGGGTGAAATTTTTGCAGCGAACTGATGCATCCTATTCTCTGCAGGGTACATGTGGAGTCCTTGTGAGAATGCTGGAGGATGCAATGCTGGAGTTCGTTGGAGTCCGTAGACACATGCATCTGGCAGAGCCACAGAAAGAGCAGTTGGAGCAATTGCCTGCACTGGCAAAGATACTGGATCCGCTTTTTGCTATAGGTGATATCAATCCAGTAGTGTAGAAATTTTTACGTTTTAAATAAACACGAATCCTCTCGACAGCGAGAGGACCGTTTAGATTTGCTTTAATAAATATCACCTCATATGACGGCAACAAAAATCTTTTACACCCCAAACCCATTATATATATTAATTCCCCTCTCCATATTTTGATACGCCACATCCTTTTTGCTCACCACATTCGAGCATTTCTTTCAAGTGAAACCTTACTTTCTTATTCATTTGACTTGATCACCCTTTGCAAAGCCGTGACATTTTTGATCGAGTCATTTGAATAGGATTGTTTGGTATAAGCTTGGGGGAAAGCGATCTCATGCATCATTGTATGTGCATGTAGTTGCATTAGGATTTCATGTCATCCATTTCATCATTTTTCATTCACCCCCTTATTGTTATCGTTGTTCCTCATATTCTTTCATTATGATCACATTGAGGACAATGTGAAGTTTAAGCTTGGGGGAGTGCATTTCCATGCCATTTAGATGCATTAGTTGCATTTTTACTTTATTTTAGGGTTTTTAAAATTTTTCAAAATTTTGCATCATCTTTTTGAATTTTCCATCTTATTTTCCTTTTATGTGTGTTCATGCATCATATTGTGTGCTTGTTTTTCTTTTCTTTCCTCTCTTTTATCTTTTCTTATTTCTTTATTTTCCTTTCTCTTCTTTTGCTAGATGCGTTCCTTATGATGACATCTCTTATTGCTTTAGCAACCATCACGATGCTTATTATTCCTTGCCATGCTACTTAGCGTATTCCATAGTCTTACTATTCATATGTGCTTGCATATCATTTCTTTTAATGATTCATCTACATGAATGCATGATATTAATTGAAGCTGAATGTATGGATTAGTGTTTGGTATGCTTTTGTTGGAAATGCACCAAGATTCACGCATCATTAGTATATCTGAAGCATCAGTTTTATTGTCTTATTCACCTTCTGTTGCATGCCTGATATGGTTGTAGACTTTACCGCTTGACTTCACTTTTTATTGAGATGATTGAGAATATCCATGCTTACATATGAGTTTTAGTTGATGTATTATCTTATTGAACCGTTCGTGCACATCTTAGAGTGAACCGAGTGTTACATTATTTCTTTCTCCACATATATCTTTTTATTCTCTACATGTCACTTGAGTTCACCTCCTAAAGCTACTTATATCGCATCTATTTCCCAAAAATCCCCACAAAAGAAAAGTTAGCTCCAAAAAGTCCAAAAAGCCAAAAAGGAGCCAAAATCCAAAAATACAAATCAAATTGCTCCTACAAAAATCCAAGAAGAAAAATGAGAAACAAAGTCCAAAAGAAAAAAAATAATATTTCTCTATCTCATTATTGGAGACACAAAATACTTGGAAAAACCAAGGCAAAAATCCCATTTTCCACTATCATATTCCTTTAGATGTGATGCCTCAAGCTAAGCTTGGGGAGGTTGAATTCATTTGACCATATGAGTGAGTACGACATTAGAGTGGAGAGGTGCACGAATGAGGAAGTTTGATAATGCAGAAACTTAGCAAAATACTTTAGTTATGGAGATTTCTTATGAATCGATATAAATATGTGAATGCCATGATTTATTCCATTCTCTATTGCATGCTTGGTGTGATTTTTTATATGCTTCAGTTATAACTCTTGATTGAAAAGTGCATCGCCAACATTTGTATATTAAATCCTATGAAATGCGTGATGTAGATATGAATTGATTGTATGAATTTAGAGAATCCCTTTTGTTGTTCTTAAAAGCTTGCAAGTACCATGTTTATGTAAGATATGAAATCCTTATAGCATGTGATTTGTATTTTCCAAGTTATCGTGATGTGTAGCTTATGGCTTGAGATCTGAGAGAAGAATCTAGCGACCCCTTCCACCTCGTGTTCTTTCTTTTTCATTTCATTTTCTTTATTTTCATCTCCCGAGTTCGTCTCTCTACTTATCTTCCTCGAGGACGAGTAAGAGGTAAGCTTGGGGGATTTTGATCGGTCCATATTTTACACCTTTTTTCTGCATGTTTTCACGCCATTTCGATTGCTCATATTGCGATTTTCACGAGTATTCGACGATATTGCGTTACTTTTCACTATTTCTTGTTTTTGTCGGATTTCAGGAAATATGGAGCGATCGGGAGCAAAAATGAGCTTAAGGGACTTGCACCCACTCCGGAGCGTCACCCAAGGCTCTTTTGAGGGCTATTCGGCGTTGGGAGACGGGTGTAAGAAGAAGAAACTCCGTAGGAGCGACGAGGAGGAGAAACGGAGAAGATTGGGCATTTACAGCATGCCACTCGGCCGAGTGGAGCACTCACTCGGCCGAGCAAGAAGACCACTCGGCCGACCCGACCGGACACGCTCCAACAGAAGGAATTGGGCGTGCACTCGGCCGAGGGACGATATCCCACTCGACCGAGTATGAAGATCGCATCGCCCGAGTGGCATGTGAAATCCACCATCAAAAGAGGCCGACTTACTGGAAATGTACAGGCTTTTGACGGTTCCGACTCGGCCGAGTACCGAATGCCCCTCGGCCGAGTGAGTAAAGCGACTCGGCCGAGTCACCTCCGAAGACAGACCCCCCAAGACCCCTGACTTACTGGAATTTTACAGGGTCTGTCACTCGGCCGAGTAGAGAAGCCCACTCGACCGAGTAGAGAAGTCAACTCGGCCGAGTGATGCCGAGGACACGCAGCGCCCAGATTTTCAGACAGCATCCCACTCTTTTGAAATCTGCTATCATTCCAGCAATCAGAGTATTTTTCTCATATTTTTTATGGATAGTAGACTTCATGACGGTTCCAACTCCGCCAAGAACGCGCCAATCGGAGGTCGGATGAAATCTGAAGAATTTCTGCAAGTTGACGCTGCAGTGCAGGAATTTCCACTTGGCCGAGTCACATTTTCCACTCGGCCGAGTCGGCGGCGGGCCCAGATTTAAAGTTGCGGTTTGAGCTTTTTTTGGGCACGAATTTGAGGGGTTTTTTAGAGTTATTTGCTAGGGTTTTGGGGGGATATAAAAGGGGTTTTGTAGCCACCATTAGAGGGGGTTCCCATATGTTTTCTTAGGATTATTTTAGAGGTTAGGCCATGCCCTAGGCCCCCTCTTGGATCAAAAAGCTTGTATTTGGATTGAAGATCTTCATCAAAGCTAAGTATTTTTATTCTTATTTTTTGAATCTTTGATTTGCTATCTTTTTACATGCAAGCAATGGTTTTTATTGATTCTCATATCGTTATTGCTATGCTTGGTTAATTGTTGTTCTAGGGATGTGGATGAACCCTACGGATCTAATTTCATATTTGTAATGAATAAATTTCTAAATTGCTAGAATTTCTATGAGTTTAGGTTGTGATTGATTTATTACGGATAGCTAGGAATTTCCATCGATTTGGGGTTTGCAAGTGATTGGATTCCTATCGATGGGAAGGCCTAGATATTCGATTTAGATTTATAATCGAGATTCGCTAGACTTGGTTTGCAAGAGATTGGACCAAAGCTAGCATTTTTATTATAGATCTATACACATATTCGTTTGCAAGAGATTGGACGAATACGAACTATCACAACCTAGATCGTAACTCGAGTTTGCGCGAGAGTGGGCTCGAGGGGCGATTGAACAATGATGTCGACCATAATGCTAGTGGCTTAGATTAGGGTTTGCACGAGAGTGGGCCCTAATCTAGGTTGCTATAGACCGACAATAGCGCGAGAGCGTGAGCTTGGTTCTCTATTTAGTTACGACTAGTTCACCTCGACACAAGTCTAATAATATTGAGATTTACTATTTACAAGGATGAATGACGACCAGTAGTGGGGATTTCCTAGCCCTAGACACTTTTATTATCTTATATTTGAATCGATATTTTATCCAACTTCTCTATCACCGATACCAACATCCATCACCATTTCCATTATATCATTCCATACCCATCTCCACCAATAAGACATTCGTAGTCAACCCAACCTAGGACAGATTGGAACCAACACCACCTCCTCGTGTTCGATACCCGCTCGCCACTACGCCGTGCGCTTGCGGTAAAACTACAATCGTTCTCCGGGTGTATATCCGGGGCCGATCAAGTTTTTGGCGCCGTTCTCCGGGTGTATATGGTGTATATCCGTCACCGCCATGCAGCAGCGCTTCGACCTAGTGCATTTCCATGCCATTTAGATGCATTAGTTGCATTTTTACTTTATTTTAGGGTTTTTAAAATTTTTCAAAATTTTGCATCATCTTTTTGAATTTTCCATCTTATTTTCCTTTTATGTGTGTTCATGCATCATATTGTGTGCTTGTTTTTCTTTTCTTTCCTCTCTTTTATCTTTTCTTATTTCTTTATTTTCCTTTCTCTTCTTTTGCTAGATGCGTTCCTTATGATGGCATCTCTTATTGCTTTAGCAACCATCACGATGCTTATTATTCCTTGCCATGCTACTTAGCGTATTCCATAGTCTTACTATTCACATGTGCTTGCTTATCATTTCTTTTAATGATTCATCTACATGAATGCATTATATTAATTGAAGCTGAATGTATGGATTAGTGTTTGGTATGCTTTTGTTGGAAATGCACCAAGATTCACGCATCATTAGTATATCTGAAGCATCGGTTTTATTGTCTTATTCACCTTCTGTTGCATGCCTGATATGGTTGTAGACTTTACCGCTTGACTTCACTTTTTATTGAGATGATTGAGAATATCCATGCTTACATATGAGTTTTAGTTGATGTATTATCTTATTGAACCGTTCGTGCACATCTTAGAGTGAACCGAGTGTTACATTATTTCTTTCTCCACATATATCTTTTTATTCTCTACATGTCACTTGAGTTCACCTCCTAAAGCTACTTATATCGCATCTATTTCCCAAAAATCCCCACAAAAGAAAAGTTAGCTCCAAAAAGTCCAAAAAGCCAAAAAGGAGCCAAAATCCAAAAATACAAATCAAATTGCTCCTACAAAAATCCAAGAAGAAAAATGAGAAACAAAGTCCAAAAGAAAAAAAATAATATTTCTATATCTCATTATTGGAGCCACAAAATACTTGGGAAAACCAAGGCAAAAATCCCATTTTCCACTATCATATTCCTTTAGATGCGATGCCTCAAGCTAAGCTTGGGGGGGTTGAATTCATTTGACCATATGAGTGAGTACGACATTAGAGTGGAGAGGTGCACGAATGAGGAAGTTTGATAATGCTGAAACTTAGCAAAATACTTTAGTTATGGAGATTTCTTATGAATCGATATAAATATGTGAATGCCATGATTTATTCCATTCTCTGTTGCATGCTTGGTGTGATTTTTTATATGCTTCAGTTATAACTCTTGATTGAAAAGTGCATCGCCAACATTTGTATATTAAATCCTATGAAATGCGTGATGTAGATATGAATTGATTGTATGAATTTAGAGAATCCCTTTTGTTGTTCTTAAAAGCTTGCAAGTACCATGTTTATATAAGATATGAAATCCTTATAGCATGTGATTTGTATCTTCCAAGTTATCGTGATGTGTAGCTTATGTCTTGAGATCTGAGAGAAGAATCTAGCGACCCCTTCCACCTCGTGTTCTTTCCTTTTCATTTCATTTTCTTTATTTTCATCTCCCGAGTTCGTCTCTCTACTTATCTTCCTCGAGGACGAGTAAGAGGTAAGCTTGGGGGATTTTGATCGGTCCATATTTTACACCTTTTTTCTGCATGTTTTCAGCCATTTCGATTGCTCATATTGCGATTTTCACGAGTATTCGACGATATTGCGTTACTTTTCACTATTTCTTGTTTTTGTCGAATTTCAGGAAATATGGAGCGATCGGGGGCAAAAATGAGCTTAAGGGACTTGCACCCACTCCGGAGCGTCACCCAAGGCTCTTTTGAGGGCTATTCGGCGATGGGAGACGGGTGGAAGAAGAAGAAACTACGTAGGAGCGACGAGGAGGAGAAACGGAGAAGATTGGGCATTTACAGCATGCCACTCGGCCGAGTGGAGCACTAACTCGGCCGAGAAAGAAGACCACTCGGCCGACCCGACCGGACACGCTCCAACAGAAGGAATTGGGCGTGCACTCGGCCGAGGGACGATATCCCACTCGACCGAGTATGAAGATCGTATCGCCCGAGTGGCATGTGAAATCCACCATCAAAAGAGGCCGACTTACTGGAAATGTACAGGCTTTTGACGGTTCCGACTCGGCCGAGTACCGAATGCCCCTCGGCCGAGTGAGTAAAGCGACTCAGCCGAGTCACCTCCGAAGACAGACCCCCCAAGACCCCCGACTTACTGGAATTTACAGGGTCTGTCACTCGGCCAAGTAGAGAAGCCCACTCGACCGAGTAGAGAGGTCAACTCGGCCGAGTGATGCCGAGGACACGCAGCACCCAGATTTTCAGACAGCCTCTCACTCTTTTGAAATCTTCTATCATTCCAGAAATCATAATATTTTTCTCATATTTTTTATGGATAGTAGACTTCATGACGGTTCCAACGCCGCCAAGAACGCGCCAATCGGAGGTCGGATGAAATCTGGAGAATTTCTGCAAGTTGACGCTGCAGTGCAGGAATTTCCACTCGGCCGAGTCACATTTTCCACTCGGCCGAGTCGGCGGCGGGCCCAGATTTTAAGTTGCGGTTTGGGCTATTTTTGGGCATGAATTTGAGGGGTTTTCTAGGGTTATTTGCTAGGGTTTTGGGGGGATATAAAAGGGGTTTGGTAGCCACCATTAGAGGGGGTTCCCATATGTTTTCTTAGGATTATTTTAGAGGTTAGGCCATGCCCTAGGCCCCCTCTTGGATCAAAAAGCTTGTATTTGGATTGAAGATCTTCATCAAAGCTAAGTATTTTTATTCTTATTTTTTGAATCTTTGATTTGCTATCTTTTTACATGCAAGCAATGGTTTTTATTGATTCTCATATCGTTATTGCTATGCTTGGTTGATTGTTGTTCTAGGGATGGGGATGAACCCTACGTATCTAATTTCATATTTGTAATGAATAAATTTTTAAATTGCTAGAATTTCTATGAGATTAGGTTGTGATTGATTTATTACGGATATCTAGGAATTTCCATCGATTTGGGGTTTGCAAGAGATTGGATTCCTATCGGTGGGAAGGCCTAGATATTCGATTTAGATTTATAATCGAGATTCGCTAGACTTGGTTTGCAAGAGATTGGACCAAAGCTAGCATTTTTATTATAGATCTATACACATATTCGTTTGAAAGAGATTGGACGAATACGAACTATCACAACCTAGATCGTAACTCGAGTTTGCGCGAGAGTGGTCTCGAGGGGCGATTGAACAATGATGTCGACCATAATGCTAGTGGCTTAGATTAGGGTTTGCACGAAAGTGGGCCCTAATCTAGGTTGCTATAGACCGACAATAGCGCGAGAGCGTGAGCTTGGTTCTCTATTCAGTTACGACTAGTTCACCTCGACACAAGTCTAATAATATTGAGATTTACTATTTACAAGGATGAATGACGACCCGTAGTGGGAATTTCCTAGCCCTTGACACTTTTATTATCTTATATTTGAATCGATATTTTATCCAACTTCTCTATCACCGACACCAACATCCATCACCATTTCCATTATATCATTCCATACCCATCTCCACCAATAAGACATTCGTAGTCAAACCAACCTAGGACAGATTGGAACCAACACCACCTCCTCGTGTTCGATACCCGCTCGCCACTACGCCGTGCGCTTGCGGTAAAACTACAATCGTTCTCCGGGTGTATATCCGGGGCCGATCAAGTTTTTGGCGCCGTTCTCCGGGTGTATATGGTGTATATCCGTCACCGCCATGCAGCAGCGCTTCGACCTAGTGCATTTCCATGCCATTTAGATGCATTAATTGCATTTTTACTTTATTTTAGGGTTTTTAAAATTTTTCAAAATTTTGCATCATCTTTTTGAATTTTCCATCTTATTTTCCTTTTATGTGTGTTCATGCATCATATTGTGTGCTTGTTTTTCTTTTCTTTCCTCTCTTTTATCTTTTCTTATTTCTTTATTTTCCTTTCTCTTCTTTTGCTAGATGCGTTCCTTATGATGACATCTCTTATTGCTTTAGCAACCATCACGATGCTTATTATTCCTTGCCATGCTACTTAGCGCATTCCATAGTCTTACTATTCACATGTGCTTGCTTATCATTTCTTTTAATGATTCATCTACATGAATGCATGATATTAATTGAAGCTGAATGTATGGATTAGTGTTTGGTATGCTTTTGTTGGAAATGCACCAAGATTCACGCATCATTAGTATATTTTAAGCATCGGTTTTATTGTCTTATTCACCTTCTGTTGCATGCCTGATATGGTTGTAGACTTTACCGCTTGACTTCACTTTTTATTGAGATGATTGAGAATATCCATGCTTACATATGAGTTTTAGTTGATGTATTATCTTATTGAACCGTTCGTGCACATCTTAGAGTGAACCGAGTGTTACATTATTTCTTTCTCCACATATATCTTTTTATTCTCTACATGTCACTTGAGTTCACCTCCCAAAGCGACTTATATCGCATCTATTTCCCAAAAATCCCCACAAAAGAAAAGTTAGCTCCAAAAAGTCCAAAAAGCCAAAAAGGAGCCAAAATCCAAAAATACAAATCAAATTGCTCCTACAAAAATCCAAGAAGAAAAATAAGAAACAAAGTCCAAAAGAAAAAAAAATAATATTTCTCTATCTCATTATTGGAGCCACAAAATACTTGGGAAAACCAAGGCAAAAATCCCATTTTCCACTATCATATTCCTTTAGATGTGATGCCTCAAGCTAAGCTTGGGGGGGTTGAATTCATTTGACCATATGAGTGAGTACGACATTAGAGTGGAGAGGTGCACGAATGAGGAAGTTTGATAATGCTGAAACTTAGCAAAATACTTTAGTTATGGAGATTTCTTATGAATCGATATAAATATGTGAATGCCATGATTTATTCCATTCTCTATTGCATGCTTGGTGTGATTTTTTATATGCTTCAGTTATAACTCTTGATTGAAAAGTGCATCGCCAACATTTGTATATTAAATCCTATGAAATGCGTGATGTAGATATGAATTGATTGTATGAATTTAGAGAATCCCTTTTGTTGTTCTTAAAAGCTTGCAAGTACCATGTTTATGTAAGATATGAAATCCTTATAGCATGTGATTTGTATCTTCCAAGTTATCGTGATGTGTAGCTTATGGCTTGAGATCTGAGAGAAGAATCTAGCGACCCCTTCCACCTCGTGTTCTTTCCTTTTCATTTCATTTTCTTTATTTTCATCTCCCGAGTTCGTCTCTCTACTTATCTTCCTCGAGGACGAGTAAGAGGTAAGCTTGGGGGATTTTGATCGGTCCATATTTTACACCTTTTTTCTGCATGTTTTCACGCCATTTCGATTGCTCATATTGCGATTTTCACGAGTATTCGACGATATTGTGTTACTTTTCACTATTTCTTGTTTTTGTCGGATTTCAGGAAATATGGAGCGATCGGGGGCAAAAATGAGCTTAAGGGACTTGCACCCACTCCGGAGCGTCACCCAAGGCTCTTTTGAGGGCTATTCGGCGATGGGAGACGGGTGGAAGAAGAAGAAACTCCGTAGGAGCGACGAGGAGGAGAAACGGAGAAGATTGGGCATTTACAGCATGCCACTCGGCCGAGTGGAGCACTCACTCGGCCGAGCAAGAAGACCACTCGGCCGACCCGACCGAACACGCTCCAACAGAAGGAATTGGGCGTGCACTCGGCCGAGGGACGATATCCCACTCGACCGAGTATGAAGATCGTATCGCCCGAGTGGCATGTGAAATCCACCATCAAAAGAGGCCGACTTACTGGAAATGTACAGGCTTTTGACGGTTCCGACTCGGCCGAGTACCGAATGCCCCTTGGCCGAGTGAGTAAAGCGACTCGGCCGAGTCACATCCAAAGACAGACCCCCAAGACCCCCCGACTTACTGGAATTTTACAGGGTCTGTCACTCGGCCGAGTAGAGAAGCCCACTCGACCGAGTAGAGAAGTCAACTCGGTCGAGTGATGCCGAGGACACGCAGCGCCCAGATTTTCAGATAGCCTCACACTCTTTTGAAATCTGCTATCATTACAGCAATCAGAGTATTTTTCTCATATTTTTTATGGATAGTAGACTTCATGAAGGTTCCAACGCCGCCAAGAACGCGCCAATCGGAGGTCGGATGAAATCTGGAGAATTTCTGCAAGTTGACGCTGCAGTGCAGGAATTTCCACTCGGCCGAGTCACATTTCCACTCGGCCGAGTCGGCGGCGGGCCCAGATTTTAAGTTGCGGTTTGGGCTGTTTTTTGGCACGAATTTGAGGGGTTTTCTAGGGTTATTTGCTAGGGTTTTGGGGGGATATAAAAGGGGGTTTGTAGCCACCATTAGAGGGGTTCCCATATGTTTTCTTAGGATTATTTTAGAGGTTAGGCCATGCCCTAGGCCCCCTCTTGGATCAAAAAGCTTGTATTTGGATTGAAGATCTTCATCAAAGCTAAGTATTTTTATTCTTATTTTTTGAATCTTTGATTTGCTATCTTTTTACATGTAAGCAATGGTTTTTATTGATTCTCATATCGTTATTGCTATGCTTGGTTGATTGTTGTTCTAGGGATGGGGATGAACCCTACGGATCTAATTTCATATTTGTAATGAATAAATTTCTAAATTGCTAGAATTTCTATGAGGTTAGATTGTGATTGATTTATTACGGATAGCTAGGAATTTCCATCGATTTGGGGTTTGCAAGAGATTGGATTCCTATCGATGGGAATGCCTAGATATTCGATTTAGATTTATAATCGAGATTCGCTAGACTTGGTTTGCAAGAGATTGGACCAAAGCTAGCATTTTTATTATAGATCTATACAATATTCGTTTGCAAGAGATTGGACGAATACGAACTATCACAACCTAGATCGTAACTCGAGTTTGCACGAGAGTGGGCTCGAGGGGCGATTGAACAATGATGTCGACCCTAATGCTAGTGGCTTAGATTAGGGTTTGCATGAGAGTGGGCCCTAATCTAGGTTGCTATAGACTGGCAATAGCGCGAGAGCGTGAGCTTGGTTCTCTATTCAGTTACGACTAGTTCACCTCGACACAAGTCTAGTAATATTGAGATTTACTATTTACAAGGATGAATGACGACCCGTAGTGGGGATTTCCTAGCCCTAGACACTTTTATTATCTTATATTTGAATCGATATTTTATCCAACTTCTCTATCACCGACACCAACATCCATCACCATTTCCATTATATCATTCCATACCCATCTCCACCAATAAGACATTCGTAGTTGAGCCAACCTAGGATAGATTGGAACCAACACCACCTCCTTGTGTTCGATACCCGCTCGCCACTACCCCGTGCGCTTGCGGTAAAACTACAATCGTTCTTCGGGTGTATATCCGGGGCCGATCAAGTTTTTGGCGCCGTTGCCGGGGAGGGCGTTTTGACAGAGTTTGATTTGGATCACCCGGTCATTTCTCTTCAATTTCTTTCTTTATTTCTTCATTCTTTTCTAACTCTGTTTACAGCCCCATTTTGCAATCCCTCCCGAAATTCTCCGGAATCTTATCAGGTAAAATGGGGGATGCAATTCCAATGACTGAGTCTGGCCAGGGAGATGATGAATCTTTTGTGGAGCTCCTCAAGGAACTTATTGATGAGGTCTACGCTACCAAAGCTTTTGCTATTAATATCGAGGACCCCGTCGAACAACTGTTTGCTAGCTTCGTGATGGATCAAATCTCCCCGGATGGGACTATTGGGGGCGATATCAGAGTTGATGTGAGGGACAGAAGCTATATTTTGAAGGCGATAGAACATGTGTCGAAGAGTACTACACTCCCGAGGAACACTTCGAACAAACCGATACTCAGGGAGATACACTCTATGATCCACACTCTTGCATTTATGAATCTGCTGACGTATTTCTTGATCTCAGGAATGAACCGGAGCAAGGTGGTGGTCCTATAGATGCAAGCGCAGAATCGAAGAGCGTCTATTCCGATGCACCGTCCTCACTAGGAAGCGAGTCTGAGCCTCCACTCGATAGTGAGCTAAATTCAGATGTCAAAGGAGAAGCCAAATTCACACAAGATGACGAAGCAAAGGGTACAACACCCTTTGAGGTAGAGCTTAAACAATTACCGCCGAATCTAAGGTATGCTTTCTTGGGTAGTAAATTGACCTTCCCGGTGATTGTAAATGCCCACCTTGGCCAAGACCAACTTGAAAAATTATTAGAAGTCCTTAGGGATCACAAGGATGTCCTTGGTTACACAATCTCTGATCTTAAGGGAATACGCCCTAGGCTATGCACGCATAGGATCCACTTGGAAAACACTGAAGCCTCTTCTATTGAGCCTCAAAGGCGGTTGAACCCGAATATGAAAGAGGTAGTGAAAAAGGAAATCCTAAAATTGCTTGATGCTGGAATTATCTATCCGATCTCTGATAGTAGATGGGTTAGCCCCGTTCACGTCGTCCCCAAGAAAGGGGGGATGACCGTTGTAAAAAATGATAAAGGAGAACCCATTTCTACTCGCACTGTCACGGGATGGCGAATGTGCATAGATTATAGAAAACTAAATAAAGCCACCCGAAAAGACCATTACCCATTGCCCTTCATTGATCAAATGCTCGAACGCCTAGCTAAACATAAATACTTTTGTTATTTGGATGGGTATTCGGGATTTTTCCAAATCCCTCTGCACGAAGATGACCAGGAAAAAACCACTTTCACCTGCCCCTATGGTACCTATGCCTACCGTAGGATGCCCTTCGGTCTTTGTAATGCTCCCGCAACCTTTCAGAGATGTATGACATCCATTTTTTCCGATTACATTGAAAATATAATGGAAGTCTTTATGGATGATTTCTTGGTTTATGGGAGCGAGTTTGATTCTTGTTTGGCTAATCTCACTAAAGTTCTTAAAAGGTGCCAACAAAATAATCTAACTCTGAACTGGGAGAAGTTCCACTTCATGGTCACGGAAGGTATAGTTCTTGGGCACCTTGTCTCCTCGAGAGGGATTGAGGTAGATAAGGCAAAGATTGAGGTAATCGAGAAACTCCCTCCTCCTATTAATGTTAAGGGCATTAGAGGCTTTCTTGGTCATGCGGGGTTTTACCGCCGCTTTATCAAGGATTTTGCCTTGATTGCCCGACCTCTTACGTCCTTGCTTGCTAAAGATACTCCTTTTATTTTTTCAGGCGAATGCTTGCAAGCCTTCAATACCTTGAAGGAAGCACTAGTTTCCGCACCCATCATACAACCACCGGATTGGAGCCTTCCCTTTGAGCTAATGTGTGATGCTAGCGTCCAAGCCATTGGAGCGGTATTGGGACAAAGGAAAGATAGGAAGCTTCATGCAATATTCTATGCGAGCAAGACATTGGATGACGCGCAGAAAAACTATACAACTACCGAAAAAGAGCTTCTAGCGGTCGTCTATTCCATCGAGAAGTTTCGCTCCTACCTCCTTGGTTCCAAGGTGATTGTCCACACCGACCATGCGGCATTGAAATATCTTCTAAACAAGAAGGAGGCCAAACCTCGGTTAATTAGGTGGATACTCTTGTTGCAAGAATTCGATTTGGAGGTCAGAGACAAGAAAGGTACGGACAATGTTGTGGCAGATCATTTGTCTAGGCTTATTCGCGACAAGGAGGATTAGAGTTTACCTATCGACGACACATTCGTGGATGAGAGGCTATACGCCATAAGGCCCGGGGAAGTGCCTTGGTACGCGGACTTCGTCAATTACTTGGCTTGTGGAATTAAACCGCATGGGATGCCCACGCAACAAAAGAGGAGATTTTTGCATGAGGTCCGTAGCTATTTTTGGGAAGATCCATACCTCTTCAAGATATGCAAAGATAGTGTTATTCGGAGGTGTGTTTCTAAGGAGGAGGCAACGTCTATCATTTTGCATTGCCACTGTATGCCATGCGGGGGACATCATGCCGCCTCTAAGACAACCGCTAAGGTTTTGCAGAGCGGATTCTTCTGGCCAACAATGTTCAGAGACACCCACGACTTTGTGAAGGGGTGTGATAGATGCCAACGGACCGGGAATATTTCCAAACGTAATGAGATGCCAATGAGGCCCATCCAAGAAATTGAGCTTTTTGATTGTTGGGGAGTGGACTTCATGGGACCATTTCCGTCAAGCAACGGTAACAAGTATATCCTATTGGCCATTGACTACGTCTCCAAATGGGTGGAAGCAATCGCTACCCCTACCAATGATGCAAGGGTTGTTTCTAAATTTTTCAAGCAGAATATCTTCCCACGCTTCGGGGTGCCTCGTACCTTGATAAGCGACGGGGGGAGCCATTTCATAGAAAACAAGTTCGAAGCCATGCTGAAGAATTACGGGGTAAACCATAGAGTTGGCATGGCATATCACCCCCAAATGAGCGGCCAAGTGGAGGTCTCGAATAAAGAGATAAAGCAAATTCTTGAGAAGACCATAGATCGATCTAGAAAGGATTGGTCAATGAAGCTAAACGATGCTCTATGGGCATATCGCACAGCCTTTCGCACTCCCATCAGCACCACACCGTTCCGACTTGTTTATGGAAAAGCTTGTCACTTGCCGGTAGAGCTGGAACACCGCGCGTATTGGGCCATCAAGACCCTCAATTACGATTATAAGAGTGCGGCGGTGAGGCGACTCTTGGACATCAACGAGCTTGATGAGATTAGGAGAGATGCCTACGAGAGCTCAAGAATTTACAAAGAAAGGACCAAGATCATCCATGATGCACGCATAACTGTTACGGACTTTAAAGTCGGAGACAAGGTCTTTCTATATAACTCCCGGCTACGACTATTTCCTGGTAAATTGAGGTCACGGTGGTCCGGACCTTTCACCATCAAGCACATACAACCGGGAGGAGCTTTTGAGTTAGAAAGCAAAGACGGAGCCACATTCAAAGTAAATGGACAAAGGCTCAAGCATTATTTCGAGGGAGTCCCTATGGGAGAAATAAGTAGAATATATCTGCTTAAGGGACGGCCGGATGATCTTTCGTACCTCCTTGACGAGGTCATTGAGGAGACGATCCCCCATTCCATCGACGCACTATTCAAGGATGACTTCGAAGAAGGCCCGGATTTGGGCCAAGAAGAAAAGATGAATGACTCCCCTGATCTCTCCATGGAAGTTGATGAAGGCGACGCTGATGTCGTAAGAATTCGAGAGCTCTGCAAGCTCTCAAAAGTAAAGTCTTCGAAGAAAGCTCCGCCGATACGGAAATCGGTGTCTCCGGTGAGGCCAACTACTGGAGCAAGCTCAATCTTGGGGGAGCCACCCCCCAACACTACCCGAGACGAAGGATCACCGAGGAAGAACACGCCGCCACAACATCCAAATCCGAGCGTTCTTCCCGGTAAATTCGACGGGTGCATTTCATATGCACCCAACATCCCGCAATGAATTGAAAATCCAAGGGGGACGAGCTCAAGACCTTAAACGAGCGCTTGTCGGGAGGCAACCCGACGGTTATCGCTTTATTTTTACTTTGTTCTTTATTTTTGTTTTAGAAATTATTAGTGTTTTGAGTCGTTTGCCTGAAAAATTCGTGATAACGGGTCCTATTTTTCTTTGACAGGAGAGGAGAAAGGGATATCTATCATTAGGAGGATGAACAAGGCGACGAAGAGCGCTCCAGGAATGCGCTCGATGCTTAGGAGAAGGAAGAAATCAACTGGAGGAAGAAAAACAGAGATTAGAGCCCAAACGGAGCCAAACAGCAGAAAACATGAGTCACTCGGCCGAGTAGAATATCCACTCGGCCGAGTACATAAGTTCGTCCGCCCGAGTGGCGCACCAACAAGGGAAGTCTGCTGTACCCAACTCTCTGTTTCTTTTCTTGATTTCAGTATAATTGCCACTCGGCCGAGTATATATCTTCACTCGGCCGAGTGAAACTGATACGCTCCTGGGGCGAGAACTGCCGAGTAGCCTGTGCCACTCGGCCGAATGGACTTTTTCCACTCGGCCGAGGGTGGTAAAGTCACTCGGCCGAGTCGTAAGCGGGGAGGAATTTTCAAAAATATTTCCGTTACGATCACTCGGCCGAGTGACACTTTCACTCGGCCGAGTCGTAACTTTTCCTATATAAAGGGCAGCGGGTCGGCGCGTTTTTCGAAACAAGAAAAATCCCAAATCGCCCGACTCGCTGCGGCTTTTGGTATTCCTCGACCGCTTCACCCCGCGAATCGCCTGAATCAGCCTCGCCGCCGCCGTGCTCGGCCGACCACCGTCGGCCGACGCCGACGCCCCTCAGCCCGAGTCGCCGGCGACGCCCTTGCCACCGGCCGAGCTCCGGTAACCCCATTTCGCCCTATTTTCTCATATTTCTTGTATTTTTCGACGATCCATGTGCTTAACGAACCCCTAAACCGAATTAACTTCAATATTTATCTATTATACCCCTAACCCCCCGTACATTTTGAATGTTACACGCTGATATCTTCGTTTAATGTGCAGGCTATATTGGGGAGCTTAGGAGAGCTTAGGGGATCTTCGGGGGAGCGTTTTTGGCTTTGTGGAGGCGGCGTCTTTGCACGCATCCACTATTTTGCTCTCGCGGCGTGTTCCGGTATATTCGTTCCACTTATTTTCGCACGCCGCACTTTTTCTGTTTTTAGTGAGCACTCGGGGCACCTATGCCGCCCCGGACACGGCCACGCACCAGGAGAGCTTTCGCCAAGCGGAAGCGGCCGGATGAGCCCGGCCCCTCCCACGAGATGGAGGACTCTCCTCCGCCTACACCACCTCACCCCGCACAGCCACAGCCTGCAGTCCCCGTTCACCCCGCACAGCCACTCCTTGCCGACCCACTGCCACCACCGGCTCCACTTGTCGGGCCGCTGGGGATCACATTTCGAGACGACGCACACCGCGTCGTTTTTGAGCGCATTTCCCAGCGCTCGATTGTACCCTCCAGGTTCGCACACCTTGCAGACCTAGGACGCCTGGGGGTACTTGAGGTGATGCTCACGTTGTATGACAACGTGGGTTGGCGAGATTTTTTCCAAGTGTCGGCGGACACCTTCGTCCGTCCGACACTTGAGGTGCTGAGTTCTATAGCCCGGACTGACGAGGGATGCTCGTTTAGATTTATGGACCGAGAGTGTCAGGTCACTCTCGGTATGATGAGAGCATTCTTCTCGTGGCCCGATATCCCCGGGGCCGACCGTGGTTACGCCCCCACTCACATTCCCCCAGCTTCCTTCGATTCCCACGCTTTCTGGGCCCGGATCACGGGTTTACCAGCTGCCTTTGACCCTAGTAGGGCCAAGGCCTCGGCCATCGTCCACCCCTGCCTCCGCATAGCTCAGCGCCTTATGGCGACTACTTTTTTGGCGAGGTATGAGCCTGGGACGATGTCCACGCTGGAGCTTTATATGCTCTATGCGATGACGCGCCCCAGAGTTCTAGCTAGGGGGAGTGATGAGTTGGTCCCCGCCGTCGTGATTGATATTGCGAGCTGGTTTTTGGACCGCATCATCGTATCGGTGGGCGCTCGCTCACCGATATGTTGCGGCGGTCTGATCACCCTGCTCGCCCTGATGACCGGCGAGGACCTACCGGCTGATTTGCGTCGTTCTCCGGGCCCCACTTCACTGTCTATAGACGTCATGGCCCGGATGAAGATGCTTCGTCCGCACGGCCAGCGGCACTGGGTATGGTTGCACGGTCCGTACGGTGCTGACTACATGATCCTTCCGAGCCCCGCTCGGACACACTTAGGACCAGCTCACGATGACTGGCTCCCGGCGATGGATCTCCTGATCCCCGCCGCCTACGTGCTTGAGGCCGAGGGAGCTGAGCCTGCACCACCTGCACACCCTGCGCCGCCAGCTGACCCCGTGGCCCCTCAGCCTGTCCCTGAGATTTCTGCTGCTCCCGACACCACTGTCCACACTTCTGACGGTGTCGGGAGTACACTTGCTGAGACCACCTCCACTACCACCACGCCCACCACCACTCCCACCACAGCTGGCCCTCTGTCCGTTGAGCCCCTTTGCTCCGCACTACCCAAGCGCCCACCTACTTTTGTTGAGAGCGGAGAGCCTTCTTTCGCTGCCGTCGTGGAGACCATGGCCAGTATGATCTCCGCTGGGATTTCGCCTTTTGGACCCCACACTGCCTCCCCGCGGTTGTCACTTCTGTCTCCACCGTAGCCGTACTTTCTGAGAGTGTCGTGACGTCTGTTCCCACGTCTGTGTCACTGACCTCTCTTGCCGCCTCGTCGCCATTTTTGTCTTACACTTCCGCTGCTGCTGCTTCCACCTCACACCAGCCTGCGCCCCAGCCTCGCACTAAGGCTGGGCCCCCACTTGTGAGCACATCACCCTTCCTCCACATGCCTGCTGAGCCCATCCACTACACCACCCGAGTCCGCCAGCCCCGTCCTGCACAGCACAGACACGTGCGTCCCTCTGCACCACCTCCCCCCGACACTGTACTTCAGAGCATTCGTGCTCTCGAGGGGGCGGTGAGTGGCCTCAGAGGTGACCTCATGACCCTGTCTGCCACCATCACTGCTATGGCCAGCCGCTTCGACCTACTTCCGGGCATTCACTATTGCCTCACTCAGATTCTCGAGCGGCTTCCTCGCGTACCGACCCTACCCACACCCACCCAGCAGGTACCCACCCCCACTCCTACACACACCCAGCCTGCTTCCACACTCATACCCATACCCACCCCGCAGGCTAGTTCACCCACACCCACACCCACCCAGCCTGCTACTACACCCACACTCCCACCCACCCAGCAGACTGTTCCCCAGCCACCACCACCACCACCTCCGCCTCAGGACGGAGACGGCGCAGCACCACCCTCTTAGGCACACTTGATGCCATTGATCTTTTTTTTGCCGTCATGCTGCCCGTCTCTGCTTGGTCCTGATGATTTTTGCCCACCTCACCCTCCCCTCACTGCTTTTGGGTCCACATTTTGATCATATCTATCTTTATCATTTTTGGGAGAGAGGGAGAGACTTTTTGGTGTGACACTCTTATATCTGATTCACTCCTATATCTGCATGCATCATGTCCGCATCATATTTTCATTTTATTATTTTTATTTCTTTTTCATCATGCATGCATCCTCACCTACCCCTCACATTACACGTCTTTCGGTGTGCCACACTTCGCACATTGAGGACACTGTGCACTTTAGCTTAGGGGAGTGAGTTCTCACGCTTTTCGATTTACCACCTTTATTTTTAGTTTTTTCACGCCATTTTCCGCATTTGCACGCATTTTTCATCACTTTTCTTTTTTTTCTTTTACCATGCATCACGTTTTTCTCATTTTCTTCGTGTGCCGCATTGTAAATAGTTTTATTTTCCCTTTTTATCTTTATTTCTTTCATCTCATGCTAGAGATGATTTTTTCTGTGATGACGACGACGTGGAGTTAGCTTTCTCTATATGCATGCTATATTTTTCATGTCTTAGCTTTTATTTCTGATATCATATGCTGTGATCTGCCTTGCATTTAGAGATAGTAACCCACACTTTTTCCGTATGAAAATGGATGAAATTCTATTATTAGCTGAGTCTGAATATTCATATGTATGCTATCGTAGAAAACACACCAAGATTCACGCATTGAATACTAATATCTGGAGTACCGTTTTCTTTTCCTATATCACTTCTATTTGCATGATTTGTACACTTCACTTCAGGATGATTGAATGATGTTAGCTATGATAAATCTGGATTAGTTTGCTTTTTTGTGATCGAAACCGAGTAGATTAAATTACTCTGCTGAAGTTGTCGTGCACGTCCTATAGAGTGAACTGAGAGATACATTTATTTCTTTCTCCACATATCTTGAACATTAATTCTCTATTTTAAAATCATTGGTGAATCTCCCCTTAGCGATTCTAATATTTGGCATTTCCCCCGTTATTAATTTCCTAGCTCCAAATTTCCCAAAACCAAAAAGAAAAAAGAAAAATTCTTGTATATCCTTCTCTCTCTTTTGATTTGGGATCATTTGTGTATATATGCTATAAAAAAAGAGAAAAGAAAGAAAAGAAAAGAAAAAGATTTGAGAAAAAGAAAAGAAAAGAGAAAAGAATCTCAATAAACGACCCCATCTCATACCCCTTCTTTCTTTCTTCCCTCTTTTTGTTTTTATTTTTATTTTCTTTTGCATTTGGAGCTTCAAAAGAAATGTGTAATGTAAATACAGTTTTGTATATGCCACCACGCTTATAGATAAGCTTGGGGGAGAGAATCCAATGACGTGTGAGAGAGTGACTACCTGACGGTGCATGACAACCTAGGCTAAGTAATATTCTATACTCGGTGAGATTGTTTTAGCTTCACGAAATCCAGAAATCTACGCCTAGCATTCATTTCATGAAATCCGCGCTTTTCTATTCTTTCTATTCTATTGCGTGATATTCTTATACTCCTCATAGAAAGCATTCAATTGAAAAGTGTGTGATCTGCGATATTGTATACCGCTTTAGATGCCTCAGACGATGTTAATCTTAGAATTATTCCATTTTTCATGCTATATCAATATTCTTGGGTTTTCTATCTTTATTTGCACCATTATACTATGATATCGAAATAAAAATCTTTGACATGTGTTTTACATTCGGTGCATGCTATATGAGTAAGCAAAACCAACGTCCTGAGAAAAATGATCTAGCAGCTTCCCTCTTCGCTTTCTTCTTTCTTTTTCGTTTTTTATTTTCCATTTTTCCATCGTTTTCGTTTTCTTTATCCACCGGTTTCGCCTTTTACTTTTCTTCCTCGAGGACGAGTAAGAGGTAAGCTTGGGGGATTTTGATCACTCCGTATTTTACACCTTTTTTCCCGCATGTTTGCATGCCATTTAGATCGCTCAAATCATGTTTTTCACGATCTATCGACAATATTGCGATACTTTTCATCGATTTGTTGTTTTTGTCGTATTTCAGGAGATTTGGAGCGATTTGGAGAGATTCCGAGATACACCCACTCCGGAGTGTCACCGACGACTTCCCCGAGGGGTATTTTTCTATTGGAGAGGAGCGGAAGAAGAAAGAACGTCGTAGGAGCGACGAGGAGGCAAGAACATTCAGATTGGGCATTTTTAGCAACTCACTCGGCCGAGTGAAGGAGTCACTCGGTCGAGCATCGAGACACCGCTCGGCCGGCCAGATCGGACACGCTCCAAGCAATGTATCAGCGTGCACTCGGCCGAGCATCAGACGCCGACTCGGCCGAGTGACGTACCCCA
This sequence comes from Scilla litardierei, assembly GCA_030789695.1. Lineage (NCBI taxonomy): Eukaryota > Viridiplantae > Streptophyta > Magnoliopsida > Asparagales > Asparagaceae > Scilla > Scilla litardierei. The sequence goes on along the minus strand of CM061139.1, from coordinate 105,300,554 downwards.
TCCACCCGAGTGGCACCCAGACGACGACATCAAAAACATCGAAGTTACTATCTTTCGTCAGTCTGAGATCAGAAGCCCCACTCGGCCGAGTGGCAATTGCCGTCTGCCCGAGTGAACAAAGCCCATCGGCCGAGTGACGACGACTCACTCGGCCGAGTGACCCCCGAAGTGAAGACCCCCCAGACCCCGGACTTACTGTAAATTCTCAGGGTCTCTCACTCGGCCGAGCGACTTTTGTCACTCGGCCGAGTAAGCCGCCCGCCTGTAGCGGAAAACACGATTTTGAAGAGGCGCAGGGGCATTTTGGTCACGGATTTTTGGGCAGTTTTGGGGGGTATTTAACCCCAGATTCTAACCTAGTTTAGGGAGCTTTTTCTATTGCTTTTGGCAGCCTTTTTAGATTAGATTTTTTATAGTTTAATTCTTGTGATTGGAGAGGAGAGAAAAGTGTTATTTTGTTGGATTCTTGGAAAGCTACATTGGTTTGTCTCCCTCTCTATTAAAAATCCTATTTTTATTGCTATTTTGAATATTGCTATGAATTCCATTGCTGTTTCTATTGATTATTCTTCCATTAGCAATATGATTGTGAGTAGTCTTAACGTCTTAGGGCGTGGGGATGAACCCTACGAGCCCAATTTCCGATTTGTGACGATTTGGTAGAACTATTGCTAGAATTGATTAGGGTTAGTTTGGGATTGATATAATACGGATAGCTATGTGTTCATATCGATTGGGATTTGCAAGAGATTGGATCCCAATTCGATAGAAAACCCTAGAAATCCGAATTGGGTTGAAATTGAGTTTCCTTAGTATCGGTTTGCAAGAGATTGGACCGATACTAGGATTCTCGGTTGCAATTCTATACCGATACCCGTTTGCAAGAGATTGGACGGGTAGGAACTATCCCAACCTAGGTCGTAGCCCGAGTTTGCACGAGAGTGGGCTCGGGATGCGATTGAACGATGACGTTGATCCTAATGCTAGCTTGCCTAGGCTAGGGTTTGCAAGAGATTGGACCCGAGCCTAGGTTTGCTATAGACCGGCAACAGCGCAAGAGCGTGAGCTAGGTTTTACATTCAGTTGCAACTAGTTCACCTGACATTCTACCCTAGCAATTGTGAAACCGATGAATCACAATGACGAGATACGGTGAGTAGCGGGGATTCCCTATTCCTTAGGCGTATTTATTTGATTTTATATCTCTTTTTACATTGATTGACGATTGTGACAACATCGCCGAAAGGCAATTTCCTACACTTCTGTCTCCATATCCAGGTTGTTCGGAGAAGGCACTATCATACGTCCTCCTTGTGTTCGATACCCGCTCGCCGCTACACCGTGCGCTTGCGGTAAGACTACACGGTCGCTCTTTAGGGTGTACGCCCGGGCGTGATCAGTAGCGCTCCCCCTCATGACGAGGAGCCTGAGCGGGAGCCCACCAGTGGGGAGATGATGCAGATGATGCTTCAGATGATGCAGGTGCAGCAGGGCGTGCTCCTGTAAGTCCAGAATGCTCCAGGTGCTCGAGCTGCTCGGGCAATCCAGGATGCACCTCGCTCCGAGCCGGGAGCGAAGCAATTTCGGGAGCTGGGTCCCGCTTATTTTGATGGGTCTGAGGGTCCTCTAGCTGCCGATGAGTGGATTCGGAACATAGAGGATAATTTGAAGATGGCGAAGATCAGCCCGGCTGGATGGGTTGATCTGGCGAAGAGGCAACTCAAGGATAATGCTCGGAACTGGTGGGATGCGGAAGAGAAGATGCTGGTGGAGCCGATAGCTTGGGCTACCTTTAAGTCCAAGTTTGATGAGGAGTTCTTTCCGAAGGCTGCCGGGAAGGAGATGCTGCAGCGCTTTATTGAGCTGAAGTAAGGGAGCTTGACGGTGGACCAGTACCACCAAGAGTTCACCAGGCTGAGTCGGTTCGCACCGAAGATGGTGCAGGATGCTGATGAGAGGGCTCAGAGGTTCCTGCAGGGACTTGCTTTGGAGCTTCAGAGTTTTGTGTCTTCCTCTGATCTGGACTCTTATCAGAAGGTTCTGGTGGCTGCGAGGAGGCATGAGCTGAACCTGAGCCAGAGGAGGGGACATGTTTTTGGTGCTGGGAAGAGGCCTATGGAGCAGGCCAGGGCTGTGGTTAGGCCGGGGTTCAGGCCCAACCAGCCAGCTCAGTTCAAGAGGCCAGGTGGGCCTGTTCTGAAGACTTGCAATCATTGTGGCAAGCCGGGTCATGTGAAGGACCAGTGCCGGAGGCTTTTGGGTCAGTGTTTGGGCTGTGGTGATGCTTCACATTCTCTTAAGGATTGTCTGAGTATCAAGCAGCCTTGGAGGGCACCTGTTGCAGCTCAGCCGTTGCAGTAGAGAGCGCCGGTACCTGCTGGTCGCGGAGCAGCTCTCGTGCCGCAGAGGCAGGCTTTTCAGCGGGCTGTGCAGCCGAGGAGGCAGGCTTTTCTGATGACCGAGGTGGAGAGAGAGGCTGTGGATGAGGTTATCACAGGTAACTCTCCATCTAGCTGTTCCTTCTTAGTTAGTTTTGTTTGTTAGATTATGTTTGGTTGCTTGCATATGGTTGTTTGCTAGACTAGGGCTTGATTGTTAAATTGCTTGTTAGGTGTGGTTTTGGTTTGCACATTTCCTGCACGAGTCCTCTTTGACTCTGGTGCGTCGATGTGCATTATTTCTCGGAGCTTCGTGGAGAAGCATGTTGGATCTGGATCCTAGCCTAGAGGGGGGGGGGGGGGGGGGGGGGGGGGGGGGGGGGGTGAATAGGCTTATAAAAATAATTCGTGCAACCCACGAATAAGCACACGCAGTTATAGCAGCAACAGGGTAAATAAAAAGCAGACACAGAGTACACAGCAGATTTACCCTGGTTCGGTCGTCCCAACGACCTACTCCAGCCCCCAAAGCAGAACTAGTATTGAATAGCGCAATAGGTACAAAACCACAAGTTAGAGCATGCTCAGAACACCCTCTACGTCTCTACACTCGCCAGGCTCTCAGTACCACACACACAGTGTTTTCTCTTACTATCAATCATAGTAACGCTTTCTACCAGCTAGTCCCAAACTAGCTGGGTCCCACTTGTCTAGTCCCAACTAGACAAGTCCCAAAATAGTCCCCAAAAATAGTAAAGTTTCCCCTACAAAGATCTAACACAACAACTACACAAAATAATAAAGAACAGAGTTTAGGAAGCTCAGTTTGTGTAGCGGCGTTGTCTTCGTCAATTAGTACGGGTCAGATCTCGTCTGACGTAGATGTGGATGTCTCCCTGTCGTGCAACACAAGTTGCGGCTTTGTCTTTGCACAAGGATGGATGGCACTTGATGTTGCGACACCAAACTATAAGCCTGCGGCTGAGAGGATTGGTGTGCCTTATTTTTTTAATGCATGCGTACTTGAAGACCCTGCAAAAAAAAACAGAGTTCACAAACACATTAAAAAGAAAACCATGTAACGTTTAATAATAAGTGCATGCAAGTGTTTTATTATTTCTTAGTGCCTGGGTGAATGAAATATTTAGAAACTAAGTGGAGAGCTCAAAACCCAAAGATCACATTAAATAATAAGGCTATCAATGTGAAATAGGAGGATGCTTTGAGAGGTGCGGCACTCAATTTTCGGCCTGTGTTTCATTTGCTTTGTGTGCGCCACTAAGAAGTTACGACATGTGTTTCAATTTTTGGCACTCAATTTGCTTTATGTTACGGCGTGAAGCAAGTGGAGAGCTTTTTCCCTAAGAAATAAATTTCGGCTGCCCTAGTTCTCCTCTTTGTGAATTCGGCCGGTGCCTTTTTTTCTTTCCTGCAAACAAAAACACAAGGCAGGATGATGTTTATTAAAATAATATTAGAATCACATACCTAAACCTCATTGAAGCTCTGTTCAGATATTTGTGCGCTGATAACTAGGCTTGCAAATTTGTGTTGCTTTGCAAAGATGTGGCCGGCCTGTTGTTTTGCTTGATGATGAGAACCAACAAAGAAAGGATGCGGCACTTGAGGCTGAAAAATGAATGAAGAGGTCTCTTCAATTCTAAAGTTGCGTGACAACCTTCCCTTTTTTTTATAATTGATATATGGCCGACTCTTGGAGATTTTTTTGGTTGCCGTGTGAAAAATATTGTTGCCGCGCGAACCTTCAACCCTAGAAGATGGGTATTTATAGGACAAGGGTAATAGGGTTGTGCCAACCGCATCAGGATTTTTCCCAATCAATATGGGATTTGATTTGTAATTCAAAATGGATATGAGATTGGAATAGGGAAAAGATGATTGGAATAAATCTCAAATTGATTTGACTAAATCCCAAATAGATTCCATCTCTCTCCATATTGGACCAAGTCAAATCTTCTTTGTGCACACCCACTCCATCTCTCCCAATATGATATACGAATAGCAATTCCGCCAAAAGGTGAAAATATATTGTTTCGCCAATCCTGAAACACACTAGCACACACATTAGATATCACGACACGTTTGTCATCATCAAACAAAGAGATCCTAGATCGTTGCGTCCAACAATCTCCCCCTTTTGGTGATGACAAACCCATAAAAGATTTGAGCAATAGATGGGTGTGTGAAGTATGTTGAAGGGTGTAATGGAATATGATGTATGGATGTGTCATTCAAGCATTACAAAGCATGTACAACAGATAGTAAATATAAAAGCATGCTCCCCCTTCTCTCAAGCTCCCCCTTCAACATAATCTTTCATGCTCCCCCTTCAACAAATAATACCGACATCAAATTTGTTCATCAAATTTGTCAAATCTTTCTTTTCTTTATTGTCAAATCTTTCTTTTCTTTCTCCCCCTTTGTAATCACCAAAAGTGGATTAATGGAGTCACAAAAATATTCAATGCAAAAATAAACCATTATTAAATGTAGCGTGCAATTTGCATGAGTTTTCTACAAAATAGACAATCCAAGCTCATAGGATTTCATAACAAGACTTCTCCACCTTTGTGTAGGTGTAGTGATATAGACAATAAAGTACAAGAGGAGATTCGATTTCAGAAAATCATCCAAATCAATCCACATTTTCCAATTTTCATGAATATCACGAGGATTGAATTTTCCCACCTCATCAAAGATGAGTTCAAGTTACCGAACCCCGAAACATGGCCTAAAAGGACTTTTAAATGCGGGGTGGCATTGCTTGACGAGTTATATACACCAACGCTAATGATTACCCATTTAGCACAAGTTGGATACTCGTGGGATGTGTATTAGCCATGAAGTGTATCCATTTTTCATACGGAGCAATTTTCATATATTTTTTCATTTGCAATTTTTTTTGCTCAATTTTAATTCATGGCTAAACACTTCATATCCCTTAAAAAATTCAGAAATTAATCATTCCTACATTCACTTTCCATTATTCTTCAAAAGAATCTCCAAAAGTACTAAAAAGTCAAATATCGTGAAAGTGCAAATGTAGGTGTAGAAGTCAAGTTTAAAACTTATGAGACATGTCATGGCTACTAAAAAGAATACCATCATGTTCATGTAGCTACAACAATAATGAATTGACTTCTACAAGGGATAAATTGATCATTCATACAATACCACTTAAGAGATTCATAAGAGGATAATCAATAAGCACATTTTTTTTTGATTTTTGGTTTTTCATTATTTTTTTTCAGAAATAAAAACATTTAAAAAATCATGCAAGCAAGCACACAAATCAAAATAAATCAAGCACACAAACAAATCTATGAAGGTATGCAATGAAATGCAAAGAGGGATAAGAATTATACATTCTCGTCGCTTTTTGACGAAGGAGCTAAAAGAATGAGACATTGAATTTATCGCTCCTCGCCAAAACTCCATCACACCTACATGAAAGGTGTTAAGTGTGACCTTGGAATCCAACAAGGTCCACTAGTGTTAGCCAATATTGTTTTAGGAACCCACACTTGTTTAAACTTGATATTGGCGTTCCTAAATTTACAATAATATGAAGTGTGGCCTACATTATCACAAGTAAAGTACTATGCATATTTGTTCTTTGCAATAGAGGGTGTATTGTGGAATTTCTTGAATTTTGGCTTTTCGACATTTTTCAAACCAAATCCAAGTCCTCTTCTGTTATTGCCATACAGTTGATTCTCTAAAATAGTATCCAGCGATTGTTTTCCCATAGAGAATTTCTTAATGGCCAATTCAAGATTAGAGACTTTGGATTTCAACAATTTATTTTCTTCCACAAGCAATGTGCATTTACTTATAAAAGCTCTCTTGTTTTACTCTTCCTTCATTTCAAATTCAATCATTTTTCTTTTAAAATCATTATCCAACATGCAAAATTTATCATTAAGCTCTCTAATCACATAGTCTTTTTCAGTTTCGAGCTTAATCAAATCAAGTTTAAGCATGCTAATATTATTCATCAAGGAAGGACAAGAGAGGCAAGGTGCTTCATCGTTAAAACTGGACTTTTCCTTTTTCAAAGTGTCAATAGTAGAGTCACGAGCAACAATATCAATTTTGAGTTTTTCAATCTCTCTAGACATTTCATATTCAGATTGTTGCATTTCAAAGTTCTCATTTTGATAATCATCTATAGTGGATTCAAGCTTTACTATTTTATCTTGCATTTCTTTACAAAGAGTAAGGAGTTCAGTTTTACTACCAGAAATTACCTCATCGTGTATTCCCATCAATGCCATGCATGAGTGGGCTTCATGTTCTTCCTCCTCACTCTCAGCTTCGCTGTCCATATCCCAAGTTAGCACCTTGGATTTTCCCTTTTCTTTAGCTACCTGAGCTGTCTCATGTGGGCAATCCCTCATTCGATGTCCTCTTTTCTTGCATTTAAAACAAGTCATTCTATTAGTAGCATTCTGATCATAAGTTTTCTTAGAAGACTGAAAAAAGTTAGAGCGATTAAACCTGGGTGCCATTTCTGTTCTTCCTTGCTTGGTCTGGACATACTTTCTGAAGTTTCTGACCATTAGCGCTATGTCATCATCATCATCTTCACTTTCATCAGCTTTCAGAGCAAGTGGCTTGGTAGCTTTTTCTTTTTCATCAGGTTTCTCCCTTTCATCTATATTTTGCAATTCAAGCTCGTGGGACATTAAATTAACTATCAAGTCCTCCACCCTCATCTGTGACAGATCTTTCGCTTCTTGGATGGCAGTGACTTTAGGCCTGAAAGAGCTTGGCAGTGCTCTTAATATCTTTCTTACCTGCTCAAGGCTAGAATATGGCTTACCGAGCGAACTAGACTTGTAGACAATGTTGGTGAACCTCGCAAACATTTCTGATATGGTCTCTGATGGTAGCATGCGAAATCCCTCGTATTCCGTGCTCAGAAGTGCAAGTCTAGACTCCTTCACCTGTGACGTTCCCTCGTGTGTCACCTCCAAAGTATGCCATATCTCCTGCGCAGTTAAACAATGTGAGATGCGATTGAATTCAGATTTATCTAATGCACAAATGAGAGCATTCATAGCTTTAGCATTAAGATAATAAAGCTTCCAATCATTATCATCCCATTTATCATCAGGTTTAAGCATCTCAGTGTTTTCAATTTTAATAACAGGTGATTTATAGCCTTTTTCAACAATTTTCCAAGCTTTATAATCAATAGAAATCAAGTAGATTCTCATACGATTTTTCCAGTAAGCATAGTCTACTCCATTAAATCTAGGTGGACGTGAAATAGACTGACCCTCAGCAAAAGCACTATAAATGTAGTCCATGGTCAAACTAGGCTAGATTCTAAAACCTGCTCTGATACCACTTGTTGGATCTGGATCCTAGCCTAGAGGGGGGGGGGGGGTGAATAGGCTTATAAAAATAATTCATGCAACCCACGAATAAGCACACGCAGTTATAGCAGCAACAGGGTAAATAAAAAGCAAACACAGAGTACACAGCAGATTTACCCTGGTTCGGTCGTCCCAACGACCTACTCCAGCCCCCAAAGCAGAACTAGTATTGAATAGCGCAATAGGTACAAAACCACAAGTTAGAGCACGCTCAGAACACCCTCTACGTCTCTACACTCGCCAGGCTCTTAGTACCACACACACAGTGTTTTCTCTCACTATCAATCATAGTAACGCTTTCTACCAGCTAGTCCCAAACTAGCTGGGTCCCACTTGTCTAGTCCCAACTAGACAAGTCCCAAAATAGTCCCCAAAAATAGTAAAGTTTCCCCTACAAAGATCTAACACAACAACTACACAAAATAATAAAGAACAGAGTTTAGGAAGCTCAGTTTGTGTAGCGGCGTTGTCTTCGTCAATTAGTACGGGTCAGATCTCGTCTGACGTAGATGTGGATGTCTCCCTGTCGTGCAACACAAGTTGCGGCTTTGTCTTTGCACAAGGATGGATGACACTTGATGTTGCGACACCAAACTATAAGCCTGCGGCTGAGAGGATTGGTGTGCCTTATTTTTTTTAATGCATGCGTACTTGAAGACCCTGCAAAAAAAAAGAGTTCACAAACACATTAAAAAGAAAACCATGTAACGTTTAATAATAAGTGCATGCAAGTGTTTTATTATTTCTTAGTGCCTGGGTGAATGCAATATTTAGAAACTAAGTGAAGAGCTCAAAACCCAAAGATCACATTAAATAATAAGGCTATCAATGTGAAATAGGAGGATGCTTTGAGAGGTGCGGCACTCAATTTTCGGCCCGTGTTTCATTTGCTTTGTGTGCGCCACTAAGAAGTTACGGCATGTGTTTTAATTTTCGGCACTCAATTTGCTTTATGTTACGGCGTGAAGCAAATGGAGAGCTTTTTCCCTAAGAAATAAATTTCGGCTGCCCTAGTTCTCCTCTTTGTGAATTCGGCCGGTGCCTTTTTTTTCTTTCCTGCAAACAAAACCACAAGGCAGGATGATGTTTATTAAAATAATATTAGAATCACATACCTAAACCTCATTGAAGCTCTGTTCAGATATTTGTGCGCTGATAACTAGGCTTGCAAATTTGTGTAGCTTTGCAAAGATGTGGCCGGCCTGTTGTTTTGCTTGATGATGAGAACCAACAAAGAAAGGATGCGGCACTTGAGGCTGAAAAATGAATGAAGAGGCCTCTTCAATTCTAAAGTTGCGTGACAACCTTCCCTTTTTTTATAATTGATATATGGCCGACTCTTGGAGATTTTTTTGGTTGCCGTGTGAAAAATATTGTTGCCGCGTGAACCTTCAACCCTAGAAGATGGGTATTTATTGGACAAGGGTAATAGGGTTGTGCCAACCGCATCGGGATTTTGCCCAATCAATATGGGATTTGATTTGCAATTCAAAATGGATATGAGATTGGAATAGGGAAAAGATGATTGGAATAAATCTCAAATTGATTTGACTAAATCCCAAATAGATTCCATCTCTCTCCACATTGGACCAAGTCAAATCTTCTTTGTGCACACCCACTCCCTCTCTCCCAATATGATATACGAATAGCAATTCCGCCAAAAGGTGAAAATATATTGTTTCACCAATCCTAAAACACACTAGCACACACATTAAATATCACGACATGTTTGTCATCATCAAACAAAGAGATCCTAGATCGTTACGTCCAACAAAGCATTCCTTGTCGACGTCCCCTCTTCCGAAGAGTTGGAATATCGTCACAGGGAATGGCGTGGTCTCGGTGCATCGTGGTTGCAGTTCTTGCTCGTTGGTGGTTTGTGGACATGAGCTTTATGCTGATTTCATTGTCCACGACATCATCAACTATGATGCGGTCCTTGGGATGGATTGGCTTTCGATCTTCTATGCTACGATCGACTGTCGGAGGAAGAAGGTGGTGTTCGAGATTCCCGGACATCCAGTATTCGAGTTCAGCCGAGGTAGCAGTTCGCTTGGCCCTGTCAGATTTCGGGCCAGGCCGGTGGAGTTTGTGGCTTTGCAGATGGAGCTGGAGAGGCCAGCGGTTGTGCGGGACTTCGATGACGTCTTCCCCAAGGAGATGTCTGGGTTGCCACCTGATCGAGCTTTGGAATTTTCTATTGATCTCATTCTGGGAGCGCAGCCGATTTCAAAGGCGCCTTATCGTATGTCACCCGCTGAGTTGGAGGAATTGCGGAAGCAGCTGAATGAGCTTTTGCAGAAGGGTTATGTCAATCCTAGTGTGTCTCCGTGGGGAGCACCGGTGCTGCTGGTGAAGAAGAAGGATGGTTCGCGTCGCATGTGCGTGGACTATCGGGAGCTGAATGCGGTGACCATCAAGAATAAATACCCGTTGCCTCGCATCGATGATATTTTTGATCAGCTTGGAGGTTCGAGGATGTTTTCGAAGTTGGATCTGAGGAGTGGTTATCATCAGTTGAAGGTGAAGAAGGAAGATGTTCCGAAGACAGCATTCAGGACGAAGTATGGACACTACGAGTTTGTGGTTATGCCTTTCGGTGTAACCAATGCACCCGCAGTTTTCATGAATCTGATGAATCTGATTTTCTACGATTTTTTAGACAAGTTTGTCGTTATCTTCATTGACGACATTCTGATCTATTCAAAGTCGGAGGAGGAGCATGCCTCGCACTTGAGAACAGTGTTGGAGATTTTGAGGAAGCATCGTTTGTATGCCAAGTTTTCGAAGTGCGAGTTTTGGCTGGACAGAGTTGCTTTTCTCGGGCATGTGGTGACTGGCGATGGTATTTCAGTGGATCCCGAGAAGATTAGGGCCATCAGAGAGTGGCCTGTTCCGCAGTCAGCATCTGAGATCCGGAGTTTCCTTGGGCTTGCTGGTTACTATCGGCGCTTCATTAAGGACTTTTCCCATATTGCTGAGCCGATGACCAGATTGACGCGGAAGGATGTGCCTTTTGTTTGGTCAGGTGATTGTGAGAATGCCTTTGGTGTTCTGAGGGAGAGATTGACGACTGCCCCTATTCTTGTTGTGCCTGATCGCAGTAGATGATTTGAGATCTTTTGCGATGCTTCTGGCAAGGGTCTCGGTTGTGTGTTGCATCAGCACGGGCATGTTGTGGCGTATGCTTCGCGTCAGCTCAAGACTCATGAGAAGAATTACCCGACGCACGATTTGGAGTTGGATGCCGGCGTGTTTGTGCTCAAGATTTGGAGGCACTTCCTGCTAAGTGAGAAAGTGAAGATCTTCACCGATCACAAAAGCTTGAAGTATATTTTTACTCAGAAGGAGCTCAACATGCGACATCGTCGATGGTTGGAGCTCATGGCTGATTATGAGATTGATTTGCAGTATCACCCTGGCAAGGTGAATGTGGTTCCTGATGCGCTGAGTGTAGGAATATGTAAATTTTAAAAATGTTTTAGATGTTCTAAAAATTTTTTTTTTTATGAAATTTTTGAACATGGAAATTTTTTTTTAAATGACGTTTTAAAATTTATGTGATAATTTTAAAACTAATTTTAAATCATTAAAAGTTTAAATTAATTTTGGATGCCTAAAATTTTTTATTTGATAAATTTTTTAAGCATGAAAGTCTTTAAAATGGTGTTTTAATTTTATGAGATAATTTTAAAACTGATTTTAAAGATTAAAATTTTTATGCGACATTCAAGCTGTAACCTGTATTTTGTAAATAACTCTTCACAAGTCACATAAAGAGGGGTCTGACCTCTCGTATTATGAAGTCTACGGACACTTGTGAGTCTTAGCCTCTTAGATACAATGGCCGAAACTCATCTGTGAGACAGTGGGAGAATGAGTTGTCGAACTCAGTCTAGTACATACTGATGTACCAGAGTCTAGATTAACCGAAATAAGTTATTCGTAAGTTTTATTAAGACACGTGTTCTTGATGAAACACAAGTCTGATAAAATAAAGAAACGAAATGACTAAAGTATTTAACTGATTCGATTAGATCGAATGGTCAAATACTTAGCTAAATAAAATCTTGTGTAATTAAAAGAAAATGTGATTTTCTCTCAGATCAAGTCTGTTAACACATCGGTGTGTTAAAAGGTATGAATCACACTTAATTAGATTTAGTGTGATCCATTGTAAGTCGGTTTAGACGAAAAGAGCCCAAAACAGCCCAAAGGGTCAGATCAGGCCAGACCAGGCAGACTAGTCTGAACCTGGTCTGACCTGCTGGCCAGACCCTGTCAAGCCGGCCTGGGCCTGGGCGCCCAGACCCGCCTGGGCCTGGGCACCCGGCCCAGGCCATGGCCCTGGGCGCCTGGGCGCAGGCCCAGGCGCTGGGCGCCTGGGCCTGGGCCCAGGCGGCCCAGGACGCCTGGGCGCTGGGCGCCCAGGCGTTCTGGGCCGGGCGCCTGGCCCGGCCCAGGCGCCCGCCTGGGCGCCTGGCGCCAGGCGCCAGGCGCCAGGCTGGCGCCTGGGCGCCCGCGCCCAGACTTGGGCGCCCGTGCCCAAGTCTGGGTTTGGGCGCCCAGTCAGATTGGTGGGTCCCGTTTGTGCAGAAAATTCTGCCCTAGGGCAGAACAGATTTGACGGCTCAGTTTTGTGAAAAACTAGCCTAGGGCTGATCTTTGGACACTCAATTGGAGGGTCAAACGACCTCCGATTGACGAACCGTTTTTTCCTATGCGTTCACCGTTGAACGCTTGTCGTATTGATAGGTTGTATCAATCCTGAAGCTCAACGGTGAGTGAGTTAAAATTCACGGAAGTTTGCACTTTGTGAAGTGCAAACTAACTTGATTTTATTAACTCTATTTTTTAGTCCCACATCGGATTTTGAGAAAAGGGGAGAGTCCGCCGCCTATATAAATAGGGGTCTCCCCCCTTTCTCAAAACTCGTCCCAAGCTCTAGATCTGAGCGGCTCTCGTAAATGTTGGAGCACGCTCGGATCTAAGCTTAAATAAATATTTCTCTATCTCCCTAAAATTCTGCCTTACTCCTGCGGGCTCTAGCAAAGCCACAAAGGAGTTCGGATTCTGGATCCGAAATCTTGGCGGAGGTTTCACTCGCGTGAAACTTTCTTCGGCGGTTGGTTGGCTCGGCGGCACGGGGATTGATCGCCTCGGGATGCGGAGCGGTTCGAGGAGCGGTTCGGGGAGCGGTTCAAAGGAGCGGCTCGGCGTGGGACGGGAGCAGCTCGGAAGACGGCGCGGAACATCTCGCCTGCCCCAGGGCTGAGATTCCGGGTATGTGATTAAAGTATTTTTAGCATTAGTTTAGTTTAATCGCAGTAGGCTAGATCCTTCTTGGGATGGTCAGACCCATCCCAAGTCGGCATAGATCTTGGCATAGGGTCTTGGACCTTAGGGCCAAGTTAAAATTGTTTTAACTTGCAAGTTAATTTAGATTAACTGTTTTTCTTCCGCTGCTTTTGATTTTCCTGTCTATGTTCCGTCCGACTTAGGACGGGACTAGAGTTTTTGTGCCCTAAGGGACCGCCCAATTCCCTACACTGAGTAGGCTTCCAGCGGTGATGTTGTTGACTTCGCAGTGGAGATTGCAGCAGGATTTTTGCAAGTCTGGGTTTGAGATTGTTCTTCCTGGGGAGGCTTCTTCGTTGATGTGTATGCAAATACAGTCGACGATCGTGGATAGGATCAAGGTTGGCCAGGCTGAGGATCCGAAGCTGGTGAAGATTCGGGAGCAGGTGGAAGCCGGTCTACGGACTGACTTTCTAATTCATGAGGATGGCTCGCTGAGGTTTGGAGCCAGGTTGTGTGTGCCAGCTGGGGATATTAGAGAGGAGTTGTTGGTGGAGGCACACAGTTCGCCGTATTCTGTGCATCCTGGTGGGACCAAGATGTACAAGGATCTTTGTCTGAACTATTGGTGGCATGGTATGAAGAGGAGTGTGGCTCGGAGTGTAGCCAAGTGCTTGGTTTGCCAGCAAGTGAAGGCGGAGCATCAGCGTACTGCAGGGTTGCTACAACCGCTTCCGATTCCGGAGTGGAAGTGGCAACACATCACTATGGATTTCGTGACTGGACTACCTCGGAGTCCGAAGTAGAATGACGCGATTTGGGTGATCGTAGATCGATTGACCAAATCCACGCACTTTATTCCATTCCGAGTAGGACAGTCCACGGAGGCGCTTGCGAGGCGATACATGGAGGTAAATTCTTTTACTCTCCGTTTCTATTTCCTTTTCCTAGTTTAGATAGTGATGTTACGTGAATCGTGCAGAAGATCGTACGACTTCACGGAGTCCCTGTGAGTATCGTGTCGGACAGAGACACGAGGTTCACATCTCAGTTCTGGCAGAGTTTGCAGAAGAGTTTGGGTACGCGTCTGAGTTTCAGCACGGCGTACCATCCGCAGACAGATGGCCAGTCCGAGAGGACTATTCATATCTTGGAGGACATGCTGAGGGAGTGCATGTTGGATTTCAAGGGTTCGTGGGAGGACCATGTCACGCCCCGCTTCCCTGAAATGGAGGCGAGACGTGAGAAGGTCCGCTCAAGCGTGGAGCTGTGAAGCTGCACGCCTGATAAGCGTCAATTTGGTATAAGCAGGTCCCTGTAAACGCAAACGGAACAACAATAATAATAATAGAAAAAGGAGACGGATATGAAATACCAATCCCAAGGTTTGTCCACAAAATATTCAACATCACAGAAAAAGCCACCAGGCTAAAAAGAAAGAGTCTAAAGGCCCAGAACAAGGCCAAACAAAACACAAACATAACAGAGTATCAAACTAGGTGCCACGCACCGACAACCTAAGCAGTCTAACAAAAACCAGACATAGACACTAAGACTGGTCTCCCATGTCTACGAAGTCCTCGATCAACGCGGGTTCTGACTCAGCGTCAGCGAACACCGCGTCCTCAGCAAGTATCTCAGGCTCGGGCTCTAACATGTGTCACCCAAAAGAGAAAAGGGGCACATGTCAGCAAGTCGAAAGACTTGTGCAAGGAAACAGAAAGAAAGGTAAACTAACAACCTAGCAGTTAAAGTATGGTGCATGGCAAGTAAAGTAAGGTAGTAACAAGTAAGGCAAGGTACAAGTAGCAAGTGGTGGTTGTGACATGTAATGTCAAGTAACAAGTACAAGTACAACGGATCACCCACACATGGATGCCCTATTGCCCGCAGGCTGTATTCATGTCCAAGGGATCACTCAGAGAGTGCCCTATTGCCCGCAGGCTGTGTTGAGCTCGTTTTCTGGACCACGAGCCAGAATTGTGATTGGCCTAGGGTTGTGCCCGCAGAACGGGTGCCTAGCCGGAACAAATAGTACAAGTATGTAGCGAAGCTACGCAATCACGATGAGTGTTCAAGCATGCAATGACATGAGCAGATATTCGCGTACCGTTAATTGAAATTAAACGTGACAGGCAAAATGCAATGACATGAACATATTCGCGTACCGTTAATTTAAATTAAACATGGCAGTTAAAATGCAATAGCAGTTAAGGATGCATGGATGACGTGAACAGTTAATACGCGTACCGTTAAGGGAAAGTAAACGTGACATACACGCATGATGAAGGTGACAGACCAAGCTTCGTTGTCAAGCTAGGTCAATGGCGTCTAGACGGCTATCCTTTCACCGTCTAGTCTCTTTTATGCTAAAGCAAGGAAATGGCCTAAGACATGGCCCAAATCAAGAGATGCAAGTTTCACTTGCCTGATACCGGGATTGACGAGCAATGAAGATCGTCACACAAGCTAACTACGGAATAGATCACTGTTATAGCAAAACAATCATTAGAACAACGATTCTAAATCGATTTCTTAATAGAATCCTAATTGTCTAATAATCCATTTTATTAGGGTTTCATAAATGTCAATGTGGGTTATGCTAAAACTAAAGGAATCGAGTATTACCGTGAAGAAGCGGAGGAACGATGCCGAGCAACCACGGCAACGGAAGAACGATCCGGCTCAGATCTGGAAATGAGGGAAAAATCTGGAGAAATAGGTTTGGATGTGGATTTTGGGGGTTTGATGAAAGTTTGAGGAAGATGAGAGGTAAAATGTGTTAAGTGAGGGTTTGGATGATGGATTTTGGGCTTGGGATGAAGGAATAAGGGTTTGAGGTAGTAGGGGGCTCAATGGGGGAGAAACTAGGGTTTTAGGTCATGAGGAAGAAGAAGAAAAAGTTTGGAGGGGTATTTATAGAGTTTGGTGGCGGCTAGGGCAAAACTAGGGTTTCCTGTACTGTTTAGTCGGTCAAAGAGCAACCACTGACCGACTAGTTTGGGAACTAGTCGGTCGGTTGACCAACGCAGACCGACTAAGTGTAAACAGTAACCCCTGACGAAAACCTGAACTAAGAGTTAGTTGGTCAAAGAACAACTACTGACCGACTAGTTTGACATCTAGTCGGTCGATGAACGTTCTTAGACCGACTAAGAGTAAACAGTAACTAGTGTCAAAAATAATTAATGTGTTAGTCGGTTAAAGAAGCATTGTCGATCGACTAGTTTGCAACCTAGTCGGTCGACCAACGTTCTTAGACCGACTAACGATAAACAATAACTCCTGAACATTTAACAAAGCCCACTAGTCGGTTCAAGAAGGTTTTCCGACCGACTGGATCGTCATCTAGTCGGTCGGTGCCCCTTCTTATACCGGTTAATGTGCACTGAAAGTTCTGAAATGGAGCGCGAAGCTCCGGGATGGTTTCCTAAGTCTCCTAGGCTCGTTCTAACTCTAAGATATCGACGTTATGAAGTCCGTCACGAATGACTTACTTCAAACACGCCGACCGACGGAAGAATTTAGGAAATCACGACGAAACGAACGAAAAGAGAACTACGGAGACGGAAATGGAAATCACAATCAAGGGGAAGTAATCTAATAATATAATATATGTATAATAAAATCCATACATGAAAAACCAGTCGTTACAGACCATCTACATCTGGTGGAGTTTTCCTACAACAACAGCTTCCAGGCGAGTATTGGCATGGCGCCTTTCGCCGCGCTGTATGGGAGGAAATGTCGATCGCCATTGAGTTGGGATGACGTTGGTGATCGGGAGCTGTTGGGACCTGAGAAGATTGTGGAGGCCGTGGATGTTGTCAGGAACATTCGGGAGAGGTTGAGGATTGCTCAGGACCGTTTTAAGCATTGGGCGGATGCTAAATGCCGTCCTTTGGAGTTTCAGCCGGGCGACCATGTGTTCTTGAAGATTTCCCCGAATCGTGGTGTGATTTGCTTTGGGAAGCGAGGGAAGTTGAGCCAGCGATACATTGGACCGTTTGACATTCTGGAGAGAGTTGGCGAGGTAGCCTACCGCTTAGCCCTGCCGCCATCTTTGGAAGGAGTTCACAATGTTTTCCATGTGTCGCAGCTTCGTCGATACATTAGCGATCCATCTCATGTGTGGATTTCTCGGAGATTACCGTTCGCCCTGATATGACGTATGACCAGCAGCCAGTGCAGATTCTGGACAGGCGTCAGAAGTTGCTCCGGAACAAGGTTGTCAATCTTGTGAGGGTGATGTGGCGACACGGCTCGCCAAGAGAGTCTACTTGGGAGAATGAGGATGAGATGCGAGAGCGCTACCCACTTTTGTTCCCGGACACGTGAGTGTTGGGAAATTCCGAGGACGAAATTTTTCTTAAGTTGGGGAGGATGTAACGACTGGTTTTCATGTATTTGGATTATCTATATTATATATATATGTTTTGGTGGATTTTCTCCTTATGTGTGGTTTTCGTCTCCGTAGCTTTCGTTTTCGTTCGTTTCGTTGTGATTTTCTAGCCTCTTCCTTGAAATCGTTGATCTTGGAGTATGTCACTCGTGACGAACTTTAAATTGCTCATATTTTAGAGTTAGAGTGATCTTAGAAGCTATATGAATCTTCCCGAAGCTTCGCGCTTCATTTCGGCACTTTTCGTGCACCTTAGTTGGTTCAAGAAGGGGGACCAACCGACTAGATTGAGATCTAGTCGGTCAGGAATTCTACTGGAACCGACTAGTTCATTGAATCAATTGTACAGGAGTTACTGTTTACTCTTAGTCGGTCTAAGAACAACCACCGACCGACTAGATGTGAAACTAGTCGGTCAGAACTTGCTCTCAGACCGACTAGTTCCTTTGATAAATTTCACCTAAGTTACTGTTTATCGTTAGTCGGTCCAAGAACAACCACCGATCGACTAGGTTGCAAACTAGTCGGTCAGCCATTGTTCTTTAACCGACTAATTCATTGACCATTTTGTCGACCTGAGTTACTGTTTGGTGTTAGTCGGTCACAGTTAATCGACCGATCGACTAGTTGTTGAACTAGTCGGTCAGCCAACCTTCTTTGACTGACTAATCAACCCAGAAACCCTAATTTTTGGGCGGCCGCCGGCTTGTTTCCTATTTAAACCCCAAACGTTTTCTTTTTCTTCCTTCTCTTCTCTTGGCCATTTCCTTTCCCCCTTGACCTCTGATCTTCCCCAACCTTCCTCTAGCCATTCCTCCTTCGTCAAGGGCCCCTCTCCCTCTCCATTTGGGCCGGCCATCACCTCTAGGCCGCCGGAAAACCCCCAAAACCCCTAAAATCTCATTTCTCCAGATTTTCTCCCCATTTCCAGATCTGAGCCCTGTTGGATCCTGTGGATGGCAAGCAACACTAGAAGGGGGGGTTGAATAGTGTTGATCAAATAATAAAACTTTTTCGCTCAAAGATATTAACACAAATAAATTCCTTCTAACGTTGCCTAAGAAACCAAGTAGAGTGATCTACGCTTGGTTCTTAATCAACAATATAATTTTAAAGTGCACAGCGAAATTTCACAGCAGGTAGTCGACTCCTTATGAGCAGTAGTCGACTCCCAGAGAATATGTTAGGACAAATAAGATAAATATGAATTTCAGCGTGTATAGATAAAATTGATCTTTGCTGTAAATAAAAGATAAGAATGAAAAGATAATCAAACACAGATCAACAAGCGCAAACAAAAGGATTTTATCCTGGTTCCCCGCAACCCGGGTACGTCCAGTCCCCGACCAATCCGGTACGAGATTTCCACTATCTGCCTTGGTAAATACAAGCACCTAACTTCACTTGTTAGGATTTCCAACGACCTAGCCTTGACCAGGATTTCCGAACGCAACGCCTAGACTTGTCTAGGGTTTACCCTTGCCTCACAAACCGAGGACTTTCCAACTGGCAACAACTAGACTTGTCTAGTGTTCCAACAATTAACACAATAAGAGATTTGTTCAATACTCTACAATAAATGATAGAGATTGAAAATACACCCGATTCTATAGCCAATCAAAAGATAGACAATTGTGTAGTGGCTTAATAGAATGATAATCTAGATCACACAAAGATACGAGATAAGTTCTTTGTGATCTAGAGCTTTTTCAAAAATCCTTCAAATAAAATTAAAGAGAAATAATAGAGAGGATTTTGAAAAACAGTTTAGCCAACAAAATAATAATATGATCTTCAAAAGAATTGAAAAATATTGCAAGATCAAAAACTGAAATTAAAATTGGCTAGAGAAGAAATGAGAGAGCTTTGATTCACGAGAGTTTTTACGAATTTTGATTTTCAATAATCTTGTATTTTTCACAAAAGAATTAAGCTCTATTTATAGGGAAAAACTGGGATTTGAATTTTGAATTTCGTTTGACTTTTGTCCCAAAAATTTCGGAGTAAATTGCTCAAAAGAT
This sequence comes from Scilla litardierei, assembly GCA_030789695.1. Taxonomy (NCBI): domain Eukaryota; kingdom Viridiplantae; phylum Streptophyta; class Magnoliopsida; order Asparagales; family Asparagaceae; genus Scilla; species Scilla litardierei. The sequence goes on along the minus strand of CM061139.1, from coordinate 105,281,050 downwards.
TTTAAAATTCAAATTCAAAACGTCTGAAAATTTCCAGCAGGTAGTCGACTCCCTATATAGGTAGTCGACTCCCAGAGGAGTCTAGGAAATTTTCATCCCTGACTGGTAGTCGACTCCCTACTTTTGGTAGTCGACTCTCAGAGGAGTTTTTCCTGTTGTTCTAGTCAAAAGGGTAGTTAACTCCAGGGTGCGTGGAGTTTCACTACGAGAATTATGAAGTGACTAGAAAAGCTCTTGAAAATTATTTTTGAATGTAGTTAAAAAATTGTTTCGAAATCATTTGTGTGTGTGTGTTGTCTATTTGATATGGCTTTGACAAATATCCTAAAAGACACGACACACTCACACTAGACTCTGAACATGTCTTCGGCAGTTTAGTCAACTTGATGAAGTGAAGATGAGCTTCTCTTTGAGCTTCTTGATTTGGTTGAGCTTGAGCTTCATCACTTGAGTTTAGCCATGTTCGTCTTTGTCGTGGAGTATTGATGCATGCTTCTTGGAGTATTAGTAGAGCTTCACAAAATCTGTATACTTAAAGTGTAGAGTAGTTTAGTACATTAAGCATTCATTTGGTGTGCTCATCATCAAAATTACTTAGGGGTGGAATTCAATTTCCATCAAGCCCTAGTTTCCCCGGATCGTTTCTTCCGTCGCTGTGGTTGCTCGGCATCGTTCCTCCGCTCCAATACGGTAGTGGATCGATCCTTTAATATTCTCATAACCCGTTTTGTGATTTTTGATAAACCCTAATAAAACTAGGTTGGATATTGTTCTAATATTGATTTGCCATGGCAGCGATCTCATTCCCGTAGCTAACATTTTGTGACGTGCCTCGTTGATCGTCATCCTTGGTGCTAGGCAAGTGAAACTTGCCACTTAGGGTTTTAGGCCATGTTCTAGGCCATTTACTTGTTTTAGCGTAAAATAGACTAGGCAGTGAAAGGATAGCTGCATAGACGCCTTTGATCTAGCTTGACAACGAAGCTAGGTCCGTCACCTTCATCATGTTTGTATGTCATGTTTAAGTTCAATTAACGGTACACAAATATCTGTTCATGTCATTGCATACTTGCTTGTTCATCGTGTTTGTGTAGCACACGCTACTTTAAAATGTAAGCTGCGGCGAGTAGGATTTTGACTCCTACATCGTGACTTGAGGCTAGGTGCACCCCTATGCCAAATACACTTCCTGGCTCGTGATCCAGAAGCGAGCATAGTGTGTTGCTAATCCCAACGCTCGATACACGTGGAGGGGTAGGGTTAAACGGTCGCTTGAGCTTAGGAGTTGGCCCGATCAGCCACTCTAGCCAAAAGACGGAAACTCTGAGCACAAAGTGAAAATCGTGATAAGTGATTCGTGATAAGTGAAAATCGTGATAAGTGATTCGTGAATTAGTGATTTGGTAGTTTTTGCTACATCGTGCGTGCTTGTCCCTTCTTGACCTTTTTAACTGTTGCATCATACTTAAATGTCATGTCATTGCATCCTACTTGAACTGTTAGGTTGTTAGTTTACTTTCAGTTTCCTTGCCCAAGTCTTTTAGACTTGCTGACATGTGCCCCTCTCTCTTTTGGGTGACACATGTTAGATCCTGAGCCAGAGTTCGTTGGAGAGGATGTGGTGTTTGCTGACGCCGAGTCAGGACCCGCGTTTGCTGAGGAAGAGTGCGTGGACACTGGGGACCAGTCCTAGTGTCTTCGTTGAGCTTTCCCTTTTGTTTTTGACTGCTATAGTTGTCGGTGCGCAACACCTATACTTTGTTATGTTTGTCTTTGTTGGACTTGTTCTGGGCCTTTAGACTCTTTCCTTTAGCCTAGTGGCTTTTCTGGATGTTGAACTTATTTTTAATGTTGGACAATTCTGAGATTTGAGATTTTATTTCAGTCTCTCTTTCTTGTCATTATTATTGTTGTTCCGTTTGCACTTACATGGACCTGCATATGTTTTGTTGACGCTTATCAGGCGTGTGGCTTCACAGCTCCACGTCTGTGCGGACCTTCTCACGTCTCGCCTCCATTACTTTGGGAAGCGGGGCGTGACAGTGGGCGCCGAAGGCGCGCACCTTCGCTCCTTTGGCATGTGTGCCCTAATAGTGACGTCATGTGGGGCCTAGTGTGAGTGAATTAATTACAACGTTCTGTTATCTTATTTGTGAGTGTATTATTTTCTTCTCGATAAAGTCAAATGTCCGGATAGATAAGGATGATTTGAATATGCAGCATATAATTCATTGATAATATTACTTTTCCTTATTTTTGTTATAAATATCGTAAATTAAATCACATAAATGCATGATTGTTCAACTTTCAAGACCTCTTAAATTCAAAGATATCGAATTTCACAAAAATAAATGAAGATTTTTATCTCCAAAAAGTTCCCCTAAAGTACAAAAGTTTTTCCTCCTAAAATTTTCACAAACTCTCATCTCAATCGTTGATTTCCGAAGACTAAATCTGAACCATCTTTCTATCAACTCATTTGTCCTAGTCAGTTTGTCCTAGTCAGCCATAAAATTCAAAAACAGTTGTCAAATGTAATATAGATGACTAATAATAAACACATTTAACACATGTACACATATGATAATATAGATATGTTAATTTTTTATATCCTTGTCAGAGGATTATCAAAAAATCGGGAATGAAAATTTCATTTTCAGTTGCTGGTAAAAAAATTATCTATTTTTTATTATCCAATAGATTTTGTTTGCAACTAATTATTCCCTGAGTCATTTTAGATTAATTGGTGTTAGAAACAAGTTTGTAGTTAGTTTTTGACTGGTTATTTCTATGCATAAAATTTTACTCAACGAGCATAACATGTAAAAAAATTGCATATTATGCACGATAAGTGAAAATCATTGAACTCTACATTTTTACTCAACGTGCACAATATGAAAATTATTGTATGTTGTACGCGGTGCCTAATTTTGGGGAGTGTAACAATTTTTACTCACTAGTCATTACGCACAAGAGGCAAAAAATTTGTCCGCGATGAGTAATTTCGGTGAGTGCAACCATTTTTACTCACAGCGCACAACATGCACAAATTTTGCGTGTTGTGCGCAATGAATAATTTTGATGAGTGCAAAGATTTTTACTCACAGCGCATCAAAGGCAATATTTTTGCGTGTTGTGCGCGATGAGTAAAAACTATTGCGCTCTTCAAAATTACAAAATTTTTGTTTTTTATCCACTGTTACTAAATTTTATCATCATGGTTGTTTCTGGGTTTTAATGAAAATTTCGTAAAATTTTAAATTACTATATGTGCGCGGAGTGAAACGATAGATGCGCAAAGAAGTTACAACTTTTTTAATGTTTTCGAAAAGTTACGGTGTTATCGCCATCGTTAAACCTGGTCCACGTGATCACGTGCAGGGAACGCGCGACGGGGACGCGATCGCAACGCGGGCTGGGCTTAAATGGACTAGGTCACATGGGCCGGGCTCTATCAGCCCACCGTACAATGATTGATCCGCCGAAACAAATCCGCCCCTAAAAAAACACAAATAAAGAGGAGGAAAGAGAAATTGCTGATTCTTCAATCTACACTATACTGTGAAAAATTAGCAGATGGCTAGCTAGCGGCAAGAGGGGGAGAAGGTTGACGAGATGGTCGGCGTGGAGAGCGTTTGTCGATGAATTTCATGCATGAAGCTATCACGTTTTTACGTGCAAGGGTCCTGCTGAATACAGCAAGTTGAGGTACATGTCGATCCTATTGATCACAATGGGCATCTTTGTATAGGGACTTGCATGGAAGCTGTTCGATGAAAGTCGGCAGTATATCTCTCCTTCTTATGTATTACTGCTGGTGTGAAGACCATTTATACTATGACAAGATCATTCTAATTGGAGCGTTATGGCACACTTGCATGCCTCTAGGCATTTTTCCAGTGGCACACTTGCACAATTGTATGCCTATAAAACTATCCGATACCACCCTCCTAAAACGGGCCAAGACGGAACGGGCCGAGCCCACGATTCGAGCCCATGGATCAGGACGGGATTAGACCCCGGCCTAAGGGCCCCTCAAAGGCCTCGGACCGTGGGGGCCCCGGACCGACGTAAAAGGAATCGCTGACCATCGTAGGTTGAGGAAACCGCTCCCCCAAATTGCGCCCACCTTCATTACCATTCAAGAGCCCTATTACGCCTACCTTGATGATCCATGAAGAAACGATCAAAGCGACGGATGCTTGGGACGAGATGGGGGGAGGACGAGGGGGACGCAGGCGGTTCAATCCCTGCAAAAGACCCGAAGATCGAAAGATGACGGGACCGAATTCTGAATACTCTACACTCGTGCATTCTTCCTCATACAGCCTTGTCTTCCACCTCATAATTCTCCTCCATAGTCCGGCCTGAGGATTCGTGTGTCGGTCTCTCCGTGAACCGCACTCGATCAGATCATATCTGACTTAGGCATCGGAGGGGGGACTTGGCCGGAACCTAGGTCCGACCCCCCTGACGAGCTTTCTCGTCCATGCAGGTCAAAGAGACTTCACTCCGCCAAGGCTACCCATCGGCGCTCCATCCACCGGAGCCGAGCGATCCCGACCCCGAGCTTGTTCGCCTCCCCACTTGAGGAGGTCTTCGCTCTCCCGAAGCTGCCCTTCGGGATCCCGACGCACGGATCCGTGCATTCCCAACCGAGCGAACGCGCCGCTATCCGATCCCGGAGGACGCACGTGTCTCGCACGACCGCGTTGGCCTCCGACCCTCGAGACTATCAAACAGTGGTGAGAAAACACTCCGAAACATCTGGCGTCGTCTGTGGGAAAGAGATCTTCTACACCCACGTCATCCACAACAAACGACATGGATCATCACGACAACGGGTCCACTCGCCTGCCGACCATCCCCGAGAACGGTGGCTACGTTCGAACGGAACGGGGCACAGCCGGTCCACAGAGGGAACCGACGACTCACGTTCAGTGACCCATGAACTACTCGACAATCTCACTCAGGAGATGAACGCCAACTTCGAGACTCTAGCATCGGCCATCCAGCAACTCGCAGGCCCGCAACACCCCTTAGGGGGAAACCGAGCGAGGTCCATTGATCATTAAGGGCAGCGCCCCCCCACTCCGCTCGACCGTAATCATGAACAGCAAGGGTGGAGGCCAGAACAGGGAATGTTCACGGACCCCCACTTCTCTTCAAACAAGGGGAGCGAAGGGGACCAGGTGGACCGAAGGCGAATCGATGACGGTTTCTTCCAAACGATCCCGCCCGGTCGGGCGCCAGTCGTCCAGCCGCACAGCCACCGAAGGGCACTCGGGAGGAAGCTGGAGCCGGAGCCGGAAGAGGCCGAGAAGCCGCGAGGGGCACCGCCACCGAGAGCGCACTCGGTAACTTACGCCTATCCCCAACCGGAATTGCCACCGAGGGAATCCTCCCCACATCTCCACCGACCTACCTAGACAGCCCGAGCGCCAGGGCGAGGCACCAGCCGACCAGGCTAACCTAGGACCGCTGGCGATCGACCACTGCCTGCTGGCGAGAAGCATCACCAAAGCATGGCTGCCCTCCAGGTTCAAAGTGCCAGCCCTGGAGAAGTATGACGGCTCGGAGGACCCCGAGGAACATGTTCTGGACTACGTCGGGGGTCATGAGGTTCCAGTGGGCTGACGACACTCTGCTCTACAGTGGCTTCTACACCCTCAAGAAGTCCGCCCGGGACTGGTACAACAGCCTCCCTGACTAGTCCATCAACAACTTCCAGGACCTATCCTGGATGTTCTGCCAACAATTTGTGGCCGGACGGCAGAGGAAGCCGGGCTCGGACCTCTTTGTAATGCCCTGAAAGCTACTGCACAAGTACTAGAGGGGGGTGAATAGTACTTTAAAAATAACAAGGAGTATAATTCCTAATTATCGTGCAAACTACTACCAACAAATGCGGAAGCTAAAATTGACAACAACAAATATTCAATGCAAACAATTGATATGATGGGTTCGGATCCACCCAAGTCTCCCCGAATTGTTCCCGGTGATCCTACGTCCCAGTACACCCGGATCCCCTCCGGATACTTAGGTTAGAAACCCTAACCCAAGATTTCCACTATGAATACCTTGTGAAAAACATTCACAAGATCAAATCATACAATCAATAGCAATAGTGAATCCCACAACCCGGGATCACAACCTTCTCTCACAACCGAGAGAATCAATAGCAATAAATGAGTTTATATGAAATAAACAACAACTTACCACAAACCCTATACCTTGAGTATTCTTACCAAATTAGGGCAAGGAGGGATTTGAGGAAGGAGAAGTCACCAAGACCTAGCACCACCAGTATGAGCAGCAATGGGTGCCTAGGAATGAATAGGAGACTTGAATCAAGCAATAGCTTGGATGGCTCAACAAGAATAAAGTTCTCTCAACATGGATTCTAGATCTCAAATGATAGAGAGAATGATTTCTTGTGAGGGAGAGAGCTTTAGAAATGAGATTTAACCTCTTTCTCTTTCAATCTGAAAATGCCTCTTAATGTAAGCTCTTCACCTAGAAGAAACAACCCAGCTTGGTATTTATACCAATGTGAAAAATCGAGCTAGGTCGTATTCCAACGGTTGGAAATCTGAAGCAACTAGTCGGTCAAAGAACAAACACTGACCGACTAGTTCATCAACTAGTCGGTCGGTGTGACAACATAAACCGACTAAGAGTGAACAGTGATCAGATGAAATTTCAGACCTAGATAACTAGTCGGTCCAAGAAGACTTTCTGACCGATTAGTTCATCAACTAGTCGGTCGGTCAGTTAACTTAGACCGACTAAGAGTTGAAAACTATTAGTCTGAATACAAATTGATTTAGTCGGTCCAAGAACAAATGTTGACCGACTAGTTCATCAACTAGTCGGTCACCAAACGTTCTTAGACCGACTAACGATAAATAGTAACTTGGCATGAACAGGGAATGTTCAACTAGTCGGTCTAAGAAGCATCACTGACCGACTAGTTCACCAACTAGTCGGTCGGTGAGTCAACTAAAACCGACTAACTGTAAACAGTAAAGGGCTTGGAATTTAGGAAACAAACTAGTCGGTCCAAGTAGCTTTTCCGACCGACTAGATCACCATCTAGTCGGTTGGTTCTTCTTCTTGAACCAACTAACATGAACAAGAAGTCCCGAATCGAAGCGCGATGCTTCGGGAAAGTTTGAATGGACTTCTACTAAGATCCTAGCTCTAAGATAGGAGCGATATGAAGATTAAATGATAATACCTACTCAAGGCTTAACATTCTAAAGAACAAAGCTAGAAGACTAAATATAAATCTAGACAAACCGTCTTCAAAAGCTTCGATCAAATCTTCATGACTTCAAAGTTGGTCCAAAAGCTTCAACGAAGCTTTAGGCATATGAATACGTGCTTTGAGAAGTCTTGAGACGTCGCTTTGGATGTTCACGTGAATTTGGCGACGATCTCCATAACTGCGCTCACAAAGTGTTAGTTCACGATTTATTTATGTTTGCTCATCATCCAAAACCAAATCCGGGGAGTCCAATACTCAACATTCTCCCCCTTTTTGGTGATGACAAACCAACATAAATAATAATAAAAAATAATGATTCAAATGTAAAATACTTACTCCCCCTGCATTGATGACACGTTAATTCCAAATTGAATAAATATAATACGCATCAAGCAGAAGTGAGAGATATAAAACATGATCCAATTATTGAAATTTAGGATCGTAATCCATTTTTATATCTTCACTCCCCCTGAATCTAACATAATAAATTAGATTCATGGATAATAGAGTTAAATTTTCATTTTGCCCTTGTCATTATTACTATCTCTCCCCCTTTGGCATTATCCAAAAAGAGGGGGGCATACAACGACAACAACAATGCTAAAGAAAATCCAACATCAGGAGTCGAAGAATACGACGATGGTCCAAAAGACACCAAGGAAGAAAAAAATATATGAAGGAAATCAAGGTGTGCCAAATTGACCATTATCCAAAAGCGAAAAATGAAATCATCAAAATACCAAATATAATTCACTTATTGAGTAAAGGAACGTGCTCTCCAATCTCAACATTTTGGTTAAATTAGTGCATGGAAAACAATTCTATGTTTTCATAGAAATAAATTCTTTTTAACCAAGTCATTATCGTCGAGCGACGAAATCGAACATTATAGACATTAAAACGAATATAAAATGTGCACAACGAAGTAAAAGAGAACAACGATGTATATATATATATATATATATATATATACACATCGACTCCATACAATCAAAGGCACAAAATACATTGACTACATCAAAATGTCACATACTATATCAACATCAAAATGTCAAAATCCATCATCGACATCAACACCATCAACATACATCCAAAAACGATACAACATCGACATCCAGCATCAAAACATCCAAATACATCAAAAACACCACCAACCCTGTCCTAACCCAAAACTCTCTCTAAAAGATGAATCATCCAAGGAGCATCGGAGAGTCCTCCAAACAGACTCTCAAGAAGGAGTGGTAGGAGCAGCAGTCTCCGTAGGTCCAGTCGAAGGAGTGGACTCAGGCTCTGCTGGGAGGAGTGGTGTGTCAACAGAAGCAATCGTCGGGGCAGGAGTGGAAACATCAACAGCAGGCTCAACGGCAGAGGCACCAATAGGAACGTCAACTGGAGCAGACGTCACTGGAGCACCAGTAGACTCATCCACTGGAGCAAAAGACTCTGGAGCACCTGAAGAAGTGGCAGCTCCAGCTACGGATGTGGTAGCAGCAGCAGCAGTGGCCTCAGCGCCACGAGCAAGAGAATCAACGAGCTCATCGAGCTCCTCATCATCCATCTCCTCATCCTCAGAAACTGGAGGAGGGACCTCAACACCCATAACACGAGCTATACGACACATAATCTCCTCGGTAAGAGCATACCGAGACTCGAGACGACGAACAGAACGAGCGAGATCATCAAGTGTGGTGGGAGGTCTAGGAGCAGCAGCTGCAGAAGAGGTGACCTGAGAAGCTGAAGGAGTCGTCCTCTGCACGTGACGGAGTGCCGCAAGAGATTTCTTGACGGCCGTTGCGTTCAGGGGAGGACCAAGTGGACGCTCATCGTCAGGAGGCAAAGGCACATGGAAATGACGAAACACCAAAGTCAACAGACAAGGATAAGGGATATGCGCAGATTTCGTGGACTTGCGAATACACTCGAAAGAATCCATCTTATCGAGTATAATGCGAGCCCAGTTAATCTCGCTACCCATGAAGAGAGCGTAAATCAACTTTAGGAATGGCTGGGATGGCAGAGAAGATGAGCCGTACTTAGGAAGTAAGCACGACTTCAGGATAAGATTAAGCACCCAAGCATTTGGCTTGAATGACTTCGATGGGACACCTATAAAAGCTGGAGGGATCACATGGAAGATATCGGCGAGAACGGACTGATCTAAAGAAGAGATATCATCAACTGAAATATCAGACGGGAGGAGACCAGACGACGAACAACCAAGCAACTCCCCCAAGATTTCTGCCGTGAGGACTATATGAGTCCCCAAGACAGTAGTCTCGATGGAGTGGGTCTCACCGTACTGACCCCGGGTACGGTTCGCATAGAAAAGTTTGACCAGGCGAGAATAGGGTCGAGGGTTCGCCTTAGGGTCAAAGCGAAGGTAGTCAAGAAGTCCACTATAGGATAGAAGATCAGCTAGGCCAAGGAAGTCAGAGAACTTAACGAAATGCTCCAATAACAGCGGGCAATGTTCGATACGGTTGTATGCCGCGAGACACATAGGGTCATCGCGACATAGCGAGATATCGACACCACCAGCTGGCATCGGAGCCTTCCCCTTAGGCTGTCGAGTCCTAGGATGAGGTGGAGTAGTGGGTTCCTTACGTCTAGGCTCATCCTCAGGTCTAAACTCAGCATCTGAATTTGAAGGAGAAGTGGTTTCATGAAAAGAAGACGCTGAAACGGTTTTCTTCCTAGGCTTAGGTTTAGGTTGAGCTTGGGATTGGGAAGCTTGGGCAGAGGGTTTTGGCTTAGGCTTTGAGGTTCTCTTCCTCTTCAATGGTGGTGAAGAAGAAGAGGGCTGAGTAGATTTGCCCTTGCGCTTGGGTTGAGGAGGATCCCTAGGGTGTGGCTCTATGGTCATAGGAGATGCACCGGAGGGAGTGATCGGTATTCTCGTCTTTGCCATAAGTGTGACAAAACGAGTGCAAACAATCGCAAGAACGAGATCAAACAACCCTAGATGCGAAACCCTAAAGCTGAAATCGAAATAAGCTTGAACCAAACCCTAGGAAGTAAAATCGACCTAGAATAGAACCCTAGCAGCTGAAAACAAGTCCTAGGAGGAGGAGAAATTACCCTAGGAGGCAGATCGACGGCGGAGATCGACGGAAATGGCCGAAAAACGACCGGAGATCGATCGGAAGTCGAAGGGGCTGAACGGGGTCGGGGGTTTTAGCTGGAGAGAAAAGAAAGAGCAACCGACTAATAATGAGAATAGTCGGTTGAAAGAGAGTATAAGTCGATCGGAATGCGAAAAGACACGACTGTCCCTGAGCACTTAGTCGGTCACAGTTCAAGCACTGACCGACTAGATGACGATCTAGTCGGTCGGTCAATAAGCTTGAACCGACTAAATGGAAACAGCCGTCAGTCAAAGTTTTTAGGGCTAGAGTTAGTCGGTCAAAGTTCAAGTACTGACCGACTAATTTTCATTCTAGTCGGTCGGTAAGTGAACGTGGACCGACTAAATGATGTCAGTAGCAAAGGAAAATTATAAGCTTGAACTAGTCGGTCTGAGTTCATTAGCTGACCGACTAGATGTGCATCTAGTCGGTTGGTTGATGAACTGTAACCGACTAGATGAGTCCAAAAATTTTAGAATATGAAATTTTGAGTTCTCTCCCAATTGCACTTGGACGAAACATCGTTCAACTCTCAAAAATCATCATACTACCCCATTAATCATCGAAAAACTTAAATACGACGTTCAAGAGTAAATTCGAGCATAAATTCCAAAAATTCACAAAAATCCCGAAAAAAAAATCCAATAAGTCTAGCATGAACAAATATAGCGAAATAGAATAGCATGCAAGATTATTGAATAAAAATGAATCCTATATCTCGGATTCACCCATAATCCCCAATTCTCGACGCAACCGCACAAAGGAATCCTCCTTTAGGGGTTTTGTGAAAATATCGGTGATTTGTTTCTGGGTTTCAACGTACACTAATATGATGTCCTTTTTAGTAACATGATCATCTAAGAAATGATGTCGGACATCTATGTGTTTAGAACGGGATTGGTGCACCGGATTCTTTGAAAGACAAATGGCACTTTGGTTGTACACCATGATAGGGCTAGTATCACAATGTATACCAAAATCCTTAAGTGTGTGTCTCATCCAAAGAACCTGGGCACATGCAGCACCGGCGGCAATGTATTCCGCCTCGGTGGTTGAAAGTGATACGGAATTTTGCTTCTTGGAAAACCAAGAGACAAGAGAATTTCCTATAAAATGGCAAGTGCTACTAGTACTCTTCCTGTCGGATTTGCATCCCGCATAATCTGCGTCACTATATGAGATTAACTCATACGTGCTAGATTTTGGATAAAGTAATCCAAAGTCTAATGTGTAACTTAAATAGCGAAAAATACGTTTTACCGCTACTAAGTGAGAATCCTTAGGTTGAGACTGATAACGAGCACAAATACATACGGCAAACATAATATCGGGCCTACTAGCGGTAAGATAAAGTAAACTACCTATCATACCTCGATATAGACGAATGTCTACATCTTTTCCGCCCGTATCTTTATCAAGATGCGTAGTAGTGCTCATTGGAGTCTTTTTCCCGGAGGAATTCTCCATTCCAAATCGCTTTAGCAACTCCACCGTGTACTTCGTTTGGTGGATGAAGATTGCATCGTTCATTTGGCGAATTTGGAGACCTAAGAAATATTTGAGCTCACCCATGTGGCTCATCTCAAATTGTTCCTTCATAACATTAGAAAACTCTTCGCAAAGAGCGAAGTTAGTAGCACCGAAAATGATATCATCAACATAAATTTGAACTAAAAGTATATCATTATTCGAATGCTTAACAAAAAGTGTAGAATCGGCTTCTCCCATTTTAAAATTCAAATCCAAAAGAAAATTCTTTAGGCGATCATACCAAGCTCGAGGAGCTTGTCTCAAACCGTAAAGTGCTTTATTTAGTTTAAAAACATGATTTGAAAATTTTTCATTAATAAAGTCCGGAGGTTGAGAAACATAAACTTCCTCAACGACATCTCCGTTTAAAAATGCACTTTTTACATCCATGTGAAATAGTTTGAAATTTTTATGGTATGCAAAAAATAACAATAATCTAATAGATTCTAATCTAGCTACCGGAGCGAAGGATTCTTCGAAATCGATACCTTCCTCTTGTCGATAGCCTTGAGCTACTAACCGAGCCTTGTTCCGGACGACGATTTGGTTCTCGTCGGTTTTGTTCTTGAAGATCCACTTCGTTCCTATAACGGTGTGGTTCTTCGAAGGCAATGGAACAAGCTCCCATACCTCATTCCTCTCGAATTGAATGAGTTCCTCCTCCATGACAAGGATCCAAGCACTATCTTCGCACGCTTCATTTATATTCTTTGGCTCAATCGAGGAGGCAAAGGCACAATTGGCGAAGTGGTGGACTTGCGATCTCGTCTTGACTCTATCATGAATATTGCCAATGACTTGCTCATGGGGATGGTCACGAACCGTATGAAGCCGTTTGGGAATTCCCTGATCACTAGGAACATTCTCAACAACCTCATTAGTCGGGTTAGTATCAATAGAATCAATAGAATCAATAGACTTAGAATTATCAATAGAATCACATAAAACATCCATTGAATCATCATCATTTGAAATTCTAGAAGGAATAAAATTTTCATTAAAAGAGACATGTAGTGATTCCTCGATCGTCGAGGATCTTTTGTTGTATATCCGGTATGCTTTGCTACGTGAGGAATACCCAACAAATATCCCCTCATCCGATCTCGGATCAAACTTGTCCAAATTTTCATAAGTGTTTTTATTAAAACATTTCGCACCAAAAACACGAAAATGTTTAACTTGAGGCAATCTACCAAACAACAATTCATAACAAGTTTGTTTGGTGCCGGGCCTCAAAAGTATTCTATTAAACACATAACAAGCGGTGTGTACCGCTTCTGACCAAAAATGATGGCCAAGTTGGCTATCATCGAGCATTGTGCGAGCACACTCCACAAGCGTTCTATTCTTTCTCTCAACAACACCATTTTGAGGGGGTGCGCGAGGGAAGGAAAACGTGTGTTTAATTCCAAGATCATCACAAAAATTTGAGAAAGACTCATTCTCAAATTCACCTCCATGATCACTACGAATAGTGACAATGGTGGTTCCGATGAGATTTTGTACTTTCTTCACAAATGTTGTGAAGTTTTCAAAAGCTTCATTTTTATTACATAAGAAAAATACACATATAAATATCGAAAAATCATCTACGATGACAAGCCCATATCTAGCATTTCCTAAAGAAGCAACTCTAGTTGGCCCAAATAAATCTAGATGTAATAGCTCTAGAGGCCGTTTAGTAGAAATGCTTTTCTTAGGTTTAAATGAAGATTTAGGAAGCTTGCCTCGTTGACATGAGTCACAAAAATTTTTCTTTTCAAATACAAGCTTAGGAAAACCTTTAATGGAATTTAATTTTGAAAGCTTAAAAAGTGTTCCAAAGTTCACATGACCAAAGCGTCGATGCCATAAGTGTTGTTCACTTGTGTTGGCAACGAGACATTGTTCATATGACTTAGGAAGATCCAAAATATAAATATCTTTATGGCGTGTGCTGGAAAATAATAAATCATTATTAACATTATTAAAAATGTGACACAATCCTTTCGCAAAGCTAACTTTGTAACCTTTGTCACAAAGTTGGCTTATTGAAATAAGATTGTGGTTTAAACCATTAACAAGATAGACATCACTAATTAAGGGTTTAGATGGGTTACCCACTTTACCAACACCGACGATGGTTCCGCTCTCGTTGCCTCCAAAGATTACCCGGTTCCCATTAGCAATGGGCACCACTCCGGAAAGCAATTGAGCATCGCCCGTCATGTGTTTTGAACACCCGCTATCGAGTATCCACCCATCCTTGGAGCCAAATTTAACTTTGTTGCTCCGTTTGTTTTTCTTGAGTACCTAAAGATGATTATATCATTTCATGGTACCCAAGGTCATTGGGTCCTCAAAGGTTAGACCTTTGGAAGCCAAGTCCAATTAGACTTAGACTTCCCAATATAATTAATATTATCCACTACATTCAAAAAATAATCATTCATGTAGATTTGTTTTTCATCCATACTTGTGTCCTTTGGGCTCCAAATTGAGAATGTTTTGGGAGCCTTAATCCTATTGGGAGCATGCATGCTTTGTTGATTTCTACGTGATGCATGTCGTGGATAGGTAAAAGGAACATGATGAAATGGTGCATATGGATAATTATTCATATGACGATGTGGGTGAACATATGCATGTGAGGGAACACGTGCGTGAGGGTGTCTCACATGTTGTGCACGTGCCCGTGAATGTGTAGCATAGAAATCATCATATGAGTGAGCCGGTGGAGTAGGACGTGTGTTCCTACGTGGCATGCTATTTGTGTACATGTAGGCATGACCCTTCTTTGGAGGTCCACCCAAAGTGGGTTTCTTTCCAAAAGAGGGTGTGTGCGAAGTGGAAGCACCATTGGTAGATGAACTACCAATAGAGTGTTTGCTCCCACTCGGTGAGGCATCGGAAGTAGGCCTAACAAATGTAGTGGCCGATTTGGATGAACTCCCCATCTTATACCCCAAGCCAATGTGGTGATTGGCCGGAAGTAATTCATTTAGGATGTTATCCAAATGGTCCTTACCCTTATTGAATTTATTAATTCGGCCTATAGTGCACTCA